>CM077285.1:73780304-73845304 GCA_039654925.1 Anguilla pacifica | reverse complement strand
GGGGTGACTCAGAGAACCAGCATCAGCTCATCCGCCGCTAGCGGTTCAGAGCGACAGGCCCGGAGCTGACAGAGTCGTGCGGAATCACAGCTCAGAGCGCGTGAGTCGTGCGCAGCCTGGGGAGGCTGGGGGAACCTCAGGGGAATACGAATGAGCGCTGCTTTTATCCGGCCGGGGGAAGAGACCTCTGCAGCTTTCACACGGCAGAGGCCGCTTAACCCCGAGCTCCAGACCAGAGCTCGGCAACGCACATCTCCTCATAATCGAAAAAAGGGAGGATGTGCCAGGTGACTTCCCGGCTGATCTATCGGAGCATTACATTTGCACATAGAAACAAAAAAGTGCTGAGAGGACACAAAGGGCCATGACACAGTCAAACCCTCAGCCAAGGTCCCGCTCTATCGGACTAGGAGTGTATCCACACCCCCGGCCCACACCCCCCCATCAAAGAGCCAAAAAGAAAAGGTCTGCATCAAAGATTCATGTGCTATGTGCAGCACTGGGTATGTGTGTGTGTGTGTGCATGCGTGCATGCTTTTGTGTGTGTGTGTGTGTGTATGTGCGTGTGCACAGGAGTGTATAGCACACATTTGTGTGCATGTGTACAGGACATGTGCAGCTGGACCTGAGGAATAATGAAGAGAGCCATTCTTTGCAAGACTGGCCTTTGATTCACAGAGCACGTGTGCATGCTCGTGTGTGTGTGTGCGTGTGTGTGTGCATGCTCGTGCGTGTGTATGTGTGTGTGTATGTGTGTGCATCCGTGTGCATGCTCGTGTGTGTGCGTGTGTGTGTGCGTGCATGCTCGTGTGTGTGTGTGTGTGCATCCGTGTGCATGCTCGTGTGTGTGCGTGTGTGTGTGCGTGCATGCTCGTGTGTGTGCGTGTGTGTGTGCGTGCATGCTCATGTGTGTGTGTGTGTGTGTGTGTGAGTGTGTGTGTGTGTGCGTGCATGCATGCTCGTGTGTGTGTGTGTGCGTGCGTGCTTGTGTGTGTGTGTGTGTGTGTGTGTGTGTGTGAATGCGTGCATGCTCGTGTGTGTGTGTGTGTGTGTGTGTGTGTGAGTATGTGTGTGTGTGTGTGTGCGTGCATGCTCGTGTGTATGTGTGTGTGTGTGCGTGTGTGTGTGTGTGTGCATGTGTGTGTGAATGCGTGCATGCGTGTGTGTGTGTGCGTGCATGCTCATGTGTGTGTGTGTGGTGGGCGGTACTGACAGTAACTCCTCTGTGTGCACTGGCTTCTTGCCTCAGCTCTGCCTGTGCTGGCTGTGTAATACACTGAGGAGGTCTTCTTTATGGGAAGTGTTAGATAACAAAGCGTCATTCATTTCCTCTTCAAGAAACCCATTCTGATCTCTGTGTGCTGAGGGGAGGGGGGGGGGGGCAGGGGGGAGAGGCAAATTCCTGGCAAACGCCACGGCCGCCTCCCGCTCTGCGTTGGCAGGGCCTTGGACCCGGGCGCTAAAACCGTTCGAGTCGAGGGGGGGATCTGTGGCGTCCAGCGGGACGGGTGACTCGCTGCAGACTGCAGCCAGCGCGTCTGCTTTATGCCAGATCACCACCGCAGAGCCGGCAGGTTCGCGCGCCCTCCCGAAAAGCCAGAGCGTGCCGGCGGGAAAAGCGCTCTTCGACGGGACGCGGCTGCTTCTTCCTCGCCGCTCTTCCTCATCATCGCGCGCCTGCGAGGCTTTCCGTCGGAACGTTCCGCGGATGACGATGCAGGGAGTCACCCGGACTTTTTTGAGGCGGAAGGTGCATCGGCCGTCAAAACTTCTCCGTCAAACGATCAGGCGTTCAGTTTCGGAAAATGCAGCCCGTCGAAAAATTTCCAGACGAGGCACAATCATCGTCGACACGCTGCGTGCTGCGGCCGTGGTTCGTTCGTTTGTTGGGCAGGTAAAGGGTCTTTTAGATCTGGCCCAGGAGAAGCCACTCTGCTTCACGCTGACAAGAAAGTGTTCAATCAGTTTTATTCTGTAACAAGGCAGGCTATTGTTTAAGAGAACACTCAACTCAGTCATCAGCAATGTCAGGCCATTAAGAACAACAAAAGACTGATCTGACAGCATATGAAATAATTATAAGAAAGCAAAGCAGACTCTGTGAAACCGTGTGCCTGGCCTTGGAAACACACTCTGTGAACACAGTGATTTAGCACCATAGACACTGGAATGCAGTGCTGTCTTTTTTCTTTCATTTCCATTCCAAGGGCGGCAGTGTAGTATAATGGGCAAGGAGCTTGTCTTGTAACCTAAAGGTCACAGGTTCGATACCCAGGTGGAAAACTGCCTTTGTACCCTTGAGCAAGGTACATAACCTGCATTGCTTCAGTATATATCCAGCTGTATAAATGGATGCAATTTAAACGCTTAAACGCTGTAAAAACTTGTGCAAGTCGCTCTGGATAAGGGCGTCTGCTCAATGCCTGTAACATATACAATATATTTAATATATGTCACAAAAAAACCTATAATTCTTAATCTACCTGCATTATTTTGGATAACGGTAAAGGCTTAACTTGTAGTTGGAATAACGACCAGCGAAAGAACACAAAAACATTTTTTTGTCCAGTTTGCATCAAGCTCTAGATACACTGTTGACGTATTCCGCAGTTCTTCCCAACACACAGACTATGACTCCACGCAAAGATATTTATTGCTATTGCACTCCCACTGTTAACTCCAGAAATATAAACATTTTTGCCGCTTCAGCCAGTATCTATGAATGTGCAGCACATTGGCTCTCCCAGGAGCCATTTGCTATGTATGCTATGCTATGCTGTGCGTAGCACACAATGTACACAATACATCAGATACATGCAGATTATATGGACAACAGATCAGTGACGACAACCACCCAACTCAAGCGCTTCAACCCAATGCTAATGTTTTTAACGTAGACACAATATATACAGTATAGACACTATACAACCATTACTATACAATGAAAAATATACATTATATAATTCTATCATTTTAGACATCCTGGGACTCACGCACTGAGCAGAGTTTCAAGGATACATCACGGTAATTCTTTTAGTACATGAGGTAACCATCTCCACTGTGTGGGCCAAACAAGCTAGAAAGGACTGTAGCACAACTATCTGTGACACTAATGCTTATGCTACCGTCTCTAATACACACCGTGGTCCTCCAAGATGCAGGACAACACAGCAGCATGACATCCATGACAACCCCCCCCCCCCCCCCCCCCAAAGATGCAGGACAACACAGATGCATGAGAGATGACAGCCTGTACCACCCCCCACCCCCCCCCCCCCCCCCGAGGATGCAGGACAACACAGCAGCATGACAGCCTGTACCATCCCACGCCCCCCGCCCCCCATCCCTAAAAAACCCCAAACATATTCTGGCCTGACTCACATTCAGCGTGGCAACACAGCACAACATGAGAAAGGAGGGAGGGAGGGATGATTAAAAAAGTAAAAAAAAAGTAAACCGAGGAGAAAGAACAAAGAAAGTGTGTTTCGATTCCGTTCTGTCTGGAGAGCCGGGGGTGGGGGTGGGGTGGGGGGGGTGAAGCAGCAGGGGAGAGAAGTGAGAGTTTTTCACTTTAATTATATGCCCGTCTCCCCCTAGGCTTTGCACTGGACCAACAGGCAGCAATTAAATGTGACGGTCTGGCTGGCCCTCTCTGGAGAGACACACCTTAACTCCGCGGGCTTGGGGGGGGGGCGGGTTCTGCTTTGTCTGCCTCTAGGACAGGGAGGGGGATGGGGGATGAGGGACGGGGACGGGGGCCCTCCTCATTTATTTTATCTCTCTCCTGGATGATGCTGTTACAGTTGCCAGTTGGCACCCCCCCTTGTAGCCCCCTTTAACAAAAGCCTGCCTATCCCTTGACATGGTTTTGCAAGGACTTTACAGCGGCCTGGCAAACATATTCCCCCCCCCCCCCCCCCCCCTGAAAAAATAATTACATCTATAATACATGTGCTATACTTGGTGACACTGTCAAATGCTCCTGCAGATGCTAGCATGCTATCTTCAAATAAGCATATCGTGTGTAACTCGACGCATCAGTGGTGATACAACAGGCCGTATTTTATTCTCAGTTACTGGCATACACGTTTATAAAAGTTTATGTAGTGCTAATGAAGACTTTATAAAGTACATATGACGGAGTTATATAGCTTTTAGGAAGGACCAGTGATGGAAAGTTTTACCCAAAGCTTTTTTTTTTTTTTTCCACCCTAAGGCACCCCAATGCGTCACTAAGTATGAATGCCCTTTGCAGTGGCTCAACAGCCAGGTAAGATGCCTCCATAGGGACGGACTGGCATTGCTGAGCATCAGTCACTGATCCTGGCTCCTCAGATCCCTCCCTCCACTGGAGATTTTAATGCCCCTGCCCCCCCTCCTGCCCTGGCCGCTGCTCCTGCCCCTGGAGATTGTAATGCCCCTGCCCATGCCCCCTGCCCCCTGCCCCCCTACCCCACCCCTCCTCTCACAGTCAGCATTATGGGTGCAGACTACACACCAAAAAACAGGAGGATTAGCACAGCACTCTGGGCCCTGCGCTGGCTGGAGGTGGAATCCAGTGGGATGCGATGTCACATCCATCCGCTCTGAATTAATACGTTCCCCCTCACAACACAATCTCACCACACCCCTAGGGCTGCGCTCTGCCTATCCCAGCAATGAAGCTGGAAGGTGCGCTAACCGCTAGCTGATACATTACAGGTCATTAACCGTGCTTAAAGGCCATAAACCTTGGCTCCCCCTCAAAACCAAATGGATCAAGCCCGATGTTCAGGTTGAAAAACTGACTTAAAACACAAGGTCAGCAAGCACTGAAATGTGTAGCTGTGCAAATGTGCAGTGGCATATCTTTTAAAATATTCGTAAAATATGGACAGTGCAGCCACAAGCAAAAGCCTGCTTTCTGCATTACAAAAAAAAAATCATACTGTAGACTTCCTATGACAGCTTTCTCCAAGTAAATTTCGCTTAAACCTGTTACCCAGTCGGCTGATCGAATTTGAGCCGCGTGTTCCATCGCGCACTCTGGATCCCTCCCCCATCGCCTCAGATCACGCTGATTGGTCAACAGGCTCCTCAGCGAGACCAGAGTGGTAGCTGGCCTTGCTGATGTTCGGAACTCTCAGACAATGGGTATAGAATCAGTCCACAGAGACGGCAAACAACAGAGGAAAGACCGTTAGGAACAGAGCATGGAACAATGGCACAAAAGGAGAATAAGAAGCTGTTGTTTCACTTGGAGGCACATGATCAGGCATATGCCAAAGACTATGCACAAGGCCCACGTTTGTTTTCTGTTGAAAAACAAGACTCGAAAACAAGATTGTCCAGATTGTTTTGCTTTTTTTTTCTTAATGCCTTGATTGTGCTAATTGCGCATACCAAAACGATTTCTCAAAAAACAGAAGCCCGGTCGGTCAGTTCTTCCTCACTGTGGGACGCTGCTGGAACGTCCGACTCTCTCACTCTCAGTCTAAAACGCCTCTAAATCACCCCAGAGGACAGAACCCAGCCTCCAGTGTCAGAGATTTCATGTCCTACGCAAAGTCGGTTTGATGGCATGGGTAGGCCCAATGGCCATGGTTCAGGGTGGTGGTGGTGGTGGTGGTGGTGGGGGGATGGGGGGGGGGTGGGTAGCTGCAGTGGCCCTTGTCAATGCCACTTGGACCTCAAACTCAGGTTTATTTTTTTTTCCAACCCTGAGGGATAAAAATAAAAAAAAAACTATGTTTTGTTGCAAGTCCTCTAGCAATTAGCCTTGAAGGGTGAGGGACAGAGCAGATGCCTCGACGATGCCTCTCGGGTTAACCCTCCCCCGCAGAACACGCCAAGTTAAATCTGCGTTCGGACTGCGAAATGCTCCTTAGATAGGAGAACGCACAGCCGCTGGCCAACACACATAATGTGGAACCAAGCAGGCCTCACCGCCAAAAGCCAATAGTGGTTTTAATACGGGCCAAGAACTACTGCTCCATTCAAAATGACAGAGAAAGGCTTACTCTACCTTTAAGTGAACAGAACTTGTAGCATAATAGCATACATTTCCATTTATGAAAAAAAGTATATATAAAATAAATGCATACAGTGAGCTCCATAATGTTACAGGACAGATACTTATTTTTGTCTTGATTTGGCTCAGTACAGTACTTCACAATTTTAGATTCGTAATTAAATGACACATTCTCAGCATTTTATTCTTATATTAACGGGTATTTTAAAATATTTTAGAAATTAATTACAGGGTTTGGTTAATACATGGTCCCTCTATTTCAGGGCACCATAATGTTTCGGAGAAATGGGTTCACAGGTGTTTCCCATCAGTCAGGTGTGTTTAATTGCGTCATCAGCGCTGCTATAAGAGAGCATTCGCCATCAAGTATTGATTCTAGGCGTTTGTTTGCCTTTGGAGTCAGTAACTTGTCAACAGGAGGACCAGAGTTCTGCCAATGAAAGTCAAGGGAGCCATTAGGAGGCTGAGAAATAAGACAGAAAGACATCGACCAAACCTCAGGCTTACCCAAATCAACCGTTTGGAACAACATCAAGAAGAAAGACAGAGAAGATACTCAGCACCTGGTGATGCCTGTGGGTCACAGGCTTCAAGCAGTCATTGCATGCAAAGGATATGCGACAAAGTACTAAACACGACTACTTTCATTTACATGGCATTAAGATGTCCCAGACGTTATGGTGACCTGAAATGAAAGGGGTATGTATACAAAGTGCTGTAATTACTCAATGGTGAAACCAAAGTGTACAAAAATACCTCTAAATAAAAGCCGAGAATGTGCATTTTAAACACATGTGAATTGCTTAATAATATTTAATAATATTAATTGCTTTTTAAATCTAAGATTGCCAAGTACACAGCAAAATCAAGAAAAAAATATGTCTGCATCCCTAACATCATAGAGCTCACTGTATGTCACGTATATCAATGGACCCACAATTTGTACTCAATATACAAAACAATTATATATACTAATTCACCAAGTACACAAATTCACAAAGGCAAAAAATAAGCAAGGCCTGTAACTTCATTCATTCATTAATGTACTCCCCAATCTCCGCACCGTCATTAAATGGCATGCTGGTGAGCACTGTCAATCACAACAGCCTGTGGGTGTTACTGCATGAATGCTAGCAGCAGCATCCATTGCATTTCTTCAAATATATATATATGTATATATATATAAAAGGAAACAGTACAGTTACCAGCTATAATTGACTAATTTGCTAAAGGTGGTCGACGGAGTGTGGCACAGTGGGTAAGGAACTGGGCTTGTAACCAAAAGGTTGCAGGTTCGATTCCCGGGTAGGGCACTGCCGTTGTACCCTTGAGCAAGGTACTTAACCGAAACTGCTTCAGTATATATCCAGCTGTATAAAATGGATACAATGTAAAATGCTATGTAAAAGTTGTGTAAGTCGCTCTGGATAAGAGCGTCTGCTAAATGCCTGTAATGTAATGAGTTCAACAATGCAATTAAGAGGAACAGGGATATACAGCACTCCTCAGGCTTATCTTGGTTTATTCCCCCTCTCCTCTCTCTTCTCAGAAAAAATGATTCATTATGGCAGTCAACCTTTTTATGTGAAAGCATTTCATCTAGTTTCATCTTTTGCGGCAGGTGACAAATGATTCTGGCATGATGGCCAACCCTGCCATGGAAGGAGATGTGCCAACATCCCGGTTCATTATGGCTTGCACATTTACTCTGGCATACAAGGGGTTTTTTAATGCTAAGCTGTCACCATACAGAGAAGACATTCATCTCATACGAACTGGCAGATTAACTAGAACCCGGGAATGACGTCTCTGGATGGTGGTGGCTCTCTTTGTGAGGTGGCTTGGTGACCCTGTATTGATCTAGCCTACACTGTAAATACATACTGCCTGACTGCATCGTTGATTGATTGACTTCTGAGGAATATGGAATTAGCTGACGACACAATAGATGTTACGACAAAATAGTTTATTCATCTTTGTGCTATACTGAATGCATATATATATATATGGCATTGCAAGTATATATATGTGGATTTCTCATGAAAAATATTTTTCTCCAAATACCCACCCCCCCACCGTTTACCTGTAGCATTACTGCTGCACATTGTTGTGTTGATAACATAATTTCGACCATTCCAGACAACTTTGAGACCACAGGTGCAACTGTAACCTGTGCTGGTGTCAAGCTACAGCCAAAATCCAGCCCCTTCCTCACCCTTTCAATGTAAGTACTAAAAAACAAGGTTAAAATACCATCCTAATAATCACCATTAATCCTGGTCCAAAGCATTAACTAAATACATTTCATCAAGCTGCATTTGCTGGGCCTCATTCACAAAACGTGCGCAGTCACATTTTATTGTAAACTGTGCGTACGAACGCTCCCAAGGGCATTTCAGAATTCACCTTTTTTTTTTTCTGTATTTGCTCGTGGCTGTTTCCTTATGCTAAACGCACAAACAGGACTGCGCATAAAATTTACAAAGTCAGCGTTCATCATCTCAGACACCTGAGATAGGCACAAAAACGAAGGCCTGCACATGCGTCATGAATACCATATCGGTTTTTCAGAGGAACGTTTTTAAGAATAATAATAAGTAAGAATAATTTAAGAAATGTTTTGTGAATGGGACCCAGTGTTTGTACTCCCTGATGTACCATACTAAGCGTTGCATCACATTTTACTACACGTGCTTAATAAATCTATTGTGCAATATACGAATACATATTTTTTTTTCCTTCAGGCAACAATCCAGAAATGCTTTGAATATGGACTAGTTCCCAAAGTCACACGTGTTTATTATTATCTTTGGCCAAAGGTGCAAGCGTAGGCATGCACTGTACACACACCCATGCAGAAATGCACGCACAAACTTCAGATTCTTCTAATCAGCCATTTTATGCTCGTTCATGGCATTACTGATATTCTTGCAATGGAACTTTCTGCTGCCTTATAAACACGTCATTCCAAATAACCCAGCTAACAGCCCGGATGACAGCATTCTCGGCGCGGTCGAACCCGGGGCAGTGCCGCCTGTAAATATTTATGAAAGCCACGTCCATTTTAAATGCCCCGTGTAAGATCTATGCCCGATTGCGATATTATTCTTTTCCAGTCTGTCCTCAGGACGACGGGGGGGGAGGGGGGGGGGAGTGCAACGACAGCAATTTCGGGACTCCCGGCAATTTACAGTGACGTGTGGGCTACCCGGGACGCGGAGGCTGACTGACGGGCTCATTTGGAGCGGTGATAGAGCAGGAAGCGAACAGCCACGCCGCATATTTCACGCCGGCCCCGGGGCCCCGGAGAGAGAAAAAAAAAAACTAAACCGCAGCACGATATTCAGGGCCAGAGTCAAACAGGAGGCAACAGACTTCTCACAATCACACACCCCTCCTTTATAAACAAACGCGGGCCAGTATCGGTTTTCTCTGGCACAGAGTTAATTATCTGGCCACCTTTTCAGACATTAGGGGGGGGGGGGGAAACAAATAAATAAATAAATAAAAATCTCATCAAGGGCTTTTTTGTCTTCTGGTTAGTTTGTATTCCCTACACTTTTATTTAGCGGGAGTCTAATCAAAGCTAATGGGAGGGTCGCAGCTGAGCTCAGTGTCAGACCTATTCTTGTACGGGAGCCAGTCTGTCTGCCTTTCCAAACGGACACTTGAACCAGAATGTTTACAAGAAAAGAAGCCGGCATGTTTTATGCCGCGGTTTGTACTGAAGCTTAACTAAATGTAAATGTGCCCTTTTTTTGGGGGGGGGGGGGTGTTGAAACTTTCCATCTTCCTTGGAGGCAGCTTTCTGGGTCTCATGGTTTCAGGGCCCGAAAGCCAATCCCCTCGCTGTTTGTTCCCATGTCAGAACCACTCTTCCGCACGTACTGAAAGATGCACTTCTGCTTCATTCCTTTTCCCAAGCTTTCGCTCCACCTCATTCGGAAACATTGGACCCCAAACCACAAGCGGGAAACAGGCGGCCTGAGGGCGAGCCAAGCTGCAGAAGATTTCTGTCTGAGGACCCTTAAAAAAACTGACCTGGCACACCACCCCCCCCCCCCCCCAAAAAAACCCAGCCACAGTCCTGAGCCCCCACACGCTGCGCATCATGTGATTTCTGGGTGACACTGTGTAAGAATGACCTGTGAATTGCAGCTTAGGCAACGGCACCGCAGAGCAGAATCTAATTAAAAACCAGGGAAATCCAAGAAATGCTCTCTGTGTGTTTCGGCAGAACTCCTCAAGATCTCCTTTGTTCTACTTTGGGGTGGGCGGGAGTGGGGGGTGGGGTGGGTAGAGGAGCAGCGGGATGGAGGGAAAACCCTTGTGTTCTGCGCTCACACAATGCTCCATAATCAATCAATCAATGCTGCTGGCTCCACCGGGGAACCTTCCCCAGTGATGAGAGTCACGATCCGGCATGCTAATGCTAATTCGGATGCCTGGGATTCAATTTACTTTTTAAAAACCCAACTCATTTTGTTCACGTATAAATTATTCATTCTGGTAAGAAAAAAAAGTGAACTTCACAAGAGCACTAAATGGAGAATCACAGAGCACTTTATTAGCAAACTCAACCAAAACTTCTGCAAATGAGACCCTGAACAGTCATTTCTCTGAAGATTCGGTTGCAAAAAAAAAAAAAGCCAGTCCTTGGGCTGCAAGAATGATTTCAGTTCTTTATCCACATTTTAAGATTCAAAGTGCTTCTTACTTTCAGAGATGCTGAGCAACATGGGACTTCAGATTTGAGATTTTAAAGGACTCGTTTTAATTGATGCCGGGCATCTGTGGATTGTGGCAGAGGAAGCAGGTGTTAGGATTTAGTCAACACTCGTGCCTAACTTTGGTTAACATTATTAACAAACATGATTTTATTAATATTAAAGTGTGGATTAAGACTGAACTGGACTGAAGTTTTTGAACTGGGTCTCACTTGCAAACGTTGTCGACGAGTTTGCTTATGAAGTGCATCATGAATCTTCATTTAGCGCTATAAGCCAGAACAAATTATTTATACATTAACAAATGAGTCAGGTATAACACACTGAGTTTAAAGTGTAACACATTTACTTGTAAGGACAATGATTGACTGAACACATGCAGTGATCTATAGAGGCATTAATTCCACTTAATCATATCAGGAAGGGCCAGGTACCGGGCCCTTGTGTGACACACAGAAACAGTGGGTTTAGTAACGGTTCAATACACGTATCTTCTACAGAACAGGAAGCAAGGAGAAATTTTCCCTGACATTAGTTTGAGTAGTGAAACAGTGAGATTAATCTCTGGCCTCAAGCAGGGAGGGGGCCAACAGGGACGCGCCTGATGTAAAATCCATAGCATTCACGCACAGGCGAAACATTCAATAGCTGTGGTCACTGCATAATTAAAACTCATCGTTTCTGAGATGCCATTGTAGCAAAAATTCAGATCTACAGCCTCCAGCATTGTGCGCAAATGTATAATACAAAAATGTATTTAAAAAAGACAATATAACAAAATAAAATGAGTATTGATATTCAAATTGGACAGTAGTCGGTTATGGCCAAAGACCCGTTTACACCCCCAGTACCCCTTATTTGAAACGGACAGGGCCGTAAAAGGGTGTGGGGGGGGGGGGGGCAGAAATAACGAGCCATGCCCTTCTGGGTCCGCTGCTGTAGAGGCTCTCCTCATGTTATTCACATTAATGGACTTGTTGCGCTGCATAAAAAAAGAAATTGGGAGTGAAGGCGTGGGGGGTGTGGGGGGGGGGATTAGCTGAACACGGCCGCTGGGATTTGGGAAAATGAGTACTTACACACACCCGTGAATCCCAGATTCGTGGAGTCGGCGGCGGCGTGCTAGCTTTGTTTTAGCGCCGAAAGAGGCTTAATAATGCGGCGAGCGGGAGCTGGGGGGGGTCACCCCGCTCTTTCCCCCCCCCGGGCGACGCGTAATCAGCTCTGTCTGGCCGCGCTCTGCGAGAAGCGGGCTCGTACGGCGGGCGATAAACCCGCGGCGGCGGCGTCGTCGGGCTCGCCCTCTTTTGTGCGCCTAGCGCACCGCGTGATTTCGCCGCTTTTTTTCCCCGCTTATCCTGGCTTCTCGAACGCCTCTTGACCTTCGGCGACAGCGGCTTCGACCTTCTGAAGCTCTTCCTTACGGAGAGAGTGGTCCTCGGACCAGAAATAGACCGTCCTCACAGTGAGGCCGACCGAGGGAACTTAGAACAGTACGTACTGCGCGTTTACGAACACAACGGCAACGGTCGCTAACGCTACGCGCCGAAGAAACATACCGCTAAATTCAACGGGACCAAGCCTGTTAGCCGCTGCAATTACAGGGAAAAGCCACTGTCGCATTTTACAAATTACATTACATTTATTTGGCAGACGCTTTTATCCAAAGCGACGTACAAAAAGTGCATATCATGGTCATAGGCAACTGCTGAACACAAGGTACACAATACTTATTTTGTACAGCTATTTCTAGCCAAGAACACAGTTCACACAGTGAACACTATTCTAACCTAACCTCTGCAAAGCCAACTAGGCAGAAGAATAAGCTACAGTATTAGGAAAAATACAAATTACCAAAAGGTGCTGGGCTGGGGCAACATGTAACAAGTGACATGAAAAGGGGGAGGTTTTTTTTTTTTTAATTAAAGAGTGAAATATACAGCATGGTGGTGGTTAATCTAGGTATAGTCTGAAGAGATGAGTCTTCAGGCCACGGCGGAGATGGGTAGTGAGGGGGAGGTTCGGAGAGGGACGGGAAGTTCGTTCCACCACTGGGGAGCTAGGGTGGAGAAGCTCTGTGATCCCTTTGGGCGGGTGGGAGGGGATACTAGGCGAGTACATCTGCACAGTACATCTGCTATTAAATCAGTCTACAGTGTAAACCGGTTCAACCGCAGAGAGCTACTGATAAAGGCACATTATGGCAAACTGGAATCATGAGACAAAACAAAAAAGATAGCTACAACATGCCTGTAAAGATTTACTGCGAACGTCTGACATACTGTACAGGTATGCATTTGTTGATGTGCAGGACGCTACTCTGCTTATGAACTTTCCTGCTCCACCTGTTCCAGGTGCGTGTGACAGCACGGGCTTAACCACACACCTACTCACACCTTTGTTTGCTTCTTCGCTCTTGTGAGATTCTCAGAATTGATCCGGCTGAACTTACAGTGCAGGGCGTGTGTACTGTAAGCTCAAACAGCCGCCGGGGGTGCGAGGCGTCCCAGCATGCCCCCCCCCCCCCGACTCTACCCTACTCACCCGTCACCTGCATGGTCTCCCCGCTGACTTCGATCTTGAGGAAGAGGCGCCCGCGACGCTCGGTGTGGTCCGTCCCGCACAGGCTGGGCACGTTCATCACGCACTGCTTGTGCACGTTCATGTCGCACGCTGCGGAGGCGGACAGACAGACAGTCAGTCAGACAGACCGACAGTCAGACAGACAGACGGACAGACAGTCAGACAGACAGACAGTCAGACGGACAGACAGTCAGACAGTCAGACAGACAGACAGTCAGTCAGACAGTCAGACAGACAGTCAGACAGACAGACGGACCGACGTCTCATACCGTGTTTAAAACAATAACCGATCAATCAAAGCAGAGAGGGCTACGCGCGAGTAGATCCTCCGTTTGCGTTTGGTAACATCACTTCAATCTGTTTATTTCCCCCCCCAATCTCTGTAGTACCTGAACTGTGGAGAGTGGAGGAATGTGCAATTTTTCATTCAATTAAGAGGAGGGTTGCCAGTGTGCTTCATGTTCCTGACAGGACAGTCAATTAGTCACAAAAAAAATAAAAATAAGTAAATAAAAAAGCCTGCACTGTAACAAGCTGCACGGCGACATTGATAGAAGAGAAGAGGGGGTGCTGGAATAGGTGAATGGGGGATGAATACCAATGGAGGGAGAAGGGGTGATACAGGACGCCTCTGTCCCCCTGCGACCTCAGCCTGAGCCGCCTTCCTCCGTGGAGCACCTCGCAGGCAGGGAGCGAGCCCAGTTTCCA
Organism: Anguilla pacifica; assembly: GCA_039654925.1. Taxonomy (NCBI): domain Eukaryota; kingdom Metazoa; phylum Chordata; class Actinopteri; order Anguilliformes; family Anguillidae; genus Anguilla; species Anguilla pacifica. Next base: position 73,831,276 of record CM077285.1, on the reverse strand, counting down.
CCCGCTATCCCGCAGGCACACAAGCGAACGCCCACACGCGCGGGCGCGCACAGAACGAAAAGCGCGCCCGATCGCTCCGCCCGCACGCCCTCCGGATACCTCCTCATTTTCCGCTCGGGCTTGACGCGCGGGACGCCGAGCGGCGAGCTTGTAATTAACGATAAGAAGGCCTACCCGTCCGCTCTTGAGCCACGCGTTCGTACGTGCTCTGCATCCACTTGATTAAAATATAATAATAAAACACATCCGTCCGTCTAATTCCCCGCTCCCTCCCCGGATCTCATTACGAAGGATTGCGGAGACGCAAGGTGAATGCCACCATGAATGCTATTCAGAGACTACGCTAAGCCGGCAAAGCAAATGCAATATTACCGGGAGGCAAAAACGCTCTAGAAATCGGTAAGGGCGAGGAGGGAACAAGACATACGCGAGGTGTAATTACTGTACGCTTTTACCGTCTTACAATGGGAAACCTCAGACAATAGGGTACCCGAACAACAACGTTGACCATAGGGGACATATAGCCATGACTGAGAACCAAGCTCAGTGCTTAGCTTAGCTGCAGCCCGCAGCTACTGAGTTGAGAGACAAGAGAATGACTGACTGGAAAAACTGCCAATTTAAACAATGAAAATTTTGGAATGGATGAATGGATACAAATTGAAAATTGTCTTTTATTTTCCCTAAAAGTGTGCATATTTCGCTTCGTTTCACGCTCTAGTTTGTTGTCTGACCAACATAACTACATATATCAACATAGTGAGAGATATTAACAGTATAGCACACAACATACGGTTTTGCCTCCAATATTTCAAATGAATTATATTATCATAAACAAGACCAGGCTAAAACCTAGTATACGGCTGGACCTAACACACGTGATCCGGCCGACCAATGGTGCAACTTCATAACTCGGCCGACCAATCGTGTAACTTCATCACTCAGTCAGTCACTCAGTCACAGACATTCGCGTTTGTAGGGCTGGCCCCGCTCTTGAAGGTCCAGCCAAAAAAAAAAATATAACCAGTTACCAATTATCTCATCTCAGTTAATTGCACGTGCGCTTCCAACACATCACCCATTTGCATCGGGGCTGCCTGCGGACCGGAGAATATGCGGTGAGTCTTATTATTTTTTTTTCGCCTTTCCCGCTCCCGCAGCAGCGTGGAGCGAGGCCGAGGAAGAGTGGCGGTAATCACGGACGCTGAAAAAGCCGCGGCGCTGAAGGAAAGAGGGGCCGCCGGCACGCTGAGGGCAGGGCTGCTGATGGCCGGGGCCGCCAGGCAACTTTGCACGCTGAGGGCAGGGCTGCTAATGGCCGGGGCCGCCAGGCAACTTCGCACGCTGAGGGCAGGGCTGCTAATGGCCGGGGCCGCCAGGCAACTTCGCACGCTGAGGGCAGGGCTGCTAATGGCCGGGGCCGCCAGGCAACTTCGCCGTGCCCTGAATACCAATGGCGCTACACACCTGCGGTCGCAGACGCAAGACGCACAGGGCAGCCCAAGTGTAGCCACAACTTCCAGCCAAAATCATCTGCCTGTGATTGACATCCTCCGACGGCATCCCGCGATTCTCTTTGGTCAAATTAGCTCCTGCTTTACACAGTTCCTACTGTACTTTGGACACGACGTAAAGCCCTCTGGGACTTCCGCCTCTCCCTGCACTGTGTATTCTTTGTTATCTTTGTCATTTTTGTGTATTTTTTTAAATTGTGCAAAAAAATAATAAAACTAGTAAAAAGTTCCAGGGTGAGGGTGCGAGAGTCGGCGGTGGCATGTACACCAAACATAAACGAACCTAACCGAGTGAAAAGTCCAGACTTGTGGAACGTCGTGCAACGCCAACGCCTGTCACGTCGCATTAGCATCAGGCTGAAAATGATTCACATTCACGTATGAAAACAAAACGCACAGCTGTGGCCTCGTCCAAGGCACCTGTCACACTTCCCTTGCTGGCAGGGCTCAAGGCTGTGTACATACGCCAGACTAATTTAGTGTACTCAGCCGAAATTAGTCCAGTGGTCCTTAAACCTCTACACTGTACGTGTCATCAGGATCCCTGGCTAAGTATGTTTGCTGGGATCAGTGCAGTACTTCTCCATGAGGGGAAAAGAGAGAAACTCAAATCTCAATGCCACACAATAAAAACAGATTCACCCACTGAAAAAAAAAACTGCCTCTTGTTATTTTGTTATTTTGTCTCCATTGATTTTCTGGTCATGGAGGAAAAAAAAAACTCTCTAATTTTGTTCTTTTTTCATTAACTGATTTTTCGAGCCAAAATCATGCGTTGTGTTTTGATTCCATTCGGTACGTGCACTGTGCGATGCATGGCTGGAGATGGCCTTTGCATCACACGACGAACACACACAGAAAGGCAATTAGTATATTTGGCCTGCTGTCTTTGAAGTGTGCTATAAACTGAAAATGACAAAAAATACTTTCAAAGCAAGGAAACTCCAACGAAATTACATTACATTTATTTGGCAGACGCTTTTATCCAAAGCGACGTACAAAAAGTGCATTTCATGGTCATGGACAACTACAAAACACAGGTTCAATAAGATACAATACTTATTTTGTACAGCTATTTCTAGCCAAGAACACAGTTTAGTTAGTGAACACTACTCTGACCTAACTCTGCCAAGCCAACTAGGCAGAAGAACTGGCTACAATATCAGGACAAATACAAATTACCAAAAAGTGCTGGGATGGGGGAACATGTAACGAGTATCATGAAAAGGGGGGGGGGGATTTAGAGTGAAATATACAGAGTGGTGGTAGTTAGTCCAAGTATAGTCTGAAGAGATGAGTCTTCAGACCACGGCGGAAGATGGGTAGTGAGGGAAAGGTTCGAAGAGGGTCACGAAATACAACGAAAACTTCAAGAAACACGGCAGGACAAAAAAGCAGTGATGTTACGCTTGATACTAAAGCTTTAGGGTAAGCATCGAAATCATGAAGAAGTTCAGTCCAAAGCTGATGCTTATTTTGTATGGTCAGATGCATGGGATCAATGACATAAAATAACATAACATAACAATGATGAGAACAGGCCATTCAGCCCAACAATGCTCGCCATTTTCCAATTAGTGCTGATTACCTACAGACTAGTTAGCATCTAACACCGTATCAAGCCTAGTCTTGAAAACCCCCAGAGTTTCTGCCTCTACTATGTGACCTGGCAGGCTATTCCACACATTGACTACTCTCCGCGTGAAAAAATTTATCCCGCTGTCTGTATAAAAATTACCTGTATGGAATTTCCGCTAATTTGGTTTTCGATATCGGGTTTTAAGATGTCGTTAGGCTACAAGCACATTCGCTGTTCAGTAACAAAAGTACTTCGCTGCCAAACGGAAACTCACTCACCGTCGTCCCTGTGTATTTCTCTCTTAGTAAGCTTTCAGACAGTACATTTTCAGGCAACTTGTTAAAACAGAAAAAAAACTTTTATATAATTATATAAAAAATGTACCTTTTGCAACAGAAAAAAGCCAAGGATCGAACCCCGACCTCACAATGCTCAATGCAGCGGGCTGAGCACTCACCTATTCGTATAGCCTGCCTCTCGTACACCACTTACTGCATATAATTTCATTCAATGGTGGTTGTGTGTAGTACTTTCAATGTTTTAATAAATACGCACACGTAGTATATATTTTTTTGTAGTGGGTGTGGCCGCCGGTTGGCTTATTTGAGAATTATTCAGTTATTCAAAATAACACCAATAGCCTAATTTATATAGTTTTATGAATTAGGCTAGGGGGCTTACTGCATTACGGCAGAACACTCTTAAAGATTTATTGACGTCTTACAATACAGTCACTGGTGAGGCTACAGATTAAATATAGATGTATTTGCTGGGGAACATTTAACGTTAATGTGCACTGTGCTTCATGTCCCACTTTGACACATTTCAGAGCTAAATTCTTCTGACCAGCAGATGTCACTAGTGCGCACTGTGTTAATCAAAACACTGAGTAATGAATGTGTTTTCGACACAGTGGGCCAGAAAGCTTCGGTTTCCCATCACTAGAAAAAAGCTACTAAAGGAAACGAACACCGTTTGACACACGGCAATGATCACAAGAAACGAGCCCTCAAACAGTCCTTCTCTAGGCCTGAAAACCAGGCCTTTTACCAGGCCCAATTATTAGGCAACAGGTAGCAGCTGCACTGATTACAACCAGCCGCAGCTGCTGCCATACCTGTGCGTAGGGTCGGTGCTGCCCCCTGGTGGACAGTCTTATACATGCGGAAATACATATAAATAAACATTCCTAAAATCATTACCTATTTCCAGTAAGTCAAATCATGCAATGTCTACCGATACTATTTCAAATGCATAATACAATTTTACATAGGCCCCATGGCCATAATTAGTTTAAATGAGTGCACTGGTATGGGGCCCGAGTTGCTTTGACAAGTTAATTAACGCCATTCATTTCCACATCTAAAGGACTCCGCGATAAAGAAACAGAATTTCACAGTTCTTTAATAGCATTGCTCTTCCCCAAGTAAGATTCATGAAAAAAATATAATTACCGCCAATAGAGCACAAGCATCAATACATACAGCTATTAGGGATGGTGCCGAAGGCAAATACCATATTTGGCAACACTCGAATAATACGTCCTCTGAAAATTTTTTCTCCTCCCGAATCTGGCCAATATTATTCGGATTCAGATCTTTTCTTCCCACCTCTTTGGTGCGATTAGCTCAGAAGTCAGCTTCTATAATAGGCGCACGCACACACACACACACACACACACACACACACAGACCTGCAGAGAGACAGTGAGTGAGAGTTTCCCTGAACGCTAGATAGGCCAGAGTGACGCCATACGGGGCTTTAGAGTTAAAATTACTCCAACGCCGTAAATGCTATATCCCCCTCCTTCCACAACCTTCTTAAATATTTGGGCTTAAAATAACCGTGTTTTTCAAATTTGAAAAAAAAAATTATAAATCAAATAAAGTAAAGAAATGCAGGCTGTTTGTGCCATTTTTGTGTGGGATGAATAATTGTGGACACTGTAGTTGCAGAAATTACAGGGTTAGATATCTTTATGAAATTAGGTGGCTGCTTGTGCAGAAATCGATGCTGTAATGCAGGATACGTCTGACGCCACTGGCCATTAGCTTAGCAGTAGTACGTAGTAAAAAAACACAGCTTTCTACAGTTAAAACATTACACAGGTTGACACAGGTTGTTGGCTAATGACACACCCAGTACTGGCTCACATTGCTCTAACATATCTGACCTGCCCCCCAACGAGTGTTTACTCCAAGCAACTTCTCAGTATAACAAGGGATGTTCTGTCTCCCCATCGGCCTAGACTGCTCCCAGCTCATGTGCAGGAGCTTGTCTTTACAAAACACAGCTTGGGGAAGTTTGAGTAAAAGCATAGTAGCTGAAGATGTATTCCACCAAGGGAAGCTTTTCAATTATTTTGATTTTGTCCCACTTCCGGTTTACACCATGCACACTTTCAGTTTTTATCCGAGTACAAATATAAATACAAATAATTTTGTTGCTTGAACAAATACAGATACGAATACAAATAATGGCATCTCCCTCCACTCCTAACAGGTATACTGTACACATATGTACAGTACAGGTACAGTACAATGCAAAGTCATTTGTGTGTCAGCTACCTATATGTAAACACCAAAAGACCTCGAAGATGGAAGGAGCACTTCTACCAACCCACTGATGGATGGAATATGTTCTCGTGAAGTTCTTTGGCTGTCTAATAGCAGCTTTTGCTACCATTTTCCCATTTTCCAGAAGTGTGGGGTCAGGGAATAATCTTCCTGTCTTGCCTCAACTGTCAGTACCTGGTTTTCGATTCCCACAACACATTTGTTCATAATCCCTTAGCAACTCCTGGCAATTTAATTGTAGTGATGCACAGCAACAAATAAAGCGCGATTGATAAATTGATTGACTAGATCAGTGTGGTACAATGGGCAAGGAGCTGGCCTCGTAACCTGAAGGTCACGGGTTCGATAAGACCCTGCTGTTGTACCCCTGAGCAAGGTGTTTAACCAAGAATTGCTTCAGTGTATATCCAACTGTATAACTGGATACAAAATGTTGTGTAAGTCTCTCTGGATAAGAGCGTCTGCTAAATGCCTGTAATGTAATGCAATGCAGATCGTTAAGAGCAGAGCCAAGCTAGATATATATGTGTGTATACATGTTGTATGTTTTGGCGTGTGAATAAAGATTCGGGCTCCCCTGCCCCCGCCCCCCCCCCCCACCTCCCCCCACCCATCACTCACTGTCGCATTTCATCCCCTGGTGGATGAGTCCGTACAGAAGAGACCCGCAATGGTCGCAGAAGGTGGGGCTTCCGTAGGTGTGGATCTTGAACTTGTGTTTGCTTCTGGGGTCCTGCACAGACAAACAGAGGGAAAAGAGAGAGCTGAACGCTCAGAGCAGAAGTCACTTCATCCACCATCTGTTGTTCCGGAGTGGTTACCTATTACATCACTAGACACATTTTGTATGGTACTGGTACCCTTTTCCAGGGCAAACTTACACTTCTCAACTCATCAGTTATCTTGACCCACTTACAGGCAGCATCTGGATATACACTGTACAGCACTCAGACAAGTTGGGTTAGGTACCGAAAAGAGCATCTAAATAGAACTACACCAAGATCCCAACTGAGATTTGATCTATTTCCTTATGTCTGATCTGCATGGCTGCCAAGTGTGATCTGCGACTTTGACATATCTTTTACATCTGACCGTGTGATCTTACATCAGGAACACGATCCAGGTGGTAAGTTTGTTCCTGGAGTGAACATTGCCCTTTAAAATAAAGTTTTTGGCACAAGCGTGGAAAGGAACAAGCCTCGGAGGAATTGGAGAATTCAAGAACTGTTGTTTGGCCAGAGCTTAACGATGACAGACGAGTGAGCGCATTTCCCATTTCAATATCAAGTCCCGCCCGGGAGACCAGCCTGGAATACATTTCTGAGAAAAAACACGGGTTCAGAAATGAAAGAAATTCCCAGTTTCTGTTACAATCCTGATTTATTAAAGCACGTAGCTGGTAAACATATTGACCCTGCGTGGGTCTTTCTTACATATTCAAACATCCTTCAGCGCAACGCATACAAATTCCATCAATCTGACACTCAACCGGAGAGAGTCCACTGTATTTACATCAACAGCAGGCCATTAAAATACAGCAGTGGGTGGAGCCAAGTCCCTCCCGTAATTTTAGGAAGGAGGTGCAGAAAGTAAGGCCACAGCACAGGGTCCCATCTGTCTGTAAACCCCCCACACCTTTCAACAGAACCCATCAGGGCCCGCACCCTCCTCTAAATGACGTCAGTGGACAGAGCAAATACGGGGCAGATTGGCTCCTGTGTGTCATACTGCTCGCTGTCTCGGCCGAAAAGGCCTTACTTTTAAAGCGAGGTTTAGGTGGAAAGTCAAACTCGGAAAGACGGAAACCGTAAAAAACCAAGGCTGCCGCCCCCTTGCCGCGTCTCGATATTCGCTTGCTACCGACGCTCCGCGCGTTTGTATTAGACGCCGCTGATCCCGGAATGAGAACGCTTCGAAACTCCAGAACCCCGTCGCGCGCCCGCTTCGAGCGGCGCGACGGCAACAGGAAACAGGAAACAGAACGTTCTGTGACCCGCGTGTGTCAGAATCACTTCGGAGCAGAGAGCGTCACCGTGTGAGGGAGGGGCCCTGTGGATCCTGAACAAAGGTCGCTGGCCTATCACGCTCAACCCAAACCGTTTCGGCAACAAAAAACGAATTCCGGTCAAGCACGTCTCTCTTGTTCCTTCCTTTAACATACACAAGTTCAGTATGTAAGTATTTGGACAGTGACACAGTGTTTTGTTGTTTTGGCTCTGCACTCCAGCACACTGGATTTGAAATAAAACGATGACTAAGAGGGTGAAGTGCTGTTTTCTTCCGGCATGAGGACCAACGAAGTGTCAATGTCAGGAAAGCGGGCCATCGTGAGGCTGAAAATTCAAAAATAAATCAGAGACACAGCCAAAAAATTGGATGTGTCAAAATGAAATGTTTGGCACATTGTCAAGATGCAAGAATGCCCTGGTGAGCTCAGAAACAGCCAACAATCTGGTCAACCACAAAAAATCACTGCAGCGGTCAAAGAATACTTTTCGTTGTGAAGAATAAAACCCTTTTCAACTCTCAAACAGATCAAAAACACTATCCAGGATGTAGGCATGTATGTGCCAAAGGCTACCATAAAGAGAAGGCTACACCAACACAACCTCAGCGGGTTCACCGCAAGATGCCAGGCCAGGTTAGTTTACCAAAAAAAAATACCACAAAACATAAAAACAAAACAAAACAAAAAAACCAAGAAATATTCTGCAACAAGGCTTTATGGACATATGAGACTAGAATTGACCTGAAGGAAAGAGGAAAGCGTTGGAGAAAGAAAGAAGCTGCTTATGACCCAAAGCACACCACCTCATCTGTGAAACATGGTGGAGGTAGTGCTATGACTTGGGATGTGCATGACTGCTACTTACACTAGAGTCCAGTGACTTTCTAATCTAAGACCACCAGGTAGACCCACACGTGCGGATGTATCGCTGCAGTAACGATTGATTAGCTGTGATCCGGCGCAGCCTTCTCTCTACGCTCATCCGTGTGTCAGAGCGGGACACGTATGGATCCCGGCGAGTTTAATAAGTGACAGACTAATCAGAAGCGGCCGCCCGTGTACACACGGCGCCGCGTTTACACACAGAACACGGATCAACACGGGCATTCAGCTAGAATCAACAGAATTAACCAGCTCACAGAGCAGTTTTTGAACGATGGAGATTAATGATTTTTTAAACAGGTACAACACGTGAAAATAAAATACATATTGGATTAGTACTGCAGTAGTCAGCTGCTACAAGAAAGGAAGGAAAAATATAGAGGTTGGGGTCACTGATGATGTTGTTCCCTCTGCACTAAGGATGTGTGTCAAACATGCAATGGACTTGACAAGCTTTTATTATACCATGACAATGTGAACACTAAACCCACAAATCTAATTACCCGCACCAAGAGGAATGCATGATAAGGTTCCTTATGGCTAATCTATTTGGAATTTTATTCAGCATAAAATGGACTCTTCTTCTTACTTTTCTCCCCCACACCTCCACTCTTGGCTGTACTGTACTCTGATTGGCTGTTATTCATACTGTACAGTACAGTTACAGGTCAGTATGACGAAACGGGGTTAACAACAGGAAGTATGGGAGAGCAGAGGAACTTGAATTCATTTATGTTTCATTATTATACTAGGCTACTTTCATTACACTAAATTAAGAATAACACATAATTGTGTTACTGATATTAATTTTCTGCACATAGCAGGCTTTTCATTGATGCGTGGGTTCCATTTCCATTTCCAGGAGACTGTATCTGTGCAGATTAGGATGAGGCTTCTCAGCACACCGATAAGGCAGCTGCTCACACTCGTGTTTATCACAGGAAGAGGTACCGAGCGGTCCTTATACCGTATCCATAAAGACAACACTCTCCCCACGGCAACGCCCCAGCCAATCACACGCAGGTCAGCGCTACAAGGAACTCGTGAACCTGGCGTACCGCCACGGCGGCGGCTGATAGACGTGCCAGCGAAGGCCATGGCCGCTGGGTCATGACCAGCTCGGGGATGAGATGGCAGCTTTCGCAAACAAGAAAAAGGAACAACAACAAAACAAAAAGAACCGTCACTATAGAGAAGCGGTGTGAAGCTGATGCTGAGGTAAGCATTTCCTTTCTAATTAAGGGTGAAGAGTCTGAATCGTGTGACGCACTGTATCAGTAACACTGACGGGAGGAAGATCGAGTGGATATTAATCACCAATCTCTCTCTCTCTCTCTCTCTCTCTCGCTCACCCTCAGAGTGGGACCGCTCCTGGATCGAAATCCCCTTTCTCCCCCCAGGGAAAAGTGATATCAGACACTTACGGCACGGTTAAAAGAGAGAAAGAGAGAGAGATAGAGAGAGAGAGAGAGAGGGGGAGACATTCTGCTGTGTGTGCGTATGTGTGTGTGAGAGAGAGAGATAGACAGAGAGAGAGGCAGAGAGAGGCAGAGAGAGGGAGAGAGAGACGTTCTGCTGTGTGTGTGTGTGTGTGTGTGTGTGTGTGTGTGTGTGTGTGTGTGAGTGAGAGAGAGATTTTCTGCTGTGTGTGTGTATGAGAGAGAGAGCGAGAGAGAGAGAGAGAGGGAGACACTCTGCTGTGTGTGTGTATGTGTGTGAGAGAGAGAGAGAGATAGACAGAGAGAGAGGCAGAGAGAGAGAGAGAGAGATTTTCTGCTGTGTGTGTGTGTGTGTGTGTGTGTGAGTGAGAGAGAGAGAGAGATTTTCTGCTGTGTGTGTGTATGAGAGAGAGAGAGAGAGAGGGCGAGAAAGTGAGCGAGAGTGACGTTCTGTCATGCATCACCGTGTGTAATCGACACCAGTGAGTTAGCATGTAGCAGACCTGAGGCTTCATGTCTCATTACCTCACTAATGTACTGGCCCTTCCACTAAGCTCTTCCATGGTACATATTTAATGAACGGAGTGAATTATTCATAAGGAACATTACATTTAAATAAATACCAGTAATGGACCTTGCTGTACCTTCAATGCACAACACTGTAGGTATTCCACAGGGCCCCAGCATCGTTAGGAAAAAACGTGGGAGTGGGATGGAGAAAAAAAAATATGAAGCTAGTATCTTCATCAACTCCGAGTTAACCGTGCTCCACTGCTGGAGCCGGCTCTTCCCTTCAGCACAGTCAGTACACAGTGTATTTTGGTACGAGGCCCAATTATGCAATGGTGAGAAACTGGAGAACGATAAACACACACCGACGCCAAGTCTGCTGTCCTCCGTCACTGTACATCAATGCCCCAGACTCGTCAGCAGATGAGACAACTGGGGGGTGTTTTTGCAGAGATGGTCTGCTGCACTAGCTGTGACAGAAATCGCCAAAAGTGTAAACAGAAGACGTGCCACTGTTTACCGACACGACCCCCTTTATTTTAAAATCGGGGGGGGGGGGGAGAGAAAAACAGACTGCCACGCTCTCCTCTGTTTCGTGACCCCCCCCCAGCACGGCATGAGTCATCGCCGGAGGAATATGAAAGTATCTAATTAGCAAGGCGCCATTTCGACTGGCCTTTGAGGTTTCCGGCACCCTCTACCCCTGCAAGCCTTTCGCCCGGGGGGAAACACAAAGAGACGCGAGACGAGGCTCCCCTTCCCGAGGCTGCTTCGTCTGTTCCGCGGATGTGTCGGAGGGGTGGAGCGTGTCCGGGGGACGCCGCGTCTCCACCCGCCTCTCCTCCTCTTTTTCGGCTGGAGTTGGGCTCCGGTGGTCCGCCGCTCGCCTCTTTTGATCAAAAAGCGGGCGGGGCTGAGCCGAAAAAGAGGCCCGCCCGCTGGAGCCCCCTCTGCTGCCCCCTTGCTGCCGCCGGGCCTAACTACAAGGAGGCGCGCACGGGAGCAGCGCCGCTGTGAAACCACTGCACAGCCGCGCCTTATTCTGCAGGGTCCTACAGGCCGGTACGCACGGGCTGGACTGCAGGAGCCAGACACAGCTGAAAAGCCACAGCTGAAAAGCCACTGGTGGAAATCCCGCTTGTCGGATGTAACCGAATGTGGTCGAACGTAACCTTCTTCCTCGATTCATCACGGAAACAAACAAACAAACAAAAAGAACTAAAACTTGATTGGCTGGTTGGACAGAATCCTTTAACCACAGTGTCAATCAAAGAGCACGAGCGGGACTTTCTGACCATTTCAACTCTGCAGGGAAATTAACCAAATAAACTACACATTTAGCATTTCGGGAATACTTATTTTCTTATTCACTTTCAGTGTTCAAATATCCATGTACTCAATCCATAACAACTTAATAGAAGGACATTTTTTTTCATTAATAAAAAAATGTGATTCTGTCCTCCCCGTTACTTACATCACACATCTGTTGTTTGCAGATGTTGAAATCTGGGGGGAAAAAAAGCAGATTTCCTGGCTTCCAGGGAATTTTTAAAAATTTGTTCTCCCAGTGCAGATGCAGACCGGATTTAGGGCTCATTGGTTCTGTTTACTCTGGCATGCATAACGTCCCAAAAACACAGCAGGCCTGGCTTCCACAGGTTTGGGGCCTGTAAAAAAGCACCTTGGTCAGAAGCCAGGGTATTCTAATGTTACGGTTGAAACATGCTTAAAATGCTGGATCAGACAGGACTAGCATGGCGTTTCTGACATTACCGGCAATGCCACCGGCCATGAAGCACTTCCACTTCCCGGGTGCTACAAACCAGGGCTTTAAAGCGAAAAGACAGTGACGAAAATAACAGAAGAGATTCGGAGTAGGACATGACATGCAAGCACCTACAGCACAAGAAAACATCTAAAGGCTGAAATAAATATTTGATTTTCATCGCAGATTTACAACTCAAAGGCTTCTCAGACTGTGGCCAGAGATTCGAAACGGAACAAAGTTTGACTGTTTTAAAGCTAATTAGCACGGTGCCCTTTAAAATGGCCTTTGAGCTTCCGGCACCTTCTACCCCACAGGAAAGGCAAAGGGATGTAGACGAGGCCCGGCTGTTCTAAGCTAATGCCGGCTACTGTACAACATCCCGCCCGTGAAGCCAGCCTTAAACGCCCAATGCACCGCCCCCCCCCCCGCTCGCCTCCTCCAGGGCAGACCCACACGGGGAAGCCATTCCAAAATGGAGACCGCGCTCCATGCAGGGGGGTCTCAGCGGGGCGACTGCAAGGCCACCGGCGCCCTCTCCTGGGAGGACAGGCTGGATGCGCGTCGACCCCCCCGGGGGGAAGGAGGTTCCTGTTTGCTGAGCGTCTCCGCATCCCGGCCGTCCGACCCGGATCTGTTTGCACGACGGGCGGCTCCCTCCCTCCGGTCACGCGGACGGTGCTTCCCGGGTTTCGGGAAACAGGCGGCACCGTTCCACCTCCTCCGTACCTCGCAGCACCCCCCCCCCCCCCCCCCGCACCGCCCTAGCGATGCCTCTGCGCACACCAGTGGACGGACCGCCACGTTGAAAGAGCTGCGGTCTCCACGGTGAACGGAGCACGCATGCCCTCCCCCAGCGCAGAGCCGGGTAACAGCCCCCGAAAAGAGGAGCAGTGAATCACGGGGTCCTTGCAACGGACAAACGGCTTGCAGAGAGTTATGAACCAGGCCTCGCTCCTGCGCTGGCGAAAGCAAAAGGCCTGGCTCCCTCCCCTGCAATCACTAGGAGTTACTGCTGGTGCCGGGCCTTACTGTGACAGGCCAGTTTCCCCTACCGCCGATCACAATTTTTCTCTGGAGGGGATCCGACCAATTTTCAAAAAATAAAACCTCGCCTCCTTGCCAGCGACTCGCAACATCCATCAATTCCATCACGCGCGGAAGAGAAGAGCAGTTATTTCTTTTGCACTTTCTTCGCCTTTGTCGGCGCGCCTCTGGATTCATAGTAATTATTGGGCCCATATTTCCGCCAGCTTCTTGCATCAGAAAATACTGCAGGTCATCAAGTGCGCACAGCCTTGTAAAGTTCAGCCAGTCTGATCATGACCACGATGTTTGCCAAGCGGGTTACAATTGCATCACATTACCGGTTGAGTTTGAATAGCCAAATCGGTCCATTGTGTTCACTGGCTTTTACGAGCCCGGCAGGCGACAGCAAACGCTGCATAAATTCAGCCCGAACCCTCAGGCAAAAGCCTCAGCCACGCCACCTGTAACCGATACCTAGCTGCCAAGAGAGAAACCTCCCATTCGTGTTAAACCACCAACAGGTTGAAAACCAGCGGCTAAGGTAAGCGGCTAACCGCAACTGGCAATGAGGAAAATGAATCAGAATCTATGCATCCGATCTCAAATTCAAAAGACTGTTAACAAACACTTCAATTTGAAAAAAACACAATTCTAGAACACAGAGGTGCTCAAACAGCAGCCTGCAACAACCCCCTGGTGGTCAGCGGGCAATGTTACGATTCGACGAAAATCGCAATTAGCAATATGTAGCGAACTGGTTTGCTTCTTGATATCGATTATTAAAACTTCAGGGCCAACAAGATTTGATAATTGTTTCAGTGGAAAAGCACTAGAGTCACTGTTGAAGAGTGTGCAAGCTCCAAGGAGACCATGCTCTCGAAGGATGTCATTGATATAAACATATTATCAAAAACTGAACCGAAAAGTCATTGCTCAAGCTGCTATTCTCAGTCAGTCAGTCATTTTTTTGCAGCCAGGTGAATAATTGACACAGAAAATTATTTGCTTGAATAAAAATTAAAATATCCAAATGCATACTTTTAAAGTTTATCCGGAAATATTATAATATTATGAATAGAAACGGTATCATTTTTGCTTTGTTTTCTGGGATCAGAAAACAGGAAGAAGATATTCATCTTCAATGCCGACACATAATGTTTTGAGTTTCACGTCTCTGACATAAAGTGAATTCAGTAAAGGTCACGACAAAGACAAAAGGATGTCATCAACAGGATGTCATCATGTGAGCAGTCACTCCCCATGGTTTGCTCCCAGCAGTGTGTTTACTCAGTAAATTCAACTGTCACAAGAGGAAGTACCTCTTCAAATAAAGCAATGTTGACATAACATGGCAAAATAAAAAAATTTAAAATTAATTCCAAGAATTGCATGATAATTTTACTTAGTAGACAAATTCTATTAATGCATCACATTCAATATTTTCAGGAAGCTATTATGATAATCAAAGAGGTTTCTGGACATTGGGAAAACACAATCATAATTATTTTGAGGGGGATTATTTTGTAACATTAATTGAGCGAGGAGTTACGCTAAGGAAATTGCTTAAGCAACTGGTAAAACAGAACTAGAGAGCAAACATCGGAAACAGAAAGTGATATTTACGTTATTGATGTGTTATATTTGAAGATTAAACAACCATTAAGATAATATAAATGGTGGGAGTCAGCCTTTGGGAGTCAGCCAACACCCCCACCCCAACCCACCCCCACACCCCCTGGCCCCCCCTCTCCCCTCTCCCCCCGACCCCCTCCCCCCTGCTGCATCATCATACAGTTTAAAAAATCCTGAGGCACACAATGTAACGGGCTCTCGTTGTACCGATTTTATAAGAACAGTACAGTACGTGCTTTCACCCAGGAGAAAACAAAACACTTGAGAATCGCGCAGGACTACAGCCTTTGTTTTTTTTTTTTTTTTTTTTGTTTTAAGGCCATTAACAATAACAGTTATAAATGAGTAACAGTCAGGGCACTTATGCTGTTTGCATTATTTAAAAGATGCTCCGTTTGATGTGGCCCTCGGGCTAGTGACATTTCGAGAAGACGTTTTGATCCCGCGGAAAACCAAGTAATTGCTTCCCTTGCAAGATTCTCCAGACATGTGGCATTCGTGTCCCCCCAGTGAACACCACATATCACACGGTACTGTGACTCCGGGCTCCAGCTTTACCAACAGCTATTAAGTCCCAAAAACACCTCTCATCCTCTGGTTTTTTTTTTTGGAAAAAAAAAAAAAAAAGAAAATCCGAAAAATCTGGCGAGGGCTCAGGAGTCGGAACCATGCACACGCCCTTCCACTTCAGTTCCCCCCAGTGGGAGACAGGGGGCGACAGGGGCACGCGGTCTTTTCGAGCAGCGTCAGGCACAGGATCCTCCCGGCTATTTATATTCACGAGACGCCGTCACACGTTTCACCTCATTAGCTTAACAAATCAGAGCCTAATCGAAATTGATTGAACAAATGAGTAAATGGAATCCGTTACAATGACGTCCCTGTTTACAGTGGGCAGGAGCTGGGGGAGAAAATCGGAAGAGAAAAATGTATATTTGTACAAAAAGAGGCCAACTGCGCTTCCTGGAAGAAATATGACAACATTTTTAACTCCAGCAGAGCAGAGTCAGATAAATTTTAATGAGGCAAGGAGATCTGTGCACCGCAACACGCACAGACTGACCGATGTGTCAAACTCCCACCTGAACACAGAGATGCTGTGTCACTACCACACCTCAGCGGAGAAAATGCATGGGATGCATGTCTAGGAATTATTCCTAATAATAATAATAATAAATTATTATGAATTACCGTATTATTGATTGTGTTTATATTCTTCCGTGTTTGATACGGTGACACACCCAGCTCCGACTCACAGCTATGCTAAGTTAAAGCAGAAGGGTGGAGGCAGTTTCCTAACGGCACCGATATCGAATTAGCCCACGGAACAACGGCCTCCGCCAGACAAAGACGCCGTCTGCGAACGCCCAGGTGCCGTCGCCTTCCCACCCGGCGTTTCTGAAAGGAGGCGTCTCCCGCGCACCCTCGCCGGGCCCTGAAAATAGAAACCGCTTTCCCGGCTTGTTTTAGACTTCCCCCGTCTCTCGGGGAAACACGGGGGACGTTCACCGGACCTCCCCCTCAGGCCGCTCAGCTCGGCCTTGGCACAGGAGCCGGACGGGGCGGGGCGGGGCGGGGCGGGGCGGGGCGGGGCGGGGCGGGGCGCGAGCGCCCGCGCCGGGGAGCTGGCACGCGCGCGCCAGGCGCCGCAACCTGTCCCGACCGTCGCCGGCTATTCCTCCGCTGCCTTTCACCGCCGCGCACGGAAAAACAAAAAACAAAATGGCGCACTCCGAAGGCGGCCGGAGGAGAAAAGGCAGGGGGGCACGAGAACGCGCGCGTCGACACGGAAACGCATCGCAGGAGCCAATCGCGAGGAGCCGTCCTGCAGGTTCGCGGTGGCGGTACGGGGGGAAGGGAGGAGGTTTTTTCGCTCGGGCGACCGGCGGCCGCGCGGAAGCGCAGGTTCTACTGGCGAGCGGGCCGGAGGGTTTCAGGCGGCGGGCGCCCGGCTTTGCGCCGCTGTCGTGGCGACCGCGCCGCCCGCCGTCACGTGACCCCCGCGCTCCAGCTCGGCCCGATCTCCTCCCGCAACTTCGCCGCCAAATTAACCCCCCCCCCCCCCCCGAAAAAAAAAAAAAGAAGGGCGATCATTGTTTGCGGTCTTAATTGCGTCCTCTCCAGCGCCTTTCGCTGAAGACCCCCCCTAATTATCCGGGTGCTCAGTGTGTGTGCCTGAGACGACACCGGTTAAAGGGGGGAGGAGAGAGAGAAAGAGAGAGAGGGAGAGAAAAGGAGGGAGAGAGGGAGAGGGAAAGAGCGAAAGTCAGAGCGAGCCAGCTGCAGTTAGTCACGTCCGCCCACGCACAGCTGATCCTGAAGGATTCACCCATTGTTTTTTTTCCTCCCCTTCTCCGCAGAAGCCCGCAAAGTCGCTAATAAGAAAAAGCAATCTTATATCAGCTCTAATTACGCTTGGAGGAAAAACCTCGGGGAGAAAAAAAAAGAAACAAACGACAGCAACAGGGAAAACAACGGGGACCAAGGCGAAAAAAATATTTAAATGATCAAAGCACAAAGAGAATTACCGTACTGTACAGTCAAATTTTCGGTCAGGGATCGCTGGAGCCAGAGGATTCCCCCGGTGTACTCTGCTTAATTAGTTCAATTACCGCAGATCTGACAGCTATGAGACTCCGACACCCCCCCCCCCCCCCCGCCACATGTGCAGTCTTAAGATGGCGCAGATGTGTTTTCGGTTTTGCTTCATGACCACCGTGATTTATGATCCCCAAAAACCTGGGGCATATGCATACATGTTTTTTGGGGGTAATTTTTTAAAAAAAAGTAAGGACCTGCATGGTTATTAAAAAAAAGAAAAGAAAAAGAACACATCCAAGGTGTTCTTGAAAATGATTATTAGCTCACCGAGAGAAAACTGTACCATGACAGAGAGTCATGGGTCACGGATAATTCTAAATAATGCAGAAAGAAGAGCACTGTAAACCAACTTGGGGCTAAGAGAGATACACCCGCCATGTTCTGTTTGTTCACCATGCAACATTGAGCGCTGTATTTTTCGGCTTTCTGGTAAAAAGAGCACCGTTTGGAAAACACACTCAACGTGAGACCGATCGCGTTACATCTAAATGAGTTCACAGGACCGAGCAGTGGCGCGATGTGAATCATTGATAAAAACCGCTCCGCTTCTCAAAGCTGTGCTCCTCCGCTGCCCCCTCTCAATAGGAGAGAGTGGTGACTTCAGTGAGAGTTCAGGGCTCATCTGATGCTCAGCCTACAATTACAAGTCATAAAGTCATGGGGAAAAGTCGCGCGTTCGGGCAAAGATCACCAATTTATTCTGGAACACCATGATTACATGCCTCGATGGAAAACAAAAATATTGTGAATGAATGTCAGGCCTGCCTGACCAAGTAGCAAGACCGCATCCCCCACACCCGTGCAACAATAAAAGCCAGAACAGAAAGGGTCCTACAGCACAACTCGTCGAATAGAACCAGGAACGTGCGCTTTCAAAGATTGCTCAATGCGAGATTAAGCAAACATTCTAGACAAAATTCGATTTTAACAAATTATTCTCCGTAGCCTCTGAAAGGACATTCAAGATCTTACATTTGTAAGCGTGGTATTGATTGCGCGCAGCCAAAGCAAGCTGAGTCAAGAAACCTCTCCTTCAGTTTGTGCAGGCCCTCAGTGGACAAGGCCAGGAACTCGGAGTTATTCAAAGTTCAGTGTGATAACCAAGCATTCTCAAGATAAGAGCATAAAAGACCAAGGCAAGCTATGTGTAGCAAGAGTGGAAGATTGTGGAAAAGTGTGTCTTTGCGTGAATAAAACTGGGCAAGGTACGAGATTTGTGCCCCATATATATTATATGGGAATATTGGAATTACTCCGAACTCTCCATGTGAGTGTGTTAGACTTTTTCAACGATTAATAAATCATTTAATGTTATTTAATACAAGAAAACTCATGTATTAAAACTCTTGTATTGTCTCTCTTCCTTCATGTTAAAGTGAAAGTTTCCACTACAAGCCTTCATTCATTTGCTGTTTACAAAGACGGAAATCTCTGCAGACGACTGCAGAAAGCATCGCTGCAGGCATCCAGAATTTATACATCTTCAACTAGCAGACAGGCATTCACTTACAGGTCAATAATTGTTCCTTCTTCTATTTGAACATTTCACTTTTTGGCATTCGTTGATGAAACTAGATATAAACCATCCCACTTTCAATTATAAAACATTTTCAATGTAACCGTTCAAAAAAAACCTAAGCGATGCAATTATTTTGTGTTGCATTATATAGCAGGTTGTTCAGTAATGATGGTGCACATTTGCTCTGACTCCAGCTCATAAAAACAGCAGTAATGTCGAGCCTTTACTGTATCAGTAATTGTACCCTTAAGACATCAGACATCCACATACAAACTTGATTAATGACAATACTTCCCAATATAACTTGCATCCATATTATGAATTTAATCTTTGAACAATCAACTTTAATAAAAGACAAGTGTTTCAAAATGGATTAAATCGCTTCTACTGAATCAGATCCACTGAAGTTGACAACCTGCGCGACTCTCCACTAAAACCGGTGAAGATGCGAAGAGATTCACGTGGCCAAATCCATCGGAAAAAAATGAAGCCGAACATATTTAACGGCAGGTGGGTTCTCGCTCCCCCTCTCCTCTCTTTCTCAGCTTCTGCCAGGTTCTACTTCGCTTGTTCTGAATGGGTTATGTGGGGGAAAAAAAACATAATAAAAAATAAACACCTTATGGCCCGCTCAATCCATCCAATCGTTAACAATGAGTCATGCGACCTGGGTCTTGTGTGTGAGCCCTGCTTACCGATGACGTGTGTGTTGGGAGTGGAAGGGCTGATCTCACCATCAGGGGGGAATCAGCCTTAATGACTAACACACCCTCTGGCCCATAGAATCTGCTGAAGGGGGGGGGGGGGGGGGAGCAGTGGACCCTGTCAAATGTACTGGTTGATGGATCTGTAGGAGTTTGGCAGCAATCACTTGAATGAAAACAAGGCCTGGGACCAGTCCAGTCTCACAGGGAGTGCCTGGCCGGCCGACCGTGTTTCCATTGGTTAACGTAGACCGCGGTCGCAAAGGGCACAGTCTGTCACAGCTGAGATTTCCGCTGATTGGGACTGATTGAAAGCCAGCGGGGGGGGTGAGGGGGTGGGGGGGGGTGATTACTCAAGTACTTCTGGCCCACCCAAGCTGAAAGGCAGTCAGCTGGTTTCACAAAAAGGCCGCTGATGCACGTGTACACCAACGACACGGGAACAGGGTGCCACACTCACAGCAAGGATAAGGACACATCCTCGTTGGGCGGCAGTGCAGCGCAGTGGGTAAGGAACTGGGCTTGTAACCAAAAGGTCACAGGTTAGATTCCTGGGTAGGACACTTCCGTTGTACCCTTGAGCAAGGTACTTAAACTGAATCGCTCAAGTATATATCCAGCTGTATAAATGGATGCTGTGTAAAAGTTGTGTAAGTCGCTCTGGATAAGAGCGTCCGCTAAATGCCTGTAATGTAATCCTCACACCCATTTGCATCTGATGGCTCTCAATTAGAGCATCGCCAAGAGGCAATTCACTTCCCTTAGCAGGACACCATCTATGGTACCATCGCGTGGATCTTTTCTTCTCCTCTCCCAAGGGTTACACATTATATCAGCTATGCCACCTACCACTACGCCGTAGGCTCCTGCCAAGCACGCTGACTTTTTACCGATTTTATATCTGGAAAAACCTGCTTTTAGTAACAATGAGAATACTCGGATTGATGAATTTAGGCGACAGCGCGGTCCATTTGCACTGGCAGGAGAACCTGCGACCTGTTGATTTCCAGCCCGTCTCCGTTCAACTGCCCCGACCGCTGGCAGATTGAGTACCGAACAGCCGTGCAGAACAAACCCTCGGATTGATTTTGCGTGCTTTAATTCCTGTACGCACTAGACTGCAGGATATAATTCACGCACTAGGTGTGGCCAGAGCAGGGAAAGACATGTTATGTTCTAATGAATGAGCCCTGGGAAGTGAGTGGAACACAGCCAGCACAGCACAGGGCCCTCAGACGGACAGGCAGCTCATGCCCTACAGGTCAGTTTCACCCAACGCTGGCAGCCGAATACCAAACGAGCAGCGATCTCCGGAGAAAGGAAGCGCGCTAATTGCCAGCGCTTTTCGGATCGATACGCATTTAAAGACGTCCTTTTGAAATACCGCACGTCGTACCTCCTTTTAATCAAAGTCCACTCCTCCTCCTCCTCCTCCTCCTCCATAAATTCTAACGGGAGGCGGCAATTCCGCTCCGCGGCACGGCTTCGGTTGCCATGGGCGCGAAAGATCGGCGAGCGCAACGACGCCGTCCTTTCGACAAAAGGCGGCTTCGGGGCGGGAAGCAGAGAAGCAAACAGGTACGGGCGCTCGTCCACGCCCTCCGCGCCGCAAAGGCAGAGAGAGAGAGAGAGAGAGAGAGAGAGAGAGAGAGAGAGAGCAGGTGCTTCCAGACCGCCGTATCCATGACAACAGAGACGGTGTTTGTCACGTGCGTCGCGCGCGTCTGTCGCTCCCGTGTCTGTGGCTTCGGTCGCCCCGGCAGCTCCGCCTGTGTCAAGGGGGGGTTTGAATTAAACATCAAAGGGAAGGGGTATTAGCAAATCAAACGCCTCGCAGGCTGAACCCCCGATGCAAATGGACTCTCGCCCCCGGGCCCGACCGGTGGGGGGGGTGGGGATGGGGGGGGCTCTTAATTAGCAGGGCTCGTGCTCTTCCGCCAGCGCTCCATAATTAATGCGCCGTGACCGCGGAGGGGCCATTACCGACGGGGGAGGGGGGGTTGGGGGCCGCGAAAAAAAAGGAAGAGAAACAGGGGGATCCCCTCAAACAGACAGAGAGGAGATTTGTGATGTCAGGCGTTATTGGGCGTGCTCTTGCCCGAGCCTGTGTCGACAAACACGGGCTCGGCAGCTGAGCACTGGGAGATCCCACCAATCAGAGAGGCTGGGCCAGAGAGAGGCCGGCCTCACTGGGAGATCCCACCAATCATAGAGGCCGGGCCACAGAGAGGCCGGCCTCACTGGGAGATCCCACCAATCATAGAGGCCGGGCCACAGAGAGGCCGGCCTCACTGGGAGATCCCACCAATCAGAGAGGCCGGGCCAGAGAGAGGCCAGGCTCACTGGGAGATCCCACCAATCAGAGAGGCCGGGCCAGAGAGAGGCCGGGCTCACTGGGAGATCCCACCAATCAGGGAGGCTGGGCCATAGAGAGGCCCATCACCATAGGACCTCAGTCTCAGGATACTGATTTCATTGTGAGCTTTACTCCCCTTTAAACTCCCATATCTGAATCTCGGCCTCAGTAACCCTCCCAGACCTCGTGACTGCTGGACAGGTAAAACCTTGTCAACCCCTTCAACCCCTGCAGCCCCCCCCCCCCCCCCCCCCCCAACTGCAGCCCCCCCCCAGTCAGGCACAAATACCCATCCACTAAGGCAGACCTGTCAGAGCTGACCTGTCATCAGGATCATTCTCTCATCAGCACTCGCATTAAACGAAAACAGTGACACATTTTCACCCCTGAGATGACTATACGCTGACAGAGCTAGTTGGCATTGTGGGTAAATTGCAGGAAACAGCTGTGTAAACCTGGAACAGAGGCAGTGGGCCAAGGCCCTGGCCAGTCTCTGTCATAGTGAAAGCAGACTCACTGTATCCAGACTCGCGTCATGAGTCTGATCCAACTCCAGCCGCCAGGCGGAGAAGCCAGTGTTGCATAGTGCAAATGTTAAAGTAATCTCACAGCCATCTCAATAATGTTTTTGAAGAAGACAATGATGTATGTGAAATCAATAAATAAATGAACAAATTAAATAAACAAATAAATTATCTCTTTTAGGTACTTCTCAGCAAACCGTAACCTGGCCATCCTGTTTTTACAGCTAACTGGTGGTTTGCATTTTGCAGTGTAGCCCCTATAGTTCTCTTTGTGAAGTCTCCTGCCTCCTGAAGAGTGTTTCATATCTAGCAGACAGATGTTTTGGGTTTTTTCTTCATTGTGGTGAGAATTATTCGGTCATCAACTGGAGGTATTCCTAGGCCTACCAGGTCCTTTACAATTACTGAGCTCACCAGTACTCTTTTTCTTCTTAAAAAGTTGGTAAGCCTATGGTTTACCCTATGCCTATGACTGTTTTTTCAAATTTCTCAGCCTCATAATGGCTTCCTTGACATACAGTGGAACAACTCTGGCTCACATGGGGACAGATGTCAATAACAGACTCAATAGCAAAGGCAATCAAAACACTAGAATTATGAGTGGATACTGAATATTCCCTTATACCTGCACTAAGCTATTGAATCTGATCTCTGGTTCTCTGAAATGGGGTAAATATGTATACAAAGTGCTGTAATTTCTTCACAGAGAAATAAAATTTAAAAAAAATACCATTTAATAAAAGCCAATTACAAATACACATAAACAGAGGTTTAATGAACACTGAACACAGTTTTCTTCATTTCTTGAAACATTAAGTCCAGGAAACTATCCAGGAAGGACCCAGTCCCCTCTATTAGGGGCGACATAGCTCAGGAGGTAAGAGCGGTTGTCTGGCAGTCGGAGGGTTGCCGGTTCAATCCCCCACCCTGGGCGTGTCGAAATGTCCCTGAGCAAGACACCCAACCCCTAATTGCTCTGGTGAATATGAGGCATCAATTGTAAAGCGCTCTGGATAAAAGCGCTATATAAATGCAGTCCATTCATTATGCATATTAATCTGCAGCCATTAGCTCCTCCATGGTCACGCATGGTCTGTTTCTCATATTTAACCACAAGACAAGCAAAACGACATGCATGCTGTTATTAGCTAACAGCGCGGTCTGTGATTTAGAAAAGGGCTTTCTTGGGAGTAGGAAACTAAAACACCTCTTTAACAGCGACAATAAGGGCAGACCTGCTTGCCTGTCATCCACCGTGAATATGACACCCCCCCCCCCACCCCCCACCCCCCGCCCAGTGGGAGGGTTACTGAGCTAACTAGCGAAGAGCATTAGAAAGCGCACACACTCACTGCACTGAGGCTGTGGTGTGTGATCCATTGTGTGATTCACACCCAGTCCAGTGTAATTGGGTGTAATGGTAGTGTGACTGAGTCCCTTCAGCCCACTTTCGCTATGATAGCAATTTAATGATGATGGTTGACCCCAGATCTGAGGCCTGTACCCTCAGATGGAAACCCCAATTACCGCCCCCCCCAACCCCCCCCCCAGCTCGCCATGAACATGCACCGCGAAAAACACAGAGGCGTTTGAACATGGACATGTGCCGTGGGGGTGGCGGGAATGGTGGGGGGGGGGGGGGGTGGGGGCCGGGGGGGTTATGTGATGGTTGTCTTTCTCACAAGCGCTTTCACTATAATCGGGGGGGGGGGTCACTGTGAGCATTGCTCCAGGCTGGTAACAGGAAAAACTGCCTTCAAGTGGGGCAACGGGGACCACCCGATCGCGACGGCCCGATGATTGAGAGGGGGACGGGGGTCACCCCCCCCCCCCCCCAAATCTGGGGTAATTACGGAGCGCTCGCCGCCAGCCGCTGGCCCGGGACGGCACACACAGCCGCGCTGTCAGAGCCCAGTTACTGCCGCCGCGCGATTTCCCAGCACGCGCGCGTTCGGCACGTCCGGCGCCGAAGCGCACTCCATTACAAACCAACAACGACGACGACAGCGACGGGAACAACAGGGATAATAACTGGCGATGAACGAATACGGTTACTGGGTATGCATTTGGCGTATGAGATTCAACAGGACGTGCGCATTAACACACAGCTTAAGGGCACTGTTCTGTGGAACAATGTGGGTTGCTCATTAATGAATTAATGGAGAGGAACAGCCTTGGATGCATGTGACATGGAATTTGGAAGACTCAAGTAAGACGAGGGATTTACTGTATCTGCCATACGAGGAGAGGAAAGAGTGCTGTGTAAAACCGCGTAAAATTATCAAAAATAAGTTATGAACAATACTGCGCAACTATGCAACAGCATGCAACCGTGTCAAGACATCAATATAGTTCACCTCATTTCATGTGGTCTGGAGGATACAGTGTACATGTTAGTACACCTTGGAAGGACCTCTGTACATGCAACTATCAAAATATCAAATATGGATAGGGAAATATCAAACCTACTTTCACTCACACACATATGTACATGCACATGTATGAACCCCACCCACCAAAAAAAAAAACACCAACAAAACACACAGGCACATGCGCACGCACATGCACACACACATGCACACACGCACATGCACACACGCACATGCACACACACATGCACACACGCACATGCACACACACATGCACACACGCACATGCACACACACATGCGCACACACAGACACACACACATGCACACACGCATGCGCACACACAGACACACCGCATGAACACATGCAGACCCATCTCCCCCCAAACCACCCCATGAGCTGCCAAGCGGCACCTAAACTTGTCTGTGATGGGCGTGGCTGCAGCGCTGCAGGGGCCCACTGCTGTCAGGCCCAGCGCTGGGGGACGGGCGGCAGGGATAAAGATAGCCACAGCGGCGGCAGCAGCGGCCACGGGCCCCGATGCCGCGCGCAGAGGAGGAACAGCGACAGGGCGCTCGGCGTCGAGGAGCGCGGTCACAGCCGCGGTGGCGCTCACACGACAGCCGCTCACGCTACCCCTCTGCCGCGGCAGGGCCAGGAAACCTCCTTCTGACCAATCAACACAAACCTGACGGCGCTGTCACAACAACGGCGGAGACGCTTTTCTCTCGCTCCGTTTTTTTTCCTCCTTCCCCTCTCTGGGTACTGTGCGAGCATCGCCACACGCTAGGCAGCATTCACAGCCTGGAAGTTCTAATAAAAAGATTACAGTAGCTTATTAGGGTCAAACAACCAAAAACCACACTCAGAACTACAGTGAGACCGATGCAATGTTTGAATTCACTCCTCTGTGCATAATGAATACTCAAAAATCTGCTAGCCTTAAAACAAAACAAAACAAAACCAAATAAATAAATAAATAGCATGATGCATGACCTAGAAGGTACCCGAGAGGCTTGTTTTTAAGTATAAACCAACTGCCCATCTTGATCCATAACCATAAACTCACGTCTCTTGGACCTCACCATGACCTTTCATTAATGGTGAATGGTTGAACACTCTTCCTCTCTCAGTGCTGCTCTGGATTACTGATTTCTCATCAGTGTCCTGCAGATCCCCCCCCCCTAGTGACACGCTGGTGAATGAATCAGTCGCTCACCGCCGACCTTTCCCAACTCCCGACCAATCAGGATGACAGAACACTCCATCGCATGAACTACTCCCGACCAATCAGGATGACAGAATACTCCACCACATGAACTACTCCCGACCAATCAGGATGACAGAATAACCCCACCACATGAACTACTCCCGACCAATCAGGATGACAGAATGATCCACCGCATTTCTGGTGCACAAACACCCTCTGCTCCATCATATACAGCATGCAGAATGCTGGTATTATAATGTCTGTATGCATACCTCATAGTCAGCAGCTGCTCATTCCAGCCCTGCATACTATCCGATGAGAGTCGTGTAATGTTGGACTCATTTTTATGCGCTATGAGTACATTAGCGTGATAAAACACAATGTCGCTCTTATGAGTCATTGTTTTGCACCATGCAAACACTATGAATTAAGACAACGTTGCCCTTGCAGATCATTGCTAGGCGGCGCATGCATGTTAGAACGACGTCGGCGCATTGTACGTTTATTAAAAACAACTGGCGTTCGCAATGTGTGCGCTAAAATAAATGAATGTTGTTTTTCGCTGTCGCAAACATCGCATTCAGTGCTTGTAACACAGAATTGGCTTTCGGCTTGAATTTCATTCACGATGATTACAACCTGTCACTCATTCCGTGGTTACAGACTGTTCTGTGCCGACTGTCCCATTGGCCCCGTGATATGAATCTGCTAAATCTTGCGATGTTCGCCTCGCATATTTTTCTCAACGCGAGTGCCTGCCAACTGAATGCATAAACAAATGAACCGCGTATCGTGAGATCATCCGCATTCGAGTATTAAGCAGATAAATAACTTTCACCTGTCAGATACTTTTCAAGTGTCAACACCCACATTTGTGCACTTTCTAAAGTTTCCTAATGGGGGCACACTTTTCATGAACAATTTAGAATCACTGAATTGAACATAACTGGAATGGATATACTTGCGCTGACACCTCACTAATTGCTCAGCTAAAATAGAAATCTTTTTTTTTTATTTATTTATTTATTTATTTTTTTTAAGCAAACCATAATTAATGTAAGGTAAGGTTAATTTCTCCCTGATTAAAAAAACTGGAGAAACTCACTCTTACTTCATATAATAATACTCACTCTTACTTGTCTTATGTCTTACATAGATTACAAGAAGTGAAATAAAAACATTTTAAGGTTACTTTATGTGTTGCCATATTAAAAAAGAAAATAAATGCTACGTCTGGGGTAGTTTTATAGATGAAACGGCTAAAGCATCACGCGTTCCCAAAAATTAATGCAGTTAAATATTACATTAACAGGTTGTAAACATGTTACTCTTTGTCCTTGAGAATGTCTTTAAAAACAACTGGCTTGAAATGCCAATTCTCTCTGGTAGGGAGAGGACCTTTTCGCGTCATTGACCATACAGACTGGGCCACCGTGTTTGTACCAGTTTTAATAATGCAATTTGGCTGATAGAATTAAATTAAAGCGTGGTAGCACTCTTCAGAGAGAGAGAGAGAGAGAGCTGGCCTTCTGGGCCGGGATTCAGATGCCGAGCGCAGGCCTGTTCAGAACACCGACGCTGTAGAAAAATGGGATGGAGACGGTTCCTCAGATAGGACTCCAGAGCTCTGAAAGATGGGACTGGAGGTACACCCACTCTAAAAAGCATCCGATTCTTGGGGGGGGGGGGGGACATGAGATAATGCACATGCATGGCTCGGAGAGATGCACAGAACCCCCGTCTTTTTATTTTCTTCCACACTAACTTTTGTGTCAAGTCTTTTTTTTTGTAAATTCTTTAATAATCAGGCCAGGATTTTTTAGACCCTGATGAATGCCAGAAAAAAACTTAATTCCAAAAAAACAAAAACCTTTCAAGTCAATGCATACTTCTTTTCTCACACAAAACTCTCTTATCAGTCCCTTGAGCCATCCTGAGCTACTGTGATTCTAAGTCGTCAGAAAAAAAAAAACAAAAAAAACAAGTCCTTGTCAATATTTCTCTCTCTCATCTACAGAGAAAAAAGACACTGGCTGTAAGGTAAGATGGCTCTGTGGGCTTATAGACTTCAAATGGATCCCCAGATGTGAGCTCAAACACCTGGATTAATTGGGGAGCTCACTTCCAGCTTCTTAGAGCAAAGTGCCCGCAAGCTTATTGTTAAGTGAAACCCAATAAAATTTCTTGGTCCCAGAAGGGCAGTCTTGGATGTGTACAGACACAAGGCTGACCAGGGTGTAAGCACTCACAGTACTGTATGTGGACAAGCATTATTTTGTACTTCTCACTACACACCACATTCCCAATTTAAAAAAAAACAAACAAAATCTGATCTGTTTTCCACACACGTTTTTCATTCAGGGAACGGTCAGTTAATCGATGATGTGACACACAGATGAAGCGAGCGTGAGAAACGATCTTGAGCAGGTTAGTTCAGCGCTAAAGTGCTATCATGTACCAGCAGAATTAGTCGTCTCGCCAGCGCCTTGAGGTGACCCCCCCCTCCCCCCCTCCCTCCCTCCCTCACCCCGACCCCTCTTCTCAGTAGTTCTGTCAATACTATCTCTAAAAAAAATAAAAATAATAATAATGAAGGTATAAGGGCGGCACTTTAGGGATAAGGTGTGGTGGTGCAGTGGGTAGCACTGTTCAAATTCCGTTTGGGTTCGAATCTCGGCTTGGGGCCTTTCCGCGTGGAGTCTGCATGTTCTCCCTGTGTCCGCGTGGGTTTCCTCCGGGTACTCCGGTTTCCTCCCACAGTCCAAAGACATGCAGATAGGAGACCCTAAATTGCCCATAGGTATAATTGTGTGAGTGAATGGTGTGTGTGCCCTGCGATAGATTGGCGACCTGTCCAGGGTGTGTTCCTGCCTCTTGCCCAATGCATGCTGGGATAGGCTCCAGCACCCCCCCACGACCCTGCTCAAGATAAGCGGGTATAGATAACGGATGGATGAATGGATGGATGGATGAAGGTACGACAACGATATAACCACTGTGCTGCTTTTCAGCACGTTCCACAGTCCCTCGGCCCTGAGGAGCCTACTGTACAGTGGGACAACGGCCCAATCACACAATGAAGGGGTCCCAAAGCCCCACCCCCTCCACAGATGAAAATAGCCAGAATGTCTGCCTGCCAGGGTACTTCAGGCCCTGTGCCGTCATGACGACGGTGTCTGCACTCTTAAGCAGGCATGTCAGAGGAAACTGATTAAAAAAAACGGAGCCGTGGACACAGATCACCGATCTCCGACCGGCACAGACCGTTACCGTTAGCATAGGCGCCCGCCGCCGCGGAGCTATGTGACCTTCATTTCTTTTTTTTAAATCAGCGTTTCATTACTGTTTTTTCTAAATGTTCGGACAGCTGCGTGGAAAAATTTAAGGAATTTAAGGAAAGTGGGGACAGGGCGGAACGCAGCGCCAGCATATTTTTCAGCGTTACGTTTAATGCGAATTACTGCAGTGAACGAACGAGCAGCTGTCCAAATGGATAACATAACGGAATTTCAAGCATTGCCGGAATGCTCCACAACTGCATCTTTCCCATAGGCGCCTGATATTTTTTTTCTCCAGCTGCTGGCTTGTATAATTAATGGGGCCCGCGCACAGTTAAGACCTGCATCTGTACATACATTTAGACTCCCCCCCCCCCCCCAGCTCCTGTACTTACAGTGCTCACTTGACAGGGATCATGGCGAGAGTCTCTTTGCCATCTTGTTTTTAAACACACACTGCATTTAGAAACGTGTATTTAGCACTGGGATGCAAAAAGCTATACAGTAAGCGTCTTAAAAAAAAAAACACAGAATGGAAACCTCCACCAGCCAGCACCGCGCCACTGGAGAACGCGCTCCGCCATTTATCTGATTGGGAGACACTTAAGCCCATAACTGCCAGCTCAGGGCACCCCCCCACTAAGATCTCCTGGTCACCATTAATCACACAAGGCTCAGCTGATGCTCTTATTTGTCCATTACATCAGATAATGCGTCAATCCCTCCCCCCCGCCCCTTTACCCCCCCCCACCCCCCACCCCCAGCAAAGCCAGCCACACCAGGAGGTCACGGGCCTAAAGCCATCAGACTGGTATTGTGAGCGTACCACGGCTCTGGCCTTTACCGTATTATACAGGTGTAAGCTGATGTAAGAGACGCTGTAGCCTGATACCTCAGCTACTAAATCTTTCCAGGGACCAGTCCTCCCAGTTACAACAGCTGCTTTATCCCAAAACCAGCGCTCACGGAGCCCACGGGGGGGGGGGGGGGGGGGGGGGGCAGAGCTACCAGCCTGCCAAGTCACAAGCACTCAGCTGCCTGTGCTTGGGCTCCAAGCTGCCAGCCAGAGGGGCTGGCGCAGGAAGTGAATGAAGGTGGCACAGGAAGTGAACAAAGGTGCGGACTCCAGCATTCATACAGAGTAAGAGAGGAAGTGCCAACGCTGGGCAGTACACTTATAAGGGTGTGTATAATGCATGCTGTCTGCGACAGGTTACAGTCACAGCTAGAGTGGTCGGTCTAGTGTTACTGTAGCGCTGCTGCAATTGTCGGTAACCTCAAGACCCCAATTCACTTCAGTTAGGATTACAGCATGAGCAGCACATAAGCACACAGGCTATTTCTCTGATATACAGTACGGCTGAAATACAATATATGAGAATTTAATAAAATATGGACTTGAGGACTAAAGAGAAAGAGGGACTTGGATGCCGCATGCAATAACCATAAAAGAGAATGCTATTAATTCCCTTCTTATCAGGGGATTAAACAGGAGCGTTGGAAATAACGCTAAGTACACTGTTCATCGCAGCAGGATTTCCATGGCAGCTTAATAACTGTGCATCATGCAGCCAAGCAGCTCAGAGAGGAGGGGTCCAAGCTTGTCTGCCCCCCCCCCCCCCCTCCGCTCCCATTAGACAAAACTCGTTTGAGTGTAACAACGGCAACGCTTCTAGGAATAAGCGCACCCTTCTCCTCACCACACCCAGGCATGCATGGGTTTGGATCGTGACCGAGCGAGAGAGGACAGAAAACACTTTCTCCGTTCACACGGGTGCCATTTTCCTTGGGTTCCCTCTGCAGTAGCTGTGGACACACTCGTGCAGCTCGCATGCGAACACAAATGCCCAGGTCCCACACAGCCAATGCCCAAGACCCACACAGCCAATGCCCAAGTCCCACACAGCCAATGCCCAAGTCCCACACACCCAATGCCCAAGACCCACACAGCCAATGCCCAAGTCCCACACAGCCAATGCGCAAGTCCCACACAGCCAATGCCCAAGACCCACACAGCCAATGCCCAGGTCCCACACAGCCAATGCGCAAGTCCCACACAGCCAATGCCCAAGACCCACACAGCCAATGCCCAAGACCCACACAGCCAATGCCCAAGTCCCACACAGCCAATGCCCAAGACCCACACAGCCAATGCCCAAGACCCACACAGCCAATGCCCAAGTCCCAAACAGCCAATGCCCAACACCCACACAGCCAATGCCCAAGTCCCACACAGCCAATGCCCAAGACCCACACAGCCAATGCCCAAGGCCCACACAGCCAATGCCCAGGTCCCACACAGCCAATGCGCAAGTCTCACACAGCCAATGCCCAAGTCCCACACAGCCAATGCCCAAGTCCCACACAGCCATTGCCCAGGTCCCACACAGCCAATGCCCAAGTCTCACACAGCCAATGCCCAAGACCCACACAGCCAATGCCCAAGTCCCACACAGCCAATGCCCAAGTCCCACACAGCCAATGCCCAAGACCCACACAGCCAATGCCCAAGTCTCACACAGCCAATGCCCAAGTCCCACACAGCCAATGCCCAAGACCCACACAGCCAATGCCCAAGTCCCACACAGCCAATGCCCAAGACCCACACAGCCAATGCGCAAGACCCACACAGCCAATGCGCAAGACCCACACAGCCAATGCCCAACGCCCACACAGCCAATGCCCAAGTCCCACACACCCGATTCACTGCAGACTTTCAAGGCCTTTCCACCAGCGGGCTGATCATCACTTGCACTAAAACAGTGACTCTAGCATTCCCCCGAGATCAAAGACTCAAAGCATGGCATTAAAGACTTCAAGATGAGATTAAAACCAAGTGAACCTTGCGCCACTCAAGTGAACTTTGCCACCTGCAAAGCATAACAAGGAGGTGTCTTCTGTTACAAGCTCCTTGGGGACCATCACATGAAATTTCAGCACATCTGTGTTGCCATGCCTACTCACTAAAGCATGAACACATTTCAGAACGGTAAAGTAAAACTGTGTGTACTAATGCTAAAATGTTACACACACCTCCTCGCGAAGGGGTCTGTGTTTCATTTTGGGGACAGGAGGAGGCTTGACTCCACAGTCCTCCAGGAGGGGCAGAGGGGGGTGGGGTGGGGTGGGGGGTGGGGGGCGGAGTGGGGGCAGAGGGGGTGCGCTCCTCACCAGGAGAAACAGCAGCAGGGTTATTAGAACCAGGGAGGCGCTGAGACCCACTTTCTTTAGCCGCTAAAAATACAATCACATCTCGGCACCATCAAGACGTTCGTCTTGCGGGTATGAGGAGGAGGAGGACTGAGAGTGGCAAACTCCACAGCACCAATGATCCCAGACGAGATGAGGTGACACGGCTAAGAAAAAAATTAAGCCATTTTTTAAAAATGTAGTTTGAGAGAAAGAAATGCTTAATAAATCTTTCTTTCTTTCTTTCTTTCTTTCTTTTAAACTCAGGGAGACGGGTCCTTCCTAAACCCTGACAGAGTGAACAATGAGGCCAAGACAGTCCTGCGCCGCAAAAGCTCCAAAATAGACCAAATTGCACGTTTCAGTGGATGAGCTGGGAAAATGGGTCGAGTCCGTGCCTGCAAACAGTCACATCCTCAATGCAAAGCAGTTCAAACCAGGGCAGCGGCAAACTGATGATGAATCACATTCAGAAGTTATACTCTTTGTGCATTAAACTCAAGCGTGACCTTTTTTTTTTTGAAAAAAGAAAAATGTAAATGCCGACATGCCGTGTGCACCTCTACTGGTTTGTTTTAACATACCGCATGCCGCATTCTTTTCATAATTAGTTCAGGACAGAAAATTGAGTTCATTCCTCCATGCTGAGTTTGTACTTACACTTCTCTTTTGTCCCTGGGGAACAGTAACACAAGACTTTAATTTACATGCCAGCAGAGATGGAATCTGGAAAAAAAAATTATCCTAATGCTAAATTTTTTTTTGTTTTGAGAATCTCTCTCACGTTGTCCACGCTTAGAGGATTTTTCTAGGAAACTGGGAAAAAACTACCGCATTTCACTTTCTTTCTGCTCATCACAGTACAAAATTGAATGCCCCCATCTCTGTGTGAACAGTACTCGGTAAGCACAGCAGTGAATCAATCTTCATTCTGTGCTTTATAAACTCACCAACTAGTATAGAAGCCCATAAGGACTAGCACTTCTTTGCAGTAAATAACTTCTCTGTGACAGTTTTGGGGAAAGCAATCAGCCATTCAGTCCCAAAAGATTTTAAGGAGAGGAACGGGGCTCCAGTGTGAGCCGCCACCACCCCCTACACCATCTCTCCTATTACCCCCAACACCACCCCTACACCACCTCTCCTATTACCCCCAACACCACCCCCTACACCATCTCTCCTATTACCCCCAACACCACCCCTACACCATCTCTCCTATTACCCCCAACACCACCCCTACACCATCTCTCCTATTACCCCCAACACCACCCCTACACCACCTCTCCTATTACCCCCAACACCACCTCTCCTATTACCCCAACACCACCCCCTACACCATCTCTCCTATTACCCCCAACACCACCCCTACACCACCTCTCCTATTACCCCAACACCACCCCCTACACCATCTCTCCTATTACCCCCAACATCACCCCGACACCATCTCTTCTATTACCCCCAACACCACCCCTACACCATCTCTCCTATTACCCCCAACACCACCCCTACACCATCTCTCCTATTACTCCCAACACCACCCTACACCACCTCTCCCACCCCTAATATACCACCTCTGCCACTACACCCTACAATACCCCCTACATCACCTCTGCCACTACCCCCTACACGACCCCACCACCTCTTACATCACCCCACTGCCCCCTACAACACCTCTGCCACTACCCCCTACACCACCCCACCACCCCTACCACCCCCTACACCACCTCTCCCACTACACCCTACAATCCTTCTCCACACCACCAACACCCCCTACAATCCCCCTACACCACCCCACCACCCCTACCACCCCCTACACCACCTCTCCCACTACACCCTACAATCCTTCTCCACACCACCAACACCCTCTACACCACCTCTCCCACTACCCCCTACAATCCCCCTACACCACCCCACCACCCCCACCACCTCCCCCACCACTCCCAACCCTCACTCCTGGGCTGGAAGAGAGCTCGTCAGCGCGGACCCCAGGAGTATCGACCGCGGCGTCTCCACCAAATTCTCCCTCACCCCTCACTGGGCGGTGACATTTCGCGAGCCGGGATCTGCACCCCCAACCTGATGAATAAGTCACTTCCTCCAGCAGGACTGCCAGGGGCGAGAGCCACCTCACTCCTGCAGCGTCTTAGAGTCAAAAATAAATAAGTCATTTAAAAAAAAAAAATTATGCCACTTCCTCACAGGGGTAAGCACGCCTATGCAGAGAATCCCAGTGACGGGATGGGGGGGGGGGGGGGAGAATCATGTGGAACATACAGAAATTCAAGTGAGGTCTGGGAATAACCATGGTGATGAGGCGGGAGGAGGGGGTGGCGGGGGCGGGGGGCTGGTGGCCTGAGGAAAAGTAAATAGTATTATAATGCTAGTGTTCTACAAGGATAAATCTAAGCTAAATTATTTCTATGTATGACAAAGCAGAAAACTGAATACTTTGCCCTGATCGTACTAGTTTTGTTGATTTGATTTGAATTCCCAAGTATAATATCCAGAAAATCCTTGGACATTAATTTCTTAACATTCATTACTACTGGACTGAAACTACTTGCAAAGTGCAATGTTGTCCTTGCAAAACCAGCGTCCTAGATTCAAAACCAACCAAGGGACATTTTGAACTTTAAATTTTTCATGTGGCATCGATCTTAAATTCCACGTATAACTGCCATATGCCTGTAATAATATTTTGCAGACACTTCTAGTCCTTGTTTTGGCAAAATCACCACAATCAATCCTCGAAAGTATTGTGAATACGATAACGGTTATGAAAATGATTATGATTCTTTTTAGTAGCAGCAGTAGTATTGCTATCATTACCCGTAAGTGCATTCTCCACGGTTTTTCAACCACCACTTCTGAATGCAATATCATCATTACAGCCATATTTAAATATTAATTCCCTAATTACACGATAGCCCCAATCAAGTAATTTGTATCCGTATTACACAACACACTTTATAACCACTAATACATTCTAAAATGTCCTAACAACACATTCAGATCATTGTTGCAATTACCAATGCCCTTTCAGCTCATTCTGGGAGCCAAAAGCATAAGGATGCAAAACCGAAAGTTTCCGTTCCTTTTTTTTCCCACCCCTTGGGGAGTTACAGACCAGGAATGGAAAGGGTCTACTGTCCCATCCCTCCACATTACGCAGGGGGCATGCAGGAGTGGAAAGGGTCTACTGTCCCATCCCTCCACTTTACGCAGGGGGCATGCAGGAGTGGAAAGGGTCCACAGTACCATCCCTCCACATTGCGCAGGGGGCATGCAGGAGTGGAAAGGGTCTACTCTACCATCCCTCCACATTGCGCAGGGGACATGCAGGAGTGGAAAGGGTCTACAGTACCATCCCTCCACATTGCGCAGGGGGCATGCAGGAGTGGAAAGGGTCTACTCTACCATCCCTCCACACTATGCAGGGGGCATGCAGGAGTGGAAAGGGTCCACAGTACCATCCCTCCACATTGCGTAGGGGGCATGCAGGAGTGGAAAGGGTCTACAGTACCATCCCTCCACACTATGCAGGGGGCATGCAGGAGTGGAAAGGGTCTACTCTACCATCCCTCCACACTATGCAGGGGGCATGCAGTACAGCCATGTTTCATCCCTGTTTCTTCCTGCTCAGCCCATGTGTAGCACAGGCGTTGCTGTCTGAAATCCACCCGCCCACCCCCCTGCCCCCCCCCCCCACCACAGAAAACGAATCCCGCACCAGTTGCTCAGCAAGACTCCTGCAGGCGCAGCCGCCGAGAGATGCAAATGTCCGTCTGGGCCTCATCGATGCCAGCAGCGCTTGTGCTCGGCAGCTAGCTGGAGGCGGGGCACCGCTTCCCTACATCCCGCCCCCCGAAGTGTCCCTGAGCAAGACGCCCAACCCCTAACTGCTCCCAACGAGCTGATTGGTACCTTGCATGGCAGCCTTTCACCGTTGGTATGTGAGTGTGAGTGTGAATGGGTGAATGAGAGGCATCAATTGTAAAGCACTTTGGATAAAAGCGCTGTATAAATGCAGCCCATTTAACAGGGCACTCCCTGACCAGATGACCACCAAGTACACTCTGTCCAGTGCATATGGTGGAACTGTTGTTCTGGGAGGTATGATAAGGCCACATCTTACATTACATTCATTTAGCAGACCCTCTTATCCAGAGCAACTTGCACAATATTCTACACAGCATTTACATTGCATCCATTTATACAGCAGGATATATAACGGAGCAATGCAGTTTAAGTACCTTTGCTCAAGGGTACAACGGCAGTGTCCAACCCAGGAATCTAACATCGGACCTTCAGGTTACAAGACCAGTTCCTCACCCATTATACCACACTGCTGCCCCGAGCATCTCTCTGAGCATATCCTGAGGATCACATAGAGAAATACATACATATATATATATATATATATATATATATATATATATTCATCATTACCCTCCAGAATGAATGCCGTTGTTACAGGCGTACAGGCCCCAGTGGAGAAGCAGGGCTACAGTGCAGGAGCTGTCCGTTTCGCCCGACTCATTAATAAATCAATTAGCGCACGGATGTAAGAACTCTGTCAGGGGCTGTAAGACATCTACTGGGTGCTCCAGGACTCTAGTATGGCCCCACCCATCATCTGAGCCACATCATAAACCCTGTAAAACTGACTGACATGCTGGTCACCAGTCGGCACCCTGAGCCGACCAGAGGAGGATGGGTTTCCTCGTTGAGCCTGGTTCCTTCCAAGGTTTCTTCCCATCTGCCACGGGGAGTTTTTCCTTGCCACTGTTGCCTTAGGCTTGCTCCTGTGGGGGTTTAGGCCAGGGTTGTCCGTAAAGCGTATTGTGACAACTGCTGTAAAATACGCTATACATAAAATTTGATTTGATTGATTGATATTTCAGCATGTAAAGACATAAACTGAGAACAAAAAAATAAATAAAATAAAACACAGATCTCCCGTGTGAAGCTCAGTGTCCTTAATCTGGACGAAAATGACATTCTTGCCTCTGTTACGACAGAGGCACCAAGCACCCGGTTTGGCGACATCTTGACTGACCCAGCTCCCCCCTCTGCTGCACTCTCACCTTACAGTTCGCCTCCTGCCCACACACCCCAAAGGCAAACATCACCGAAGCATGTGCAAAGCAACATACCTGTCCTCCTTTCATCGCCACGTACACAACCTTTGCAACACACGCGATTATCCCGTCCCAGAGGAAAAGGTACATTCGTATGTCCCGTGACTTACGCAGACGCCACAGTGCACAAGGCACAAGGAGCGGTCTCGCAGAGGAGGAAAGAACGATATTAAACTTAGCAAAGAATATCAGAAACTGAGTCTAGCACTCCAGCACTCCAGCAGCGGCACGTGTTCTGAAGATGCAGGCAGGAAATCAGAAAGGACGGCCACTTAGTAGGAGTGGGTCAGTCAGTAAAAGCTCTCGTCACAAGCACACAGCTGGCACTGATAAAATAGAAAAAGAGAGGGAAAATCAGTTAAATGAGGCACTCCGCATAACCTTATTTTTGTAATGATGAAAGCCCCGTGTGGGGAAAAAAACCATCACTGTCCTCGCCTCTGCTGTAGTCTTCAGAGATTCATTCGAATACAAACTGTGTCATAATAGCCTTTATAAAATGGGCCGTTTCGATCCTGAATGCTGATTGGCTGAGACCGCGTTCTACAGTGATCGTAAATCCAATAAAGTAACAGTTAACCAACCGGCCAGCTTTTTTTGCACAACTATTATTTACAAGTAATATTACAAAATAAATAATACCGTGCCATAAAATGAATTGTTTCTATACGTTGTAACCAACGCAATACGGCACTCCAGTCACAGCTACAAGGGGGGTTGCCAGCTTCATGCCCAACAACACCGCTGAAGCCGTGACAGTATTCACAATACAGCATGTATTGCTTTCTTAAGCAGACGTATATTCTTGTCACACTAAAGTGATGGTTATGTTGCCACATCGCAAGCAGATAACGAATAAAAGTTTAACAGTGTAAACAAAGGAGGCAAATATAAGGAAAGGGCACAATATTGTGGGGAAGAATATTTTGGTCAATCATTAAGATAAACACAGACCCTAGTTTGATGTTTTAGAGTTTATGTGGAGGGAAATGGTTGTCCCAATGTCTACTGGTGGCTGAGGCACAGTAATTATTTATATTGTAGCTGAGGTAGAGTAATTAATAATAATAATTATAATTTGTTCACTAATTTGCAGCCGGGCAGCACGCCAGAAACTGAACAAATCAAATATACACAGTTCAGGTGTTTAATAGCTCACTCTGGGTCTGGAACTTTTCAAAGATGGTGGATGTCTAAAAGATTCCAGCCTTTTTTATTTTTTTTGTTTTGTTTTGACAAAGCAATTAATAAAGCACAGTGTTATGACACGATCATTAATCCTTCCATTTAGTGGCCAAACTCAAGAGTCCACTTGTTACTTGTTGGAAGTTGCACTTGTCTTCAAAAACACTGGAATGGGAGAACTACTTAAATTCACTCGGGATTACAGCTTTGGGTAATAGTATTGTTCCACTGATGTTGCAAAATGGCTGAAAATTGAGCCAAACAAACAGATGTAGCTGCGATCAGATCTGTAGGCTGCCTGAAAGAACAGACCCGGAGGACGTGCAGCGCAGTAGAAGGTGTGAGCACTGTTAAGAGCCAACATAAAAGTGCCATAATGAGCTAGTCCATCTCTAGATCTACACCCCCCAGACATCAAATATTCACAAACCAAATCGAGGTTTGCCTTCCCCAATTCTGAGCTAATTTAATGAGAGTCATCCAAGGCAAACGAGTTTAAGACAGCTTATTTGCCTGAACCCGTGATGGCCTTCAAACATACAGCAAGCCTGAAGCTGTGCTATATAACCAAACAGGAAATGACTTACTTTGGGGAAAAAAGGCTCAGCCGGCTCTGGGTTTACTTCCAAGCGTTTAACCGTGGAATTAAGGGAAGCTCTCGCTTAAATTCCCTTCCTTTTGTAAACATTTCTGGCCTGGAATCAGACCCCACAGCAGTTTCTGTTCTTTGTCTAAGAGAACTCAGCAAGTTAATGCTGAAATTTCAAAACTGGCCCGGACAAGAGTAATACATTGTCTTTAGCATTTAAAAAAATTTTTTTTTAGGAGTTATAGCACTTTCCATGAGAAACACGACTGTGCAAACGATATTTAGTGACAAGCCGGGTCTGCTGAAGGACATCTTATTCAAGTATTGACCGTATAGAAGGTGCGGTGCACGAAGACTGGATTTATCAGACTGGTTTGGAGGCGAACTTGTTCTGTCTCTTAGATGCGAAACCCTCGAGGGAGTGTACCCCAAACTCACGGGTCGCCCTTTCAGTAATGAGGTGCTCGACGCGGCAAGACATCCAAGGGGGTGGGGGGGGGGGGGGGGGGGGGGCGGGGGGGGGGTATCGCTGGGAGGCGGCGAGATCGGGAGCTCTTTTTCGGCGCACGGACGCTACCGCTGTTCTGCCCTCCCGACGCCCCCCCCCCCCCTCCCACTCGCTGTCTGTGCTCAGACCCCCCCCCCACTGACTGGGGCGAGCCAGCCGGGGGAAGAGAAACCGCTCGGGGGGGCTGCCCCCGCCTCCGTCCGCAACGCGGCGCGGCGTAGCAGAAGCACGGTCCCGCAGACGCACGTTACGCATCACAGGCCTTATCCAGGGCGACCTACGCAACATTATTTACACAGCATTTACACTGCATCAATATTTATACAGCTGGATATATACTGGAGCAATGCAGGTTAAGTACCTTGCTCAAGGGTACAACGGCAGTGTCCCACCTGGGAATCGAACCTGCAACCTTCAGGTTAAAAGACCAGCTCCTTACCCATTATACCTCACCGCCGCCTACACAAACGCGCAGCTCAGCCGCTGCGACTGAGAAATATCTCCGTCCGCCCGATCCCTTGCAGGCGTGACTCCTCCTTTAATGCGCCGCCTTCACCTTACATCCACCAGTGCTTTTCAACGCTGAGCCACGGAGACGTATCTACTCTGGGAGAACACACTTGAAATCTTGAATCTTAAAAATGGAAAGTCAGTAGTGTCCACCCCCCCCCCCCCCCAAATCCCTCTAATCTGAATGGAGGGCATTTCTGGGGAAGGCTCCATTAATCATCTTTACTTCAAGACACGACCTGGGTCAAGAGGCAGTAGATAGCCCGTCTGAGCATTTAGCCCGGGGTTTCCGAAGCTCATTCATAACGCGCATTCATAAACACACTCCCGGAAGGCACCGTGGAATTTCTGCTTTATAGGGGGAAAAATATCCGGAAGGGTGCGAACCCCCTCCGCTGAAGAGGGCCTTGACCGGACCTCAGAGTTAAACTGCTTCGAGGCCGTAGTCACGCCAACGCGCTGAGACAGAAACAGCTTGAACCGCCGGGACCAGCGGAACAAGCCTGACCGCCAGGCAAGCCGGGGAGATCACTGTGCATCTTCCCCTCTCTTCCTTAAACACTAGAACAACTCCAAACCATCACCTGAAT
The DNA here is from genome assembly GCA_039654925.1 of Anguilla pacifica. Classification (NCBI taxonomy): domain Eukaryota; kingdom Metazoa; phylum Chordata; class Actinopteri; order Anguilliformes; family Anguillidae; genus Anguilla; species Anguilla pacifica. The sequence goes on along the minus strand of CM077285.1, from coordinate 73,790,069 downwards.
CCCCTTCCTTTTAATTAAACACTAAAACAACACCAAACCATCACCTGAATCCACTTCCTGTTCCTTAAACACTAAAAACACTCCACACCATCAACTGAATCCACTTCCTTTTCCTTAAACACTAAAACAACTCCACACCATCAACTGAATTAAACATGCGAATCAGGTGGAGTAGCTCTATTAAAAAAAAAAAAAAAAAACCAAAAAAAAAAACAAGGTCCACTCTTAGGATCGTAGGAAAATGCTTTCCTGCTCAGATTCACGTAGAGCAAACATTTGTTTTACATTTGTGTGCAGTTTTTGAAAGGGATTATGAATAGAATGTCCTGGAGTCAGTGGTTTGGGGAGAAGACTGCTCCATTAAGTGGTCTATCTGCTAATATGTGTCACTCTTGAAGCCAAACAGGGACAGGCCTAGCAAGCAGAGCCAATAACCGTGAGCGTCAGCATCAGTATTGGGTGAGAATTATTAACTGGGCCACCTGCTGAAAACAGCAAATTTCCGGAGATTTCTCAGGCAATACAATGCCCTCATCCTCCGTCCCTCCAAGTACACACATAATGAAAAACCTTACTCCGATTTGTGCAGGAATGCTTGCAAAATCCCACAATAACAAATATGATAACGCACATGGGTTTTTTGTGTGGAAAGGTGTCTTAACCTGTTGTGGGAAAGTTTCTTTATTATTCTATTGATATACCAAATCCAGTAGCAAACTGGGGGGGGGGGGGGGGGGGGGGGTGGGGTAGAGGTGCTCCAAGAATGGCCATGGCAGATGAAACCTGTAGCTTCAGGCACGGTATACAAGTACATCCTCTACAGCATACGTGTGGTTAAGATTTTCACCATGCATGACAAATTCCACCATGATCTGTCAGAAGCAGGAAAAGGTTAGGCCTGGATTTGCCACTGTACATTACTGAAGCGTCATGGCTTGTTCCTGCAGAATGCCTCTCTCTCTCCCTGTCTTTCTCTCGCTCCGTCTTTTTCTCTCGCTCTCTCATTCTATCTCTCACTCTCCCTCCCTCAATCTCTCTCTCTCTTACTCTCGGGCATCATCGCATTCTCGCACTCACCCTCCCTCCCTCTCTCTCTCTCTCTCTCTCTCGCTCGCACTCCCACATTCTCGCACTCTCCCTCTCTCTCCCTCCCTCTCTCTCTCTCACTCTCCGCACCATCGCATTCTCGCGCTCTCCCTTCCTCTCCTTCTCTCTCTCTCTCTTTCTCTCGCACTCTCTCTCCCTCTCCCTCTCGCTCCCTCACTCTCACACACACGCACGGCTTCATAACTTCCCTTGAAACACAAGAGCAGCAAGGGGACCAACGTCCATCTCCAGGGGGGCTGCAAATTTTTGTGCGTGCCGCCAGACTGTCGGTTTTCTCCATCTGGCGAGCGGGACTGTGGACTCCGCACAGCGTAACCCTGTTTCCCAGGATGGGCCGTTCACATCTGTCTCTGCCGTGCCTGTTTCCCTGGGCTTCCGCGGTCTAGCAGAGGTTGCGGGGCTGAGAGGGGAACAGGGCGGGAAGGCTCCAAACGCCACCAGCGGGCCCTGTGTGCCAGACACACACGGGCCGTGGAAATAAAATAACTTCCTGTTCATATCCGGAAAAAAGAGTGTTATTTCGGTTAAGGAAACAGCCAGTGAGGGTCACGTATAAAAGCTACACCAACGGCCGCCACATGCTGTCAGCTTTGAAGGGCGGGGGTAAAAAAAAAAAAAAGAAAAAAGACAGATTGGGTTTGAGGCTTGGCGGACGGCAGCGGGACTCCGCAGGGCTACGGCGCCGGGCCTCGGCAGTGACGTTAACGAGATCAGATCCGCGGGCCGCGGGACCGACGCCGGGCCCCCTGCGGTGATGTGACGCTGGCACGCGATGGCGGAGGGGTCCCGCCGGGCCGCCTCGCGGCCATGTTGGACCCGGCGCGCCGCATCGTCGTTGTCACGGCGCCACGCTGCCCCCCCCCCCCCCCCCCGGGCGCGAGGCCCGCTCCGGGGGGCATGGGTGACATCACCCATCACCGCTCCCATCTTCCACTTCCTCCCACCAGCCGAATTCCACTGAGGGTAATCACATGCAGGAACCCAGCGCAGATGAAGGAATCGGCCCAGAATCTGGCTCCCTTCCTTCGGATTTCTGCAGCGCAAGCCCACGCATTAGCATCACGGATCACGGCTATGTTTCAGACCCGGTAAATAATCTCATTTCTGTAGATTCAGGATTTCGCACGTGTGTATAAAACACAGCCGAGACACGTGCGTGCGTGTTTATACGTATACACGCGCCTGTGCGCGTGTTCGTGCGAGATGCGTGTGAGCGGATGTACACGTGGAACTCTGTGACACAGCGCGTGGAGCGGAGCCACCAGGCTGCAGCAATCAGCGCCAAACCGCGACAGCCTGCGTGTCCCGCGAAAGGGCATCCCAAGAGGAAGAAAGGACAGCTCTGGGAGGCCACCAGAAAGGAGAGATGGTGGCGGTGGGGGGCGATGGTGGTGGCGGTGGGGGTGCCAGCGGTGGGGGTGGCAGCGGTGGTGGGGACAATGGCGGCGGCAGTGGTGATGGTGGTGGGGGGGACGATGGCGTATGGTGGTGGGGATGGTGGCAGTGGTGGTGGGGATGGTGGTGGTGGCAGTGGGGACGATGGCGATGGCGGAGGCAATGGCGGTGGGGACAGTGGTGGCATGGCGGTGACAATGGTGGTGGGGGTGGCAGTGGGGACGGTGGTGGGGGTGGCGGTGGGGACGGTGGCGGCGACAATGGTGGTGGGGATGGCGGTGGTGGTGACAGTGGGGATGGTGGCTGTGGCAGTGTTGAGAACGGTGACGATGGGGACAGCGGCGGTGTTGGGGATGGTGGCGATGGGGACAGTGGCGGTGTTGGGGACGGTGGCGATGGGGACGGTGGCGGTGTTGGGGACGGTGGCGATGGGGACAGTGGCGGTGTTGGGGATGGTGGCGATGGGGACAGTGGCGGTGTTGGGGACGGTGGCGATGGGGACGGTGGCGGTGTTGGGGACACTGGCAATGGGGACAGTGGCGGTGTTGGGGACGGTGGCGACGGGGACAGTGGCGGTGTTGGGGACGGTGGCGATGGGGACAGTGGTGGCGGCGGCAGCTGGCGATGCCAGCGCTCCTTCAGACTCCTGCCCCTCTTTGAGGACAGAGGAGCCGCCCGCAGCCGGGAGTGAGTCAGCGGCCCACTCCGCCCCCCCCCCCCCCTCCCCGCCGACCGCACTTCCTAGCCGCTCGCTGTGCCAGGAGTGCAGACGGCAGCGGGTGCCAATTTACACTCCCGCCGTCCAAATCAATTGCGGGAAACACGATCGCGGCCCGTCGAGAGTCCGGCGTTCGCGAAGGACAATCAGACGCCCCCCCCACCCGCCCCCCGCCCGCCCCCCGATACAGCCCGCTAAAGGATCGCTCCGAAACGAATAAGGGGCGCCACGACGCGGAGCTACCGGCCAGAACGCGGAAAGCACCGGGAGGAGCCGAGAGAACGCGGACGGCCCGGCCGGGACTTCCTCCGCAGGCCGTGCCTCCATCCCGTTTCGGAGACCGAAACGCCCTCCACCAGGCTCAGCTCCTGGGCCCCCCCTGCCTGTGTGGGGAATACGCACGCAACCCCATTCACAGAGCCGAAAAAAGGCCCCTGAGCCAGCTGTGGTATTTATGCTGCTGTTACAGGTAGAGAAAATCAACCAGGGCCGGTCAATGAGAAAAAAAACACAGTTACGCACCTTCTGAACAATTTTCTTTTATGGCCCAGAGCAATGCGGGCAAGCACGCAACATTTCTGAAAGAGCGCACATTTACAGGACACAGCCGCATTAAATATTCACTCGATCTGTGATTCACAGTCAGCCGTATTACAGATTTCCTCCGTAGAGATAGATTCATTCTCATTGCCTACAAGGTGTTCATAAGCCATATTTCAACTCATCCCAGCAACCCTTATTTCATTTCCATCATCAGAGCGGGCTGAAGCCTATCGATTATATGACAAATAGAGCAAAAAAATGTCTTCCGGTCAGAGATGTGCACGGTGGCCAGAGAGTGAACACTGCAGTTTCTGCAGAGGAGTCCTTTAATCTGTTTTGTGCCAGAAATCTTATCATCACGTTGCCTGTTCCTGGTTGAAGGCTCAAGCTAAGCAGATGTGGGCTTGGCCAGTGTGGGAGTATGGGACGGGAGACCTCCTGTTGTAAGCTAATTTGCTGCCAGTAGTTGTGTTGCTGGGCCGTTAGGGGGGAGTATTCTCTCGAGACCAAATAAGCCCCAAATACCCCCCCCCCAGACCCCCACCCCCCCCCAAAACAAAAAAATCCCATGGAACCTATGCAAAGAGACGGAAGTTCCCCAGTGTCTCGACTAAATTCCTATCTAGTAGCTCTAGTAGCTTTTCAGTCCATCTGACTACAATTCCCACCATTCCACTTAAGCTGAAGCGTAGCAGGTATTCCGTAGCAAAATGGCTGCTGTGTGTCACCCAGGTGCACAGCAGACATTTGCGATGGCTGAGGCGAGTCTCCCCGCACACTTAAAAATTGCTCTGAGCTCACCGCAAGCACTACATAAAAGCAATCCACTTCTGTTATTATGATCATTATGATCATTATGACCTACGAGGACTCTCAGCTCTCTACAAAAAATTTTGTGGGCCTAGAGAGAGAGTCCAGTTTACAGGTTTAAGTTTGTCCTGCCAGTATAGCACCCTGTACCCACCCTGGCTGGCATTTGACTCGGTGCTTAATGGTGGGGAACGACTAAACTAAAGTCTGAATTCAGCATTAAAGAAAAAAAGCCTTGTGCACAAATGTGCCTCTCTATCAACGAGGTGCTGATCACGGCAAGATGGGAAAACACGAGAAAATAAAGAACTTGGAGGAAAAACGCTTTGTCTGTCAAACTCCAATATTCAAACTGCAGACTCAGAAAACTTAAAGACTGACCTTTCGATGTAAAAATACTAAAATGTTCCATTTTGAGAAAAAACGAAATAAAACTACATATATTTTCGCAAGGAAAGGTCAGTCCTTGGGTTTTCTGAGTGCGCGGTTTGAATATTGGAGCTTGACAGACAGAGCGGTTTCCTCCAAGTACTTTACTTTTCTCATCTGAATTCAGTATCTCAGACCAGGGCCCTTCAGAGCTCCACTCTCCTGTGCCCAAACGCTCTCTCCTCTCAGGGGGGACATGGGGCTATATCGTCAGATTTATATGCGGCCCTATGTGTAAGGGGTTGCGTGCTAATCCGACGCATTACCTATAAAAGCCTGTCCTGCAGTGATTTGGAGGCACTGGGTCAGGTCACAGACCACCATTAAGCAACGTCGTTAAGACCCAGCAAAGCGACGCTTGATGAGGTAACGGGGCTTTAATGAACTCAATGAGGCAGGGAGGTACGCGACGAGGAGACGCAGACCAAAGCAAGGGACGGACGATGGGGCTCATCGGCCGGCCAATCAGGGGCTTCGGACCGAACAGGGAGGAGGAGCCGAGGAGTCGAACCCCGCGCGACCCCAACCGTCCTCGATCCGTCAAAACGCCGCCGGCACTATGAGGTAAACGGAATTTGCCTTTTCACACGGGGCAAGCGCGGTTATTTCCGTAAGAGCAAACGATGGCAAGTAAGGGCGAGTGCTTTCGATCTCCGGAGGTTGCGCCTGGGTTTCAAAGGGAAATGATGGGACACCATCACAATAATTGGAGTTCTCATGACAAAAAGTAAATAAAATTAATAATAATAATAATAATAATAATAATAATAATAATAATAATAATAATACTTAACACTCTCCATGTCACACGTGTTCAACACAGAACTGTCCATCTAGAAGAGATACATACTGGTGGTGGGCGGTTGGGGGTTGGGGGCTTGAAGGCAAACCCAAAATTTAAATAGTAAAATGTGCGGGCTGTGCAATGGCAGAATGGTGCGTCGTACAAACGGCACATTTGAACTCTGGGGGAATGCCCACTCGGGCGGCACTGCCACCGCTCGGCGTGTTTCAGCTGAAGGGAACGCAGCCGCACAGGCCACGGGCTCTGACTGACCCACTAAATGGGTGCGCAGGCCTAAGAATAGAAGCACAGAGCTCCAATGGGGGTGAGCCTGCCCCCCACACACATGGGTCACACAGGGAGAAAATCTATACGCGTCTCTGTCCGACAACTCGCTGCTTTTTTTAAAATACAAAACTCAATATAATTGCACTGACATAAATCAGCAGGCTTTTATCCCTTCTCCGTTGATGAGAACAAAATTAGTACAGGTCACTTAAAGAAGAAGATGTTGAGGGGTTAACATGTGACATAAGCTTTTACTCCTGACATATACTGCACATGATTTATTTTAGCCCACTCAGCACCAGTCACACCATCCTCAGTCCCTCATTACATCCCGATTTTTACTGAAAATGCAGTTTAACAATCATCTTATCACCTTCCAGAGGCATGCAGTAGCAAAGGTGTGATTTAAGACTGTGTTACACATACAGTATACACAATATTACCCAGCAACACAAGCAGTTTAACCCAGCCCCTACAGACTCCCATCTTTTGCTCGCTAATATCCTGTTGTTGTTTTGCACCAACACCTTTGCTTCAGTAATCAAATTGGAACGATGAACCTCCACAGAGAAGAATCGTTTTTTTTCTAGCCTCGGAGAAGAGGAACATTTCCCCCTTAAGCCATTTCATAAAAAATTAACAGGAGCCATATCAAACCCATATGAAATACATGGCTATATAATTTACCAAAAAAAACCTTCAAAATTATAACATTCATACATAAAAACACAGGTACCGCAGCTTATATGACTACATTCATAGGCAGATGGTTTCATTTTCAGACTTATGCAGACATAAGGGCGGAGTGTGGCACAGTGGGTAAGGAACTGGGCTTGTAACCGAAAGGTCGCAGGTTCGATTCCCGGGTAGGGCACTGCCGTTGTACCCTTGAGCAAGGTACTTAACCTGCATTGCTTCAGTATATATCCAGCTGTATAAATGGATACAATGTAAAATGCTGTGTAAAAGTTGTGTAAGTCGCTCTGGATAAGAGCGTCTGCTAAATGCCTGTGATGTAATGTAATGTAATATTGGTAGACGCGGCCATGATAGCTGCTCTAAATATTAATAAGCTATGGTCTCTCTCTACACTGGGGACTGAGAATGGAGAGTCTGGTTACTAGGAGGACTCCGCTAAGAGGCAGCGGAGTAAAAAAACCCCAAAAAAAAAACCGGAGTCCACGGGGATGGGAACTTTACGGAGCGGGAAACTGGCAAGCGTGAGGAGCGCAGAGGAAGCACAGAGGGAGAGACGGACGAACTCTCACCGCCGAGCAAACAGCTCGCGTAACAACATCGACAGGGCCGCTCAGAGGGGGGCGCCCAGCATCGACCGCTGCTTCCCCCTCAGGCCAGTTCCTGAGCACTGGGCCGGGCCTACTTAGCAGAAACCCGGTCAACTCCAGCGCCGTAAAAAAAAAAAGAAAAAAAGAAAGTATTTCCTGATTTTACTCTATTATTGCATATGTGTGCACACATAATTGTTTCAGATCTTTGGACAAAATGCAATATTAGATAAAGGGAAACTGAGCAAACACAAAACACATTTAAAAAAGTTTTTTTTTTAAATTTATCTACTGTAATCAAACACCCATATCATCCATGTGAAAAAGGCATTGTCCCTCTAAGTTACTCAATCAAACAATCATCCAAGTTTAAGTGATAATCAGATTCAGCTGACTGAGCACAGCTGAGCTGGGCTGCAGCCAGCCCTGTTAAATCTAAATCTCACTCATATCAAACATTACCATCAGAGTGAGCGAAGCAGTTCCCACAAAATTTGTACAAGCACACTATGCCATGAACAAAGAATTCATTTCCTGTCCCGCTAACTCAAACAAATGGTCACAAATCGAAGGAAGCTTCTTGCTGTCGTTATTTTGCAGCGTACTGCAAGACTGCAAGCCAGATGCAGACGTCGAAGCTGGGTACACAAAATAAACCAAGCGAGGACACAACTGGGAGATCGGCCACCGCAATGTGACAACTTACGTGATTGGCCACCACAGCGTGACAACTTCCGTGATTGGCCACCGCAGCATGACGTTGGGTTGCCTTACGGCAAAAGCTGATTCTGGTTCTACTTCGTCCCGCACGGCCGCTGCGGTTTTTTTCTGCACCCCATGCGGTCCCCCACTCCCGCATTGCCTGATCTGCTGTGAATGTAGCCTTAGTCTCTGAGCCAAGTGAGCGCCATTATCTCCAAATGGAGAACACTTGGCCCATGAGAGGCCGACCTTCCAAAGTTTCTTCAAGGGTGTAACAACAACTAATCAAGGAGGTCACAAAAACCAACCAATTTGTCTGAATTAAAGCAGTTCCGCAAAGAAGAGAGAGCGAAAATTCATCCGCAGCGTTGTGAAAGACTGATATCAAATTATAGGAAGCGTTTGGTTGCAGTTATTGCTGTTAAAGGTGATGCAACAAGTTATTAAGTTTCAGGGGGCAATAAATATTTCACAGGGTGTTATTGGTGTTTTTTTCATTAAATGAAATAATAATTTTTAAAATGTGTTTTGTGTTTACTCAGGTTCCCTTTGTCTAATATTACATTTTGTCTGAAGATCTGAAACCATTCAGTGTGACAAAAATCCAATAATAGAGGAAATCAGGAAGGGGAGAATACTTTTTTACAGCATTGTATGTCAGACACTGCAGTAACAATAACAACTAACTCATGGAGAAGGTTCGGTTAAATGGGAGCTCATATTCATATTTTAAACGTGACAATTATTGTTATCTTGGGAGGCACAGCATTGTAATAAAATTAACTGAATGCATTTTTTTATAGAAAATATAAATGTCATAAACACTGTTATTTCCATTACCAAACAAAATTAAATATCACAGCCCCCTTAATGTTCAGAAATTCAACCTTATTAATTTCAGATAAGATCCATCTTCAAAAGTTTAATAACCACGGTCATTGATACATATCCTTAGAAGATAAAACATTAGTTTTCTCCATTTTTGAATGGCAAATGCATGGGCCTGAGTTATCACTGTGTTATCCCCAACAGTTCTGCAAACAACAGAGCAGCCCATGCTGGCAGCCATCCTAAGCCGTGCACACATTGCTCCAGGGGAGGACCAAGGAGCAGCCCACACTGTCAAATTCCAGGGAAAACCACACCACATCACAGTCGCTGTCAAACAACTTTACGACAACGAGAAGCGCTCAGCAGGACAAAATGCATTAACATAACGCAATGCAATAATGCTATGCTATAAATGCTATAAGTAAGATTTCTTTTCAAAAAAACTGCTGACGTTAATTACGATGAATGACTGCGGACGCTTTTAGCCGGCGCTGCGTTCCTCTCCGCGCCACACGTCAACACCGAAAACCAAAATAAAAAACAGCGCGGTAAGCGCAAATTATTCGGCGTCGGATTTCCTGTAAACTGATGTCACTCCGGAATGTTGGCAGGGGAGGTTTGGAGCGTGTGCCGGGGGCTCTACGCTCGGAAGGGCGGGAGGAGTCAAGCAGGGAGAGCGGCGGGATGACATCACAGCGAGTCCCCGCGGCGTAAGACAGGAAGCAGAGGCAGCTCAGCACCGCCGGAGAGACGCGGACGGACGGCGAGGGGAACGCGGGCGAGAACGAGCCAGCAGTCCCCTCGCCGTCTCCACGCAGGCAGCCGCCGACGTCACGCTGGCGTCTTCACCGCAAAACAGGTAACTGGCAGAG
>CM077285.1:73405304-73775304 GCA_039654925.1 Anguilla pacifica | reverse complement strand
GTACACTTGGGAGTGACGCTGGACGTGTCCCGTAGAAACGGCGGGCCGTGTGTGCGGGGGTATGGGACGGAGAGGAGGCGGGAACGTTACTCACGTCGGTGTCAGGACCCTTGTCAGCTCCGGGACAGGAGAAAGTGACGAACTCATGGCACCTCTTGTGGACCACGAAGCAGCAAACTGCAGGAGAGGAAGGTGCAGAAAGTCAGCAAGGCCTTTCAACGCTACAGCGCTAACTGAGGAAGGCACAGACACAGACACGCTGGTGCACTCACACACACACACGCTGGTACGCTCACACACACACACGCTGGTGCACTCACACACAGACACGCTGGTGCGCTCACACACACAGACACGCTGGTGCGCTCACACACAGACACGCTGGTGCGCTCACACACACAGACACGCTGGTGCGCTCACACACAGACACGCTGGTGCGCTCACACACACAGACACGCTGGTGCGCTCACACACAGACACGCTGGTGCGCTCACACACACACACGCTGGTGCGCTCACACACACACAGACACGCTGGTGCGCACACACACAGACACGCTGGTGCGCTCACACACACAGACACGCTGGTGCACTCACACACACACGCTGGTGCGCTCACACACACAGACACGCTGGTGCGCTCACACACACAGACACGCTGGTGCACTCACACACAGACACGCTGGTGCACTCACACACAGACACGCTGGTGCGCTCACACACACAGACACGCTGGTGCACTCACACACACACACGCTGGTGCACTCACACACACACGCTGGTGCGCTCACACACACACACACGCTGGTGCACTCACACACACACACACAGACACGCTGGTGCGCTCACACACAGACACGCTGGTGCGCTCACACACAGACACGCTGGTGCACTCACACACACAGACACGCTGGTGCGCTCACACACACAGACACGCTGGTGTGCTCACACACACACACGCTGGTGCGCTCACACACACACACGCTGGTGTGCTCACACACACACACACGCTGGTGCGCTCTCACACGACGCCGCTCACACAAAGAGCCTCAGCGCTGAAGGAAAGCTGAGCGCCTGTCGGTCTCAGCCACGCGCTACACGTCCAGATGGCCTGAGCAGCCTGCGGTGCTCCCACATGCCAGCTCCCACCAGACCCCATCCACACACACACACTCACACACACGCATACTGTGCACGCACACACACACACTCAAACACACACGCACACACACACACACACACACACTCAAACACACACACACACTGTGCACGCGCACACACACACACACACACATGCACACAAACACACACTCAAACACACACGCACACACACACACACACACACACTCAAACACACACGCATACTGTGCACGCGCGCACACACACACACACACACACACACTCAAACACACACGCATACTGTGCACGCGCACACATACACATGCACACACACACTCAAACACACACACACACACACTGTGCACGCGCGCACACACACACACACGCACACTCAAACACACAAACATACTGTGCACGCGCACACACACACACAAACACAGACTCAAACACACACACATACTGTGCACGCACACACACAACTACATACAAACACACACACCAACATACAAACATACACACGCACACACACATACTGTGCACGTGCACACACACACACACACACACACACACACCTACACACAAACACATACACAAAGGTACACACGCACAAATTACACAGGCATACATACAGGCACACTAACACATTTCCTCTCTCTTTCTCTCGCTCTCCCTCCCTCTCTCCCTCCCTCTCACTCTCTCTCTCTCTCTCTCTCCCTCCCTCTCTCTCTCTCACTCTCTCTCTCTCACTCTCTCTCTCTCTCTCTCTCTCTCCCTGCCCCACAGCCTAACCGCTGTCACTCGCCTTGCTGGCTTTACAGTCTCGTCGACACACTGACACGGCAGCAGACTGAACCACGCACCGCTCAGACACACTCTGGTAGCCGAGCGCTACATCACCTCTTTAATAATAGATACACCGAGGGGATCGCTTTCTCAACCCGCGCGCTGCGTAGCTGGCGGTCACACGCTCCACCGCTCCCTAAGCAGCCCCGCGCGTCGGGACGCGACGCTGCCAGGCCCCCCCTTCCCCCGACCGAGCCGAAACGGCCGCGGGCAGGACGCCAGGCTTCGCCCCGTCCCGCGGACGCGGAGAGACCGGCCTAACGGATCCATCACCAACCGTTCATAAACTCACCCTAAAAGCTGAACTACAAAAAAACCCCCCATTGGCTGGACAGTGACCGTTTTTTTTTTTTGACTCCTTTTTCCTTCCAAAATAAATCGGAGCGTTAATGTGATTAAGGGGTCGAATGCCAATGGAGGGGCCCCCTCCGGACATCAGCCACTTCGCCATCAGGCATTTTTTTGGAATTGATTTCCCGCTGAAGCCTCTCAGTCAAGCAGAAGCGCAGAGCAGCAGCTGCAAATCATCCCGAATCATCCCTGATTCGCCCCCGCCGCCCTCGCCCTCGCCCCTCCCCGCCCCCCTCCCCACCGGCCACTTCAAGACCTCTCCGGGACAAAGGGCCCGCACCTCACCCCCAACCGCCCACGCCGGGGGAAAAATCTGAGCCGTAAATAATAACGATTCATAAATAACAGGCGACACAAAGCGCTGAGCATTTAGCCTTTAGCCCCACGGGGCCCCGCCTTCCGTTTCCTGGGTGACGGACGCCTCGCGGCTCCCTCCGGCAGACCCGGCCTCCGTCAGATCGCGCCCGTGAAAGAGTTCCGCCGTCAAAACGAAAAAAAAATTTACGCCGCGACGTGACGACGAGTTACCGGCTCTCGTTCTGTCCTAATTCACGACCTCGCCCCGGAGACGTCGAGCGAGAGATCTACGCCTCCGCGAGATTGAAGCAGAGGCCTCGCAAACGGGTTTGACGGCGGGTAAGTTGTTCCATTACCGGAGTTGCAAATCTAATTTCGCCCGCGACGGAATGGGACCGAGGAGCACGACGCGCGTTTGACTAGCCTCGCTTCCACCGTTAAAATTCTGAAAACTGTCGAAGATTGACTTTACTCAGTTCGCTCGTACTGAATTACATTCCATTACATTTCATTTATTTAGCGGACGCTTTTATCCAAAGCGACGTACAAGAGTGCATACCAAAGGTCATTGGAACAACTGCAAAACACAGGTTCCATACGGTACAGTACTGATTTCGTACAGTTATTCATAGCCAACTGAACAGACACACAGAACGGTTCTGTGAGAACGGGATCATTTCCTTGGGTAAGGAGTGCAAGGCCATCGGGACTTGAGAATTCAGTTATGCTGTTTGCAGTGCAATGCAATGCGATGCAAGGACAGAGATGAGGATTCCTTGCATTGCAGTCCATGGAGTCTCTTCCAGAAGAGACTACTCCGGCCTTCTTTGTCCACTTAAATCTCGTGGATCATCCACCCATCCATCCATCCATCATATATACCTGTTCATTCCTGGTCAGGGTTGCAGGAGGGTGCTGGAGCCTATCCCAGCGTGCATTGGGCGAGAGGCAGGAACACACCCTGGACAGGTTGCCAAACGGGGCTCACACACCATTCGCTCACACACCATTCACATCTATGGACAATTTAGAGTCTCCAATTAGCCTACCTGCATGTGTCTTTGGGCTGTGGGAGGAAGACCCATGCGGACACGGGGAGAACAAGCAAACTCCACACAGAAAGGCAACAGCGCTACCCACTTCACCACCATGGATCATTTGTAGCAGAATCCCTTTTAGCCTGATCGTCTGGCCCTTTTTTGCATACACCTGCAGTCCAATTGGGCTACAGGGAGCAATTGAACACAATCCTGTTACTGAGATCTGGTGCTGTTACACAGATCAATACACAGCAACACCCTACACTGCAGAGGATCTTTCCAAAAAAAGTCCACATGAGAAACACACCCAAGTGCACAGCGACCTGTAACTTCCCGTCCTACGGTATGTGACCCGTGCATTTGGGGGGGGTTCTTCACAACAAAACCTTCAAAGGGATCCAACGTCGGCCGAACCCCGTTTCGATTTATGAGCGCGAGGCTCTCCTCCTTTGTTTACACGGCAGGGAGGCCGAGGAGGCGGGGGCCGGAGCAAGGGGCTGGGAAATTAAAAGGGAGGTGTGCCGGTCTGTCTATCCGTGCAGACGGACCCCGAGGTCTTCATTACACGGACCCAGCCATGAAGGCACGCGAGTTCTCCCCTTCTGTCAGGCCGCCCCGCTCTGGGGAAGGCCTGCGGCCAGTCGCATCCACACACAGTACCGCACCACACACAGTACCGCACCACACAGTACCGCACCACACACACAGTACCGCACCACACAGTACCGCACTACACACAGAGTACCGCACCACACACACAGTACCGCACCACACACAGTACTGCACCACACACAGTACCGCACCACACAGACAGTACCGCACCACACATACAGAACCACACTACACACAGTACCTCACCACACACAGTACCGCACCACGCACACAGTACTGCACCACACACAGTATCTCACCACACACAGTACCTCACGACACACACAGTACCGCACCACACACAGTACCTCACCACCGCCACGGGTCACCTGCCTGCACCATTACATTACATTACATTTATTTAGCAGATGATTTTATCCAAAGCAACGCACAAAAGTGCATTTCATGGTCATGGACAACTACAAAACACAGGTTCCATAAGATACCTGTGTGTTTCGTACAGCTATTTCTAGCCAAGAACACATTTAGTTCACACAGTGAACACTATTCTGACCTAACTTATGTCAAGCCAAACTAGGGAGGAAACCCTAATTTGTGTGACACTAGGGAGGAAACCACATCGCCGCGTGACATGGGAGAGGGGGGGCGTGCCGCACAGATCCACCCAGTGGGGTGTCTCATAATCCCCTCAATTTAGATCAACCTGCTTACCCAACCTGTCACGATATTCATACACATGCACATATACATATACACAGAGTTTATGTATTCAAGCAGGAGGCCTGCAGTGGTGCTTACCGCCTGAGTAATTGTGTACAAAGACACCCCGGGCTTGCTTGCATAATGAAGCTCTGCACAGGCCCACAGCATTAGCCACATTTAAAAAAGAAAACAGAAATGTCATGGTGACTTTTAAAAGGCTAAGACGAGTGGGATGTCTCTGCGTGACCTTATCATTATTCACTTTCAGAACGGAATAAATTATGCAGTGGCGACAATGTAATGTGGATTTTCCAATCAATATTCATTAAATCCCGAGATCCCACCAGAGTGGAGTAAGGATTCCACCCCCCCCCCCCCCTTAAGGCCCCACTACAACCCTTTTTCACATCAATGTGTCACTTGGGATGAAAACGGAGAGCTTAGGTTAGACTGAATTGCAAAATAAACTGGCACCCATGTTCAAGGATCTCTCATTAAAGCAAGCAACAGTATCCAAACGAGACACCCGTGGCTGCAGCTCACTTCTTTTAACAATGCCCCTCTGAGACAAGAGATAAATCAATAACCCATCTCTGACAAAATGCCTTCCTCCACAACATGTTCAGATCAGTCGGTTTGCGATGATTGCTTTGACAGTCAGCATGACACACTGCATAATATTACAAAACAAAGCGGCGATGACCATGAAACGCTCGCCTGACGCTCACGTGTCATCGGCAACCTTAGCAACCACCACAAAGGATGACGCTCTCGCAGTCTGCCGATCCTGGTCATGACAACGGACGAAAAGCAATTCCGTTTGCAAGGTGAATATTTTGATTTGACATTTCATCTTTTGATTGAACTATATGATTAGGTGAAGTCACACTTTCACTATGAGGCTTCTAATAATAAATGAATAAAAACAGTTTTTTCACCTTTTCTATAACCTCAAAATTGAAGCAAATCAGCCATGAATGCGTTTTCTTTTTTGGCTGGACCGCAACAGCGGGGCCAGCCCTACAAACGCGAATGTCTGTAACTGACTGAGTGAGTGACTGAGTGAGTGATGAAGTTACACCATTGGTCGGCCAAGTTATGAAGTCACGCCATTAGTCGGCCGGATCACGTGTGTTAGGTCCAGCCATATACTAGGTTTTAACCTGGTCTTGTTTGATATAACTTTGGCACTTAACAGCAAGCTGAGCATGTCCATTCCTCTCCCTAATTTGGCCTTGCCAACTGTCTGCAACCGTAGCCCTGTTCATGCGCGAACCCCACTGCTGATTCGGGAGAGTGTAGGCATCTGTGGGCCTTCTTCAAAACACGGGGTCTCACCAGCCTCTTCTTCTCGCAAGGCAGCAAAGCTCTCATAGTATGGAGTCAAAGGAGGACCATTCATATGCAGCTTTAGCATCTGGCCCATGAACGCCTGATCAACCAGCGGGGGGGGGGGGGGGGGGGTCACTGGGGGGTCACTGGGTACAGTAGCAATGAACCCTCACCCCCTGACCGACAGAACCCCTCCCATAACCGGTGTGATGCACGGGGTGATCGTGCGTCGCCCAATAGGAGTCTCTGCCCACAGTCAGTCCGGATTTGACCTGACACCGTGGCATTTTCCTGTTGCCTAAAGCAAAACTAAATTTCATTCAGCATACTGTATATATTTACATTTTATCATCATACAAATCTAGATGCGTTTGGAATCACGCCTGCAAAACTCAGACAAACCTGATTTGAATGGCAATGCATAATAATTCAACGCACCATTCTCCAATATTGAACTTGGCAGCACGGGAATACTGTACAGTTGTTTGTGTAAGACTGGAGGGCTTAATGGCAGCAGACATTGAGTTGAGTCAATTATTATGTCGCCAAGGAGCTCCATCGAGCTCCCCACCCAAACACATGAAGGTCAACTTGTAGGTTCACTGCACAGCTTAGCTGGGCAGTGCTACATGCTCAGGGCGGGCTCAACCCTCCAAAACGAGCGATTATTTTCACAACACTGGCCGAGGAAGCCCAAGCAGCCAATGCAGTTCATAGACAACGTGGTGGCACCCACCACTATCGCTGGGGCGACGGACCGATTGCAGCCAGTACCAGAACCCTGCCCCCCCCCCCCCCAAGCCTTATCCACCCCACTCAGCCCACTGTGAAACCCCCGGCCACTGCACGGCAAGACATTCCTGTAATGCCCTGTAATGCCCTGTAAAACGTGAGCAACGGTGAGCAACACTCGCTATAATGTAATTCACCATACCGTTTCTGTGCTCCAATGTACAGTAAGTGGACCATTCTAATCCTCCTTGACCTCTCTGCAGCATTTGATACAGTTGACCATTATCTTCTACTGTCTTCCCTGACTACTTGTGGCATGGTGGTGGTGGTGGTGGCGGTCGTGGGGGTGTGCAATTTTGAGATCTCATATCCTACAGGTGTCCCCCAAGGATCAGTCGTTTGTCCTCTTCTCCCCTCTCTCTATACTAAGCCTCTTGGTTCTGTCATATCCTCCCACGGTCTGTTACCACTGATGATACACAATTATTTTCTCTCTCTCGCTCCCTCTGAGACACACCAAACTCACGCATCTCGGCTTGTCTACAAGGCACCTCGAGCTGGATGGAAAACCGGCACCTGTAGCACAAACTCGAGATGCCCAAACTGAGACGCTACACTTCCCAGCCGAGTCCTCCCCCCCGAGCGACTTTTCACTCTCCCAGGTTGGGCACCGCAGCATCAAACTCTTCATCTGCTACGAACCCTCGGAGAGGTACCAGATAACAAGCTGTCCCTTTCCGAGAACCTCACGGCAGTATTCGGGGGGGGGGGGGATTCTTCCGTAACAAAATCTGCCCCTATTCAACCCACCTCTCATTCCAAGCTCCGGTCTAGACTACTGCAATTTCTCCTGAAAGGCCATGGCTGAAAAGTTGACTTATACGAAGCGTCATTATGCAATTATATAAAAAGAACTCGTTCTGACCTTACGGCAATTTGATAAATATCATTCACTAAGTGTTGCCGTTTCACCACATACAATTTATCTGCTGTAAAGAAGAGACAGACTCCAACTGCAGTATAAATAAAAAGTGCACCAAAGGCAACAAAAGGACACCTAATACTCTTAAGTGCAGAAGGCTCACAAGGTCTTGGTATGAACTCCTGACCCTAAACTGTCATTGGCCACGAATGGAATTTTTCTGTATATGGTGACTGAATGAATCTCGTAGGCTGGAGCCACACTTCTTTGTCTCTGAAAACGATATAAACTCAGGTAATGGACTTTATATTTTTTCAAAGAGTGCACTTGTACCTCTCCCTGTCTCCATCAAAAGGAGCTCCCGACGTCATTTGTTAGCTTCATCTTCGACACCGTCATTTTTGATGATAAATTCCTACACCCCTCACCGGTCTCCTTCGCCCCCTCCATCAGACCTGCGTAGTACAATCCGGAACACTGCCGCTCGAAATGACCCACAGCCTCCCCAAGCTTAACCATGTCATTTCCCTTCTCATCTCACCACCTCCGCTGCTGACATCAGCTCGCATCAAATTCAAAACATTACATTACCGACATTTAGCAGACGCTCTTATCCAGAGCGACTTACACAACTTTTACATAGTACCCATTTATACAGCTGGATATATACTGCAGCAATTTCGGTTAAGTACCTTGCTCAAGGGCACAACGGCAGTGTCCTACCCTGGAATCGAACCTGCGACCGGTTACAAGCCCAGTTCCTTACCCACTGTGCTACACTCCGGCCTTGGCGCTAGCCTATCGGGGAGCTAAAGGGACCATTGTATCTTCAAAAGCTTAATCAGACCCTGCATACCAGTCCGGTCTCTCCACA
The DNA here is from genome assembly GCA_039654925.1 of Anguilla pacifica. Classification (NCBI taxonomy): domain Eukaryota; kingdom Metazoa; phylum Chordata; class Actinopteri; order Anguilliformes; family Anguillidae; genus Anguilla; species Anguilla pacifica. Next base: position 73,766,481 of record CM077285.1, on the reverse strand, counting down.
GTGCAACCTCGAGGTGCTTGGCTCCTCCCCCCATTGGGTGTCTGAACGTTCCCATTCCCGTCCCATCTCCGTTCTGGATTCCCGGGTCCTGGAACGAGCGTTCCACTACAGTGTGGACAGCAGAAACCCAGCCCCGTCTTGAAAAAACGCACAATACTACAATCGCTGGTTTTGTTTGGCTCCAACTTCAACTGATTATTTAAATGGGCTTTCTGGACCTTCTTGGCGATATCACAATTTTTGTCATCTTGAGACATGCTGTAAAAGTGACGGTAATGTCAGGTTAATGCGATGTAGAGTGGGGCCGGTACAATCACGCACACGCACACACACACACACACACACACACACACACGGCGGCTGCTCTGGAGCAGGGCTGAGCCAAGCTGGCGCACAGCGGGCCGACGATCCTGCTGGTGACCGGAGAATGCGCTAAGGCGTGAAGCGACCTGGCCTCGACCCCACCATGCACAAGAGGCTTCAGCAGGACCCACGTCAATGAACGGGGAATGAATACGAAGGGGGGGGGGGGAGTGGGGGGCAGGGCTGGACATCTCACCAGCAGCTGCTGCAAATACAAAGTCATTGTAACGGTGCAAGAAACTTGTTGTGAAGGGGGGAGGGGGGAGAAGGGCAGAGACGACAGTGACACACTCACACGTCTACAGTCATCTAATTACCGAGGAAGCCACGAGAACTGCCGCACTTCAGAGTGACAGATTGGTTCCATAGCAGCAGTGCTGTTCAGGGGTATTATGGGATGACAGATTTGCTGATCTAGACAGAGTGGAACACTCTGGATTCTGGGGGGGGGGGGGGGGGGGACTTGGCCCATGCAAGAGCTGTATAGTATAGTGTTAGCTACCACTCACCATAATGGGAATAACTTTTGGCCATTAATGGTAGTGCCACCAACTTTTATATTAGCCATTATATCATTCGTTATTTACTTGATTAGTCACTTAATCTATTGCTTTTCATAATCTACTCCTATCAATCAATATATTGTATCTATCATTTATCCACATTACACAGTTCATTGATTATTTCCAAGTTTCATTTGTGCATATCGTTATTCAATCAAATGTTGAAGCATCATTTAAAACCTTGCAACATCAACGCCATTTCATTACATTGGGCTGTACAGCCTGCATGAATTCAAATGAAAGGTGAATGTCTTGGGGATTTATTTTTGTTTTTTTTAACTAAACTTCACAATAGATGAATGGCACTTATAGGGTGACAATTATTCAAATATTTAGTGCTGATTAGTTGGGGACTAAACCCTCAGCTTTCTGGGGATTAGACAAGATACTGAAGTAGCTAGGATCTCAGCGTCCATCTAAGAGTCATTCGTGGACACGACAACAGAGATGATGATGATGATGATGACGAAGGCTGAAAAAAGTCAGTACTTCAGGGGTACTGACAGATTTACAGTACAGATGCTAACTATTGTAACTGCAACAGGACATGTATTAAGTCTTGGCCTAATGACTAAAATGTCTGCAGAAAATATTGTACTTGTACCTTTACAGAAACACATGTTTTTAGACACATAGGCCTGTTGATATTTTCTTTCAGAGCACCACATTACACAAGAAAGGCCAATGGACACAAGCGTATTTCAGCATCCCAGCATGTCTACGATCAATCAATTTCACACACGCACAGAAGCTAGGCCCAAACCCATAAAACCGTGACTCAGTTCTGATCAGCCACCCCACAGGCCTCTGTGCTCTACAGGTGGTGTAAATTACAAATCCAGTGGAGCTGCAGCTGTCAACAGTCCTGAAATTAGAATATGAACTGAATCCTATCCGTAGGAACAAAAAAGGAAAAAGCCACTAAAGCCTATTTCAAGCCTTTTTTCTTTTTTCTTGTTTTTTTTTTTTTGTAACAGTGCAGACTCCAAAGCTTGTTTCAAGCCTTTATTCTTTCTCCTTGTTTTTTTTTTTTTTTTTTAAGACTGCAGACTCGGCACCTTTCTTACAGTATGTCTTTTTTTCCACTTTATTCAGATGGGGAAAGCAGAGAGAGGGAACAGAAGCGATGAGACCACAGCACAGGAAGTGCGATGGCCAGGACTACAGTCTCCAGCCACACGGCAGGATTTATATGTAGGCTGAAACTTGGCTGCACTGTGGACCATGCACCACATGTCCTTGCCCTCCAGATGCTTCCAGTTATTTAAATTCAAAACCAGAATTAATCCTAGATGTATATTCCAGACTACACAGACGGTGTATCAAAATTGAGGTTGGCTTACTTACTTTCATAACGTCTAGCCAGTGCAAACAATCTCTTTTCGCCAGGATTTTAAAACCGTTCTTCTGACACATTCACAATGATGTCTGGTATGATGATTAACCTACTCCTATATCTCGTATCCTATATCATACACTGCCTGGCCAAAAAAAAAAAAGTCGCACGCTCTAATATTTCTTCGGACCGCCTTTAGCTTTGATTACAGCGCACATTCGTCGTGGTATTGTTTCGACAACCTTATGCAACGTCACATTTATTTCCATCCAGAATTGCATTCATTTTATTAATTTATGCAGCAATAAAATGAAGTCAGCTGAGTACCTGAATGTACCGAATGGCCAGGTTATCCCATCAATGGATTTTGTCTTCCCTGACGGAACGGGCATATTCCAGGACGACAATGCCAAGATTCATCGGGCCCAAATTGCGCAAGAGTGGTTCTGGGAGCATGAGGAATCATTTTCACACATGAATTGGCCACCACAGAGTCCTGACTTTATCCCCATTGAAAGTCTTTGGGATGTGCTGGAGAAGACTTTACGGAGTGGTTCCGCTCTCCCGTCGTCAAACTCGGCCAAAAATTAATCCAATTCTGGACGGAAATAAATGTTGTGACGTTGCATACGGTTGTCGAAACAATGCCACGACGAATGAGGGTGACTTTTTTTTTTTGCCAGGCATTGTATATCCTTCCATTCATGACAAAAATGACAAATGGGACTTTAGGTACTTGGGGGGGATCATATACCCTTTTTCAGAAATGTAATTGCTTTATAACCTCAAGTAAACCTATCTCCCCTGGGGTTTCTTCTGCAGCAGAGTTTTCTGAGAAATGTCCATCAGGTTTAATGTAATTCCAAGGTCGTGAGAGCAGCTGTCTGAGGGTTAGTCACACTTAGGTAAGCTGGATTTGGGAACATCACCCCTTCACCACAGGCACCCACACACAAAGACACAGTCGCAGTGGTGTCGGACCCCTGAGAACACATCCCAGAGAACATGCGTACACACACACACACACACACACACACATGCATACACACACACACACGTACACACACACGCGCACACACACGCGCACATACATACACACACACACATCTACTGGGCCTCTACTGAGCCTTTTTAAATGATTCCTTACTCCTGGTTTCTTGGACTGCATGCAAAACCATGCAAGTTGCTACGCTGCCCGTGTTCGATACTGTCACCTGCAGCACACTTCCTCCTTCTCTCGTCAGGTGGAATTCCCAGTTCGGAAAAAGCAGGCCGAGCTGAATCACGGAAGCATGTCCCAGCTGTGACATCATTCTTGTAAATACCACTTACATTCGGTGGGGGGGGGGGGGGGGGGGGGGGGAAGGGAGGGAGGCAACGGTCTGGAGGAGAAGGCAGCCTGTTTCCAAGGGAACAAGCGGAGGGCCGTACCGACACAGTTGTAATAAATTAAACAGCGTATCTCGCAGGCGGATCGGAGCGTGGAGAAGGGGGGATACTCTGTGGGCGAGGCGAGGCTGGCCAGAGCCTCCCACAGAACCACTGCGGTTTCCACACAGAGGGCAGAGACATCGGGAGCCTGTTGCTTCGCCGTTCCACGGCGTCTCTTTACCCCCTCTCCAAAGGTTGGTCCACCGTGAGACGCTCTCCAACAGCACCCTATCGGCATGGGAAACTGCACGCCTGAACGCAATGCATCACACCGTTGTGCTGTGAGATACTGTTCCACCATTATACCATTCCAAACACTTCAGTCTTACGGTTTTCATACGTCCTTTTGAGGGGCCCCTTAAAAACGTTCTACTGTTATACTCCGATGGCACAAGTGGCACATACTGTGCCAGCCGTTCGTAGGGACAATCACGCAGTCGGTTTTGTTTGCGAGAAGCGCAACCTCAGGACAAGAGCTAACTGGACAGCAGCGTGTAGGTGATCGCATATGAGGAGGGGCCCGATCTCCCTGCTGAAAACAAGGCAGTGCTCGAGGCTTCCTGCTTCACACACACACACACACAAAAAAAACCCCCATCACCATCAACATGAGCAAACAAAAAAACCAAGACGAATCACAGGTAGGATGTGAGAGGTGAGGTCGCTTGCTCCGGCTTCGCCAGCGGAGAGCCACAACCTCACCAGAGGGACCGCGAACAATTTCCCCCCCGACTCCGCACCTGAGACCACTCGCCGCCTGCGTTTCATTCGCGGGAAGGCCGCCCGCACGCGCGCGCGTGCGCGGAGGCGCAGCCCGGCGCGCCAGTCCTGTTCACAACAGCCTCGCTCCCCCGACGCAGGTAATTGCCTGATTGAAGGTTCTACATTTAAAGCGACAGTTATCATCAACTGCCTATTACGCCCCGGGCCCTGGGGGGGGGGAGACGGATAATTAGGATCTCCGCCGCGTCGGCACATCGCAGGCATCAGAGCTCATCGCCGCGGCGCCAAGGCGCGCTTAGCCACGAGCGCTCGAGGAGGACCTATCGGGCGGCTCTCGAACGCGGCCGAGGGGGACGCCGTCCGTCAATCACCCCCGTCGGCGTCCGTGTTTCTTTGAGGAGAAATCGAAGACGGGAAAAAAAAAAGGGCAAATAAACAATCGTTTCTTGAAACGGGCTGGGACATCGGCGAGAGAAGACAAAACAGGAGAGACAGCGAGCAGAACCCAGAGGCATTCACGGCGAAAACTGCAGAGGGAGCGAAGAGAACTTGGATCAAAGACTCGAAACGGTGTAATCGATGGTGTTTTCAGACAGACCTTGACGGTATGCTGTCTGTCCCAGACTTTGCATGTTCAATAATGGCCTCCCTGACCTGACATTTAGAGTTATATTGACATAAGATTCCAAAAGCAAATAAAAATTGTGGCGCCTTTGACAAACAGTGACAAAAATGTGTTTCTCAGCAAAAAAAAAAAAACACGCACATGAAAAACGGAATTGTATTAAATAGGTTGCCTGGCACAGGACAGTCAACACAGTTCATATAGTTACACAGCAACAGCGGAGGGCAAGCACCCAGGGGTTTGTATTATCGCTTCATTGAATTACTCCCACATTTCACTGGAGCATTTCCAGACAATACAATTTTAATAATGTACCGTACATCCATCCATAAGCATTTAGGAAAGGTGCTCGAAGCCGCTATCGTTGAGCGTGGTAATTAATGCAGTGCGGCCGTCCGCTGTTCACGACCGAACTCAAATCGATGCGCCGTAATCCAATAATGTGGCATAATGCATTTCTCACAGGTGTGGAGCTTCCTTTCGGTAGCGTGACGACACCACGGCATGATCCAATATCCACGAGCTATCATTCACCGCGTTTTCGTTAAATCACCCCCCCGCTGGGTCCAACCAAACGGCGCTTGGGGAGACGACAAAAACCGGCAGAAGCGTTTAAAGCCACGTACAGGCCCGACCAGAAACCGGATGCGCGTCTAGACTCAGATGGAAGGTGTGGGCAGCAGGCCCTTCGCCCCACACCGGTCCGCCGAACTTTTTCGGCCGCGAGCCGAAAACGAGGATTACCGAGCGAGAGATCGGCCCGACGCCGACGTGCAACCAACGACGTTAAAAATACGGTTTCGCCTTCCCTTTCGCTCCCGCAGGCGAGGAGGAGGAAGACAAAGGAGGATGAAGACGAAGCCGCCTCGAAGCGCGCGCCGTTAAAATGGCGGCTCACGCTATCTCGCCATGGGGGTGACATAGCTCAGGAGGTATGAGCGCTTGTCTGGCAGTCGGAGGGTTGCCGGTTCGATCCCCCAATCCCCCACCCTGGGCATGTCGAAGTGTCCCTGAGCAAGACACCTAACCTCTAATTGCTCCCAACGAGCTGACTGGTACCTTGCCTGGCAGCCTTTCACCGTTGGTGTTTGAGTGTGAGTGTGAGTGTGAGTGTGAATGGGTGAATGAGAGGCATCAACTGTAAAGCGCTTTGGATAAAAGCGCTGTATAAATGCAGCCCATTTACCATTTGCCATCTCGTCAGAGACAGGCCCTGCTTCCGCACAGGTGGTTCCGCCACGGATGAGATGAGCACGACGCACTCAAAAATTCTGCGGCGATAGTTTCTAGGTGATGATGACTATCCGCTCTTCACGATACTTCCATTATTCATAGCTGCTGTATGGGATGGACAGAAGTGACTGTGTACACTCAGCAGCAGAGAGAGACACGACTTCCTTGATGTTTAATACATCAGATAAGCATGTACTGTGTGACGTCAGTGAAGGACCTTGGGGTCTACTGAAATGAGTCCAGCAGGCTTAAAAGCTAACTTCACAAGAAATTTTGCATGTAATACGTAGAAATGTACTGTGTAGTATTGATCCTATGCATATTGCAGAGAGAAAAATCATTTTTCCTCTTGCCCACAAGAACATTGCAATCCAATATCAGCAAGTTTCTAAATGGTGAATGAACAGTTGCTTTCGAACTCTCCATTTTCTCTAAATGACCTTTTAAAGAAAAGTATATGGTATGATATGAACAATATGATGACTAACATGCATGGCATACAAGTTCATAAATGCTGTATTTGTTATAATTGCCATATGAAAACACACCCCTCTGTGTGGACTACATCTACATCTTAGCATAGTGTTAGGCATCTGTATTTAATCATGCAAATCAGTTATCAATTACAGTTGTTAAATCATGAGTAGGAACTTCTAATGCAAATCTAATTAAAAGTGGAGGTAAAAGGTAACACAAACGAACGCAATTGCAATTTAGATACCAAGAGGTTCAGGAGAACAGTCAAATACGCAGCGACTTCCAGAATTTCACTATAAGATGGATCAGGACCTGATCCATCAACACGATCTGGTTCCATGCGAAGTCACGAGGTCCGTTGTACCCTTGTACTTAACCTGCGTTGCTCCAGTATATATCCAGCTGTATAACTGGATACAATGTACGTCGCTCTGGGTGAGAGCGTCTGCTGAATGCCTGTAAACTGAACTAAACTAAACTCTCATCTGAAAGTCTAAATGAATTTGAGGCTGCTCGCCTTAGAACAGCTTAACTAACTAACCCTGAGGTTTAAGCACGGAAGCACGCAGCCAGCGCGAACATACGGCGATGACAAAAAGGTTTGGTACATCCGAGTTCCTCGATTTTACACTCACGGCAATACGGTTTCACTCCTGCGCGCAACACGACCTCCCGCTTCCAAAAAAAAACAGGCCGATTTTAGCTCGTTTGCAGGGAAGCGAAAGCGCATTTCTCCACACGGGCAGAGGAGGAAGGTGCTGCACAGCGGGGTTAACCCAGCGTCTGCTCAAACGAGGAGGGCTGGACATTGGCTCCGCCCGAACGGCAGGCAGGTGCAGTCAGACCCCCCCCCCCCCCCGGAGGGGATGTAGAGACAGACAGGGGTGCAGAGGCGAGATGTCGGTGGTTATGACTCAACAGGTTGGGCAGAAATGAGGGGCTAACCTCCCAGACCCATGTGTGCAGACCAGCCACTGAACACCGTATACCCCCCCACACACACACACCACCCCACCTTCCACAAATGAAGGGTTAACTGTCCAGACCCATGTGTGCAGGCCCAGCCCCTGAACACCATACCCCTCCCCCCGCAACTCCCCCAAACACACACACCCCACCCCACCTTCCACAAACGAAGGGCTAACCATCCAGACCCATGTGTGCAGACCAGCCCCTGACCACCATACCCCCCCCCCCCACCCCCACCCCATCTTCCACAGCCCAGCCATACTTCAGCCCCAGCCACAGTCTACATACTCCCAAATTTAATGAGTATAATTCACTAAATCATCGGCAGGCTTAATAAGGCCATCCTTCTTTTCATATAGCTGAGCATTTTTAGGACCGCAGGGCCTGAAATTGCACAATTTTTCTGAATGGTTTTCATTATAATTTTTTCGGAACTTTTCACTGGCAAAAATGCCATATTACTATTCAAGCTGCGGTATCCATTCTACACGACTGCTTCCCAATCAAGTTCTCATCAACAAAGTACAATGGAACCTCAGAGATGGGAACCCTTGGGAATGGGGGTCATTTAGACTTTGAAATGTCTGTAACAACCGACAGAAAAACCAAAATGGACCAATTTCACTTAATGCATGGCAAAGATTACTTGCACTACTCTAGCCGTGGATGAAACACACCGATTTTAGATGGACACAGAAAGCTGTTATAGAATGAGTTATAGAAGGAAATATGTTTTTTCATTTCTATTTTATGTTTACTTTTTTTGCAATGTATTGAAATGTATTGTATAAGTCACTATAAAAAGCTCATTTTGCATACTACTATACGTTCATATCCTGTTAGGATTACCATCTCTAGAGGTTTAAAAGGACAGAAAATTACATCATTCAGTAATTTGAGTAGAAGACAAGCTGAGAATTATAAAAAAGGGGGATATTTCATATTTAAACACCATATGAATTGTCATAAATTCCACAATTACAGTCATGCAATGTGGCTTTTTAAAATATATATATTTTTTTCCCTAGCCCAAAACCATGTAAATAAGCAGGGAACACCAAGCATAAACAAGCAATGCAGTTTGCATAACTGTTTCATCAGTTTTCAACGAGCTCCGATGTAAAATCCAGCATGCTCCAGGCTACAGCAGAGGTTGTACGTTTTGAGAAGGCTCAGAGTGTATGGGGTTGACCAGAAACCTATGCATCTGTTCTACCTGGCAGTGTTGGAGAGCCTAATCAGGCAAGGGATACAGGCATGGTACGGTCACCTCTCAGTACAGTTAAAATCTAGGCTTTCCCGTCTTGTTCAGACCACCATTAAGGTCATAGGGAAAGAAAGAACGCCAGTCCCTTCAATCTATATACGAGCAGCCTGTGCTCAGAGGAGCACAGAGAACACTGGCTGATCCCATCCCATGTCCTCCACTCTGAGTATGAGCTTTTACCCTCTGGCAGACGATATAGAGTGCCCAAGTGGCGACTCAATTGTTTTAAAAACTCATTTGTGCTTTCTTCTATTAACTATTATTAATCTTAAACAGTATGGCCATAGTTTGAGCCATAGAGGCCACAGTCCCCAAAGGGACTTTGTTAGGATGGACGGGTTGTGCAATATGCCGTTCTAAAGCTGTGCAATGCTGTTATAAAGTTGTGCAATACGTTGTTTTAAAGTTTTTTTTTTTACTAGCGGCAGTTGAATGTAAGTACACATGAATACTAGTATGTGGCTGACTGTGTCACATGTCTACGTACTCTGTATGTAAAATGTAGAATGACATTTGTTAAATGCAGCGACACTGAGCCCAAGAAAAAATTCCCTAAGGGGACGATAAAGTATATCGTATAGTATCGTATGTAAATAAAGTAAGGGCAAACATCAGTGCTACATGTGTATATCACTCACTGAGTTCACCCCCCTGAATGTGCCCATAACACACCCACCTTGATTGGCGGTCAGCGGGCACACGCCGCGAGGCTCGGGTTACCGTTTGGGTCGGCGCCGAGTGCGCGGGCACTGCCCGCTGGCGGCTGACCGTCTCGATAGGACGTCCCGCCCAACAAGCCCACTTAGACACAGGATCTCGCACCCCCCCCCGCGCGCGGTCACAGATTTACACATGCACGCGTACGGCCACACACATCCTGCGTGACTCAAATCTGATACATTCTTTCCCCCACGGGGGATGGGAATGTGCCCCCGCCCCCCCCTCCCCATCCCCCACCCACCATCCAAGGCAAAATGTTTTGCGTGCTTCTTGTGCACTAACAGCCACGATCCAGTCCAGTATTCTTCCCCAGGAGCCCCCCGCCCGGGATAATAAATATGCCTTTTCTCTAATGTTGTTCACTGCCAAAATCAATTATCAGATTGATGGGGCACTGCTAAACTTGTTCTATAACATGAACATGGGATGAAGGACATTCCATCTGATACATGAGACCGGCGAAAGAATATATGAGAAAATCGGCTATTTCACAGAGAAATTTCAGAAAAAAAAAAAAAAAACAAAACCAAAGGCGAGGACAAGCAACTGTCACTGAGTTATTTATAAAGAAGAAGAAAAAAAGTTGCATTCATTTTTCAGTGGGCTGGTCATTAATCATACACTGAAGACATCAGGCAGGACTGGATCTGCTGATCAGCCAGTGGTGTACGCCGTTGAGACACATCCACCTGGAAGAGGAAGGGGAGCCTGCCTGCACGCCGCTTCCCTTCCCTGCCCGTACAACAGGGTTCAACATGATACACCTTTATCGTCTGCGTTCATGTGGATTCATTTCGCAAGCACGGGTCTGGGCACACAACACACTCAGCAGGGGCTGAGAGCAAATCGGGAGACAAGCACATCACGCACATAACAAGGTGTATTTTGTATGTAGATTTACGGCAGCGTCGCCCGACATGCACAAGCCCAAATTGCTGTTCACGCGTCTTCCCCTTGCGTGGTTCTCATGCAGACTCTAGAACCCGTTCCACAGGGGCTTGGAACCTGAGACCCACCGTCTTCCAGAGCTTGCTGTTGAAGCCCTGCTGACAGCCTGCTGCCAGGAATGAGAGGAAGTCAGCACACTGTGTGTGTGTGTGTGTGTGTGTGTGTGTAGGGCATTTAGATGGTGTTAAGCACCTTTAAGTCAACGTTAAGTCTTCTCGCCTTTTTGTCGCCGAGGCTTTTGGTTGATGTGCCGCGTCCCTTCCGATCAAAAGAAAAGAGAGCTGTCGATTAAAGGCACAGAGGAATTTTAAACTGGACACCCTCGTCACCTCTTCGCTGGCAAAAGCCAGCTGTTTTTTCTTTTTTGTGAAAATCAATCATTAGACTTTTTAAAAATGAGTGCGCACCAGTCAAAGACCTTCTAAAACTCCTCGTCATTGGCGACGTTAAGCAGCGCAGTGCTGTGTCATCTGCACATATCATGGCAACGTATTCACTGTCAGAGGACTTTAGGTCATTGGCACATGTGGCACATACACATTCTACAGGGTCAGCTTCTGTTTTTTCGATCTGTAGCTGAATTATGTCCAAGTGATTTTGCAAAGCTGCAGTCGCGATAGTTTTGGCATTGTGTCTCGAGTACGTCAGAAGCACAGCCACTGTTTTAAAACCATTTTTTATTCAAAGGCCATAAAGATAAAATGTAGATCATCGCACCATAAGGATTTAAAGAGCTTGTTGACACCAAGAGCAAGGGGGTCAATGCTAAATCACATCAAAAATAAACGGCCAGTGATTTTACAGAGGAAACGATGGAACTTCCATTTATGACCAAAAAATGCACCTGGTTGGTTATTTCATTGGAGACAATAACACAGTGCAGAGAACATACCCACCGTTTAACTACAATATCAATCTCTTCAATGGAATTGATCTGGACTTCCTGAAAATGTTGGACATCCGTTAACACGACCCTATATCGTAGTAATGCGCCATTAAATGAGGAAAATTAGGTTATAAAATCTCTCTTCTGGGCCTGCAGGCACCGCGGAGGAGAAGGGCTGCAGCGGGGAAAAGAGAACTTCTGCATGTTGCGTCTAAACCCACTAGAGGAAATGCCACAGTAAGTGCCCGTGTGCAAACGTGCATGACTATGGCTTAAACACAGAGCAGGCTTCGCTTGACTTACAACGCTGACATTTCCACCGCTTGAACTAAACCGTTAAATGCTTTGTGCTTTTTTTTACGGGCTATTTAACATCCTGAACCGCGAGGAACTCGCCGTGTTTATGTTTTTTTTTTTTCCGTTTTTTTGCGAGGCGGGCTTTTCGTGGTTTTCCGAGCTCTCGAGATCGGTCCCGGTTTGGTCTGAGTCTCGGTAACGTAACATCGTTAAAATGTTTACACGCCCCGCGATGGGAAGAAGTGCCTTCACTAGCAGCTCACAGACTCAGGCAACTCTGCACAAGGAGGCGAGACAGTGGAGCTGTGCTTCAGTGGCCTTGAGTGCTGAGTGGGGTTTGTACCATGGAAGCCGCAGAGCAGAGCAGAGGTGATGCAACCTCTACTCAAAAAACTAGTTCACTATTAGCCGCGTGCACACACACACACACACACACACACATAAGCACACATGCACACTTCCCATGACCTATGTGAGCAACACACATCTCGATTAACAGCAAACGATCACGTAATTAAAAAGACCAAGAGCATTATTTTCGTACTATGTTAAACACAGTCGTAAGCACACGATTCTTGTTCCTGCAGGTCACTGCTATTAGCTACTCCGCGGATGCATGGAGGAGGAGAAGGGGGGGGGGGGGCCTTTCCTGTTTAGCTAGCATTCCTTTAGCACTAGAAAGACAGCTGCTGTTTATTTAGTTAGCTGCGTAGGTTCGCACAGGCACAAGGAGAACACGGGGCCAGTTATGAGAGCTCGTCCGCAGGGAGCCCGCTATCCGAGAGGATACGCAGAGCCAGACGTTTTCAAGCCGCACTAAATTCTTCCCTCCGGACTCTTAAAGAAAGGGCCCTGCCCCAAGAACCACTTAGGGTGCTTATACAGAGAGAGACAGCACCGCTGACATTGTGTAAAGACACTAAAGGTTTATAATGCGGCCTTCTGGATCCCCGTTCCAGAGGAAAGACTTGACGAAAAGCACTGCAGTGTAAAGCCCTTCCCCGGCTCAATGGGGTTGTGTAAAGATATTCCATAAACAACCCCCATAAACTCCTCTCGCCCCCGAAAACACACACCACAGATGACAAGGGCCAAAACATTTTCATTTGCAGTTAAAGTGATGGATTTATATGGACTTCTACTGCAATATCATCTTAGTACACGTCCCTTGAACGATATACAGCACATTGAAGAGTTGGTTATCGCCTGCCATTTTATATAGTGTAACACCTCATATGCGCTTAAAGATCAGGATTTTTCTTCAAGCATACAGTCATTTTGATCCAGAGCCATTTCGACGGACAATTTTTCGTCCGACACGGACGGTTTCCCCCGCCTCATCTACGAGGCGACAGGACACACAGTAAGCGCTTTGTTAACACTGCTCTACAGTGGCCTGCAAGCGACAAAATTGAAAACATGCTGTGTCAGCCGCAGAAGGACTGGCCATTTGCTCCCACGGTTGCTCCACTTCCTTGCACGGGTAGAGCAACAGGAAGTCAAGTAACCGCACTGATGTGCCGCTGTCATTCCGTCTTCCCTGAGCGCACACTACGCCCTGAGCGCACACTACGCCTTGAGCGCACACTACGCCCTGAGCGCACACTACACCTTGAGCGCACACTACGCCCTGAGAGCACACTACCCCCGAGCGCACACTACCCCCGAGCGCACACTATGCTCTGAGCGCACACTACGCCCTGAGAGCACACTACGCCCTGAACGCACACTACGCCCTGAACGCACACTACGCCCTGAGAGCACACTACGCCCTGAGCGCACACTACGCCCTGAGAGCACACTACGCCCTGAGCGCACACTACGCCTTGAGCGCACACTACGCCCTGAGTGCACACTACGCCCTGAGCGCACACTACACCCTGAGAGCACACTACGCCCTGAGCGCACACTACGCCCTGAGCGCACACTATGCCCTGAGCGCTTCACTCATTTACGTGTCCTTTTGTTGTTCGTCTACATCTAAGTTTTTGATTGGTGCCCAGGAGAGAGAGACATGGGGGCGTGGTTTTGTTTCCCCACGAACCCGAACCCATGGACTGGACTCGCCGTCAGTAGTTACGCAATTCCTGGCCCCATCCCAATTTGCACCCCGGGGCCCCTCGCCTCCTCCAATTAGAGAGCCTTTCACCACAGCTGCGTGCTCCTCCTGAGGCCCGAACTCATCACCAAAGGTCTCCACACACACACACACACACACACACACACCGGGAGGGGTCAGCGCAGGGGGACTGCAGCCCAGGGTAGCTAACCTGGGGGATCATTAGGGAATAGTGGGAACTGAGAGGACAGACAGCCCATCAGCCCCTAACACTGGTATTCGCCCCTGTCATTACAGACCCCATCTGTGACAGTCTAGTCTTATGGCCACAAGGTCCAGCCGATACAGAAACAGTCAGTCGTACAGGCAGCTCAGCAAAAGACGAGAAAAATAGTTTTTACCGAACCACCACCCACCTGCTGCCACTGTACAAATAAAGGAAATATATATACGCACACACACACACACACACGCACACACCACCCTCAATTCGGCCACTACCTCCTGCCACAGGCATTGACCGAGAGCCTTTATTACTAACCATTTCCAGGGCTTGATGGGGGCAGTCAGGACATGAACAAATTTGCCCAATGTAACCAATAATCAAACACCCGGCCCCACAAAAACACAAAAAGGTAAAATAAAAACACAAAGCTTTTACGGCACACAAAACACTATTGGATATCAGCACTCTGCTGTTAGAGGGCAGACTGCAGGTTCCCATAGCACAGGGTGTATAATTATCCCCCAATGCCTCACTTGCCTTACTACCTAAGCGTTCGCAATGGTGAGTGACACTTGTCTTCATCCTACCAGAAGTTGGGGGGGTGGGGGGGGGGCGGCTTAAATTCAGCCAGATTTCCATGTGCTCCCATTACAGGCTCTCATCATCACAGGTGCTGAAGCTGGGCAAAGTTACCTCTGTAAAACCCAGGTCTCCCAGGTTTATGAACAAACTCAGGGAGCTATAATACAATTAAGAGAACATTTAGGCTACGTTTTTTATGTTTTTTTGTTTTTTGTCATGCTTCCTGAACTTCACCAATAGTAATTTCATAGAAATGTATGATTGCTTTTTTATTTTTTGTTGCATGTTCTTTGTAATGCCATCCTTTTCTTATATTTGTTTGTTGTAGAAAAATCAATAAACGGTTGTTAACAAAAAAAAAATGAAATGTATGATTGCTGCTTCTGAGTGAGAAGCAACATTCCTGTACTACAGCAATAATCCTCACACATGTATAACACACAAAACAGGGCATCAATGGATTTTTCCCCTGTAAAACAGAATCCAATTAATTTCTTGAGGGCCATGGATATGATGTGATCATCATCTTGAGCTATAACATTCCGCAATTGCACGGCAACCACAACATACATGTTGGGGTTCATACATAACTGATATTGGAATCCAGGGCTCTCCCTATAAACACACCATAAATTCTCTACGGTCCCTAGCATGAGCTTGTGCTGAGAAGTTTGCAAGGTTCTCAAATCCCAGGTGAGCTGATCAGTGCTTAAATGGGTATATATAATTTATACGTGTGTGTGATTATATGTACTATTGGCTGTCTGTCAGTCATTCATTGAGTGAAGGTGAACTTCACCTGCAAGCATATCCTGGATGATTAAAACAACGGAGCTGCACCAATGAGATCTGGACGCGAGGCCTGTTAAGAGTTATTGCAGCCACTAGCGGGAGCACAGCACGCAGAGGGGCAGGGACCCAGCGGCCTGCCTGCTTCGGCACGCAATTAAAATTCCCCCTTCGCCCTCTGAGAGACACAGGAGAACACAGTGAGCCCAAAAGAAAAGGCTAGCCTACTTAAGACGGCTAACAACACACTGCATACACAAGCGTCTGTCAAGGACCAATAAGGCAAAGACAAGAATTTTTTTTACCAGGACAAATACAGCTTTAATGAAAGTAGACAGTGCTGATTATTTTTCCTAACCAGAGAAAAGTAAGAGTACGTCATCTCTTTTGGGGAAAAAAAATGCTAGCCATTATTAAAACATTAAAACATTATTATTATCCTTTGAGATTCCACGGTTCGGACAAGTTCCAATAACAAGCTTTTCATAAGACAAGGCTGAAGGAGAACTTGAGATTGGATTGAGAAAAGGAGACAACTGGGTAGGAAGAAGGAATTAAAAGAAACATATTTTCATGACGCGTGACAGTGATTGAAAATGAAGTGCGAAAGAAAATAATATCCACGTCCCACTTTCCGAAGTGTCGCGCTGCTGGTTTGGAACCGGCAAATCTCATTCCGAAATCAGCACGCAGTCCATCGCAGCTTCAGACCGGCTTCCGAGTCATTTCAAGGAATCACAATTTTCATGAATGCTCACGTCCCCTCGGCTACGGCAGACGTGCTCGTGCGCACCGCGCAGCCTCTGTTCCTTAATCAACCCCTTCCCGTTAAGCAGCTTGGCCCGCCGCCCCCTTCGGATAAGCTCTCAGCGCAGCCACACGCTCCGCACGCGGACACCTGTGTCGCGCGTGCGCCTGGGGGGAGAGCCACCTTGCTGCTTGTCCTAGCCTCGAACCCTAGCCGCCGCAGGTACAAAAAAATGAACAATAATATAGCCAAAAACCGAGCAGCAGTTTGACACCCGAGAATAGAATTTTACATAAACACTGCCGCTCCTTTGACACATTTAAGTAACCGTGAAAAAAAACAAATGTAGAATTATACACAGCTCAGTGTGACTCATCCGGAAAATGTGTACTCTGCTAAGAGAAGTAACTAATGACATTTTTAAAGTTTATATATCCTCTGTTCAACAGAAAAGGGTGCCAAGCCCAACTATAGAATGAGAGAGTGACAGAAAGCAGTGATGTCGTCTTCTTCAGGTAGTAGAGGTAACTATTCCCGGCTGACTATTTTTGTTTTTAAATAACAGCCTCTTGCCTCGGTTGATGCTGACAGAAAGAGGAGTTCCCTCCATCGCACCCCTGTTGCACATCATCCAAACAGACGTGAATGGCGGGCTCCTACTGTGGGTGCAGTGGAGGACAGCACTCACAGATTTGGGGGGCTTCTTTCACTTAAGAAAAAAACAAAGGCCCCGGCTCTGTATGATGTAACACACACATTTTGGTGACAACAGTGTTTTGTTTTTTTTGTTTTTTTGCCCACCAGTAAGCCTTCTGATGATGTAAAACACGCTTTTTCCTCCTCTGAAAAAACAGTAGAGATCTATGCTGTTGGCAACATGTCAGATAGGCTGGCATTGCTGGCACAGAGGCAGAACCCGGGGGTGGAGATAAAGTGAGTTAGATCCGTCCTTTCATTGGTTTAAACCCCAATCCATCCGAAGCGCCCGCGGACTGTGGGTACTTTGTCAAAGGATCAGAATCGTTGGGCCAGACAGCGCCGAAAATCTTGTCGGAAATGCCACACATCAATCCGAGATCTGCACGCAGCCTGGGACCGTGGGTCTGACAGAACAGCTAAATGAACGAGTGCCATAATTTCTGTGATTAATAGCATTAAATTGACCGTCCCTGGCCTTTTCATTACCTCAGCTGCATAAAACACCCTCCTCCACTAGCCCCTGTCCATCGACGGTCCCTCCACTGGCGGGGAGAGAAAGACATCGCTGAACTGAGTGCAGTTTGAACGCAGTTTGAGTGCAGTTTGGACCCACCGTTACGTGTCCACGTCACAGTGATATTCTGGATTTCTGCATAACAAACACTAAGGCAAAGAGTCAAAGTCATTGATCGATCACTGACAGGGTGATGGGGAGGCCGCATGACTACCGGATCTGTCCACATCTGGGCACTGGCCTGGGAATCAGTGTACTCCTGCCACCCGGGTCCTAGGTTTGGACTGGTTAAAAGAGACCAACTCTAAAAGGCCGCAGTTTTTGTAGCCTGGCGACAGTAGTCAAGGCTACTCAAGACAAGAGTCCTAAGAAGAGTATCACAGTCGGCGTGACACCCGGCTCCATCACTTAAAATCTAGTTTAACCCGGGTTTGTGTTCTCTCGTGGGAACGTTTTCGCACATAATTTGCACAGAGAAACCCTGAATCGCAGCGAAAAATCTAATCTTGGCTGGCTATCCTCTTGGTTTCTTTTTTGACCTCCTCTGAGGATAATGTTATAGGGAATAGCTGTGCAGTGATATGTACTTTTTTTACGTTACTAATTGTTTGTCTGTTCAGCTAAACTTACTCTTAACATTTTCAGTTATTATAAATAAGCCTTCTGTGCTCTCATGCCTCGCATTCGTGATATCATACTTTTGTATCCCTCAGACTAATGCTGATGTTCCTTAATGTTTTTGTAAGTCACTCTATAATAGAATCTGCCGAGTTTAAACCATTTTAATATTTCTGTAAACTGACCAAGACATAATAATGCCAAGCTGGAAAAAAAAAACAGAACTGCTGTGGATGACCCCGAGCCTCCTTCAGCAGGACCCTTCAGTGGGTTACCCCAGCTCAAAATGCACCCCCATTCTAACCACACTGGATGGGACTGGGAACAGAGAAAGAGGGGGGGGGGGGCGAGTAATTCTGTGCACTGTTGCTCGCTCTCTGCAAGTCTCTCTCTAGCTCAGCCTCTTTCCTCATGGGAGAAATCCCGGGGGGGGGGGGGGGGGGCAGTGCAAGTCAAGGGGGGGGTTTGAAAACACACAGAAAACAAAAAACAACAGCCCCTTCCACTGCTGCTTTTCCACCATTTTAGCTGCTAAAAAACAAACAAACAAAAAAACACACACACTTAGGTGCACAACTCAAACAGAGAGAGAGAGAGAGGGCATGTTAAACATGCGCTTTCTTACAGAATCAGCTTCCCTGTTTTTATCATTACGGTTTCCCCAAGGGGTTTACAGTGGGGTGAAAAAAAAACAGACTTTGGAAGATTAATGACTTGCATTGCCAGCATTTTCTTCACATAATGTTTGGTCACATAATGCTTGGGCACATATTTTCATGGTGCTGTTTGATGCTGGTGCTATGGCTGGGATGAATAAATGTAAGTATAAAATGAAAAGCTCGTACTTTGTTTTTTAATGTACTTTCTATTGTACTGTCTTACTTACCTGCCCTGGGACTACAGGTGGAAATTAGCAAATTGCTATAACCCGGTACATTACATCTTTCCTTGTTTTATATAAGGTTAATGTTCTTTGTACACTGTCCCTGTTTAAATAAACTAAATAAATAAATAAATAAATAAATAATAAAATAAATAAATAAATAAAAGGACTTTAAATGTCTACATTTTACTTTATATCTACACCGCATTTCAGCATGTGGCAGACACTCATATCCAGAGTGACTTGTAGAGATAAGTTGTTTTTTACATACAGCCCATTTATGCAGCTGCATGGTTTAACTGAACCATATGCTCAAGGGCACAGCAGCAACCCAGCTCGAAATCGAACCTGCAACCTCTCAGTTACACGCCCAGTTACCTACTCATTTGCTGTTCGAATTCTGTATTGCAGATGTCAAAGCAGGTGCCCAACATGCAGTACCCTCAGGAACCCAGGTAAATAAATAAAAAATAATCACAGGTATAACACTAAGAGACAGGCAGCCGTACCTCAGACTAAAAAGGGAAAAAGTTCCCTAGCAGTCAAACCCACAGCTTATTTGGAAATATGGAGACAGCTTGATTAAATCGAAGGGCATAATCTTGTTCCCGAGCAGCTAATGAAATCTCAGGTGAGCCAGAGAGAGCTGAGAAGGGGACGCTGTCCAGGAGGCATGCAGACGCACATTCCTCGCACCAACGGGAGGAGGAGAACAGGGCCAGCGCCCAGGGTCGCCAAGGTGACCTTAACGAGAGTCATTTGTCTTAATGCCCGCAGTCCCGCCTGATGTGATTTCATCAACAATTTCCACCCGGCCGAAGAGCACAGGCCAGAAGCCTTCTCCTGCCAGACCGGGGAGGGGGGGGGGGGGGGGGGGGGAAGAGAGACTCGCCTCGCCTGGAAAATGCAAACAAATCCCCACCTCCTCCCTCAAAACAAATGCCAACCCACACACGCGGACGTCTACGCGCCCGCCCACTCGACCGCACGCGTGCTCGCACGCATGGCTACACAAACCTCGCCCGTCCCTGGCGTCACTGTAAAAACAGGATCTTATTACGACGATGGCCTCCTCCTCCCCCCCCCCCTGCTCCTTCCTTCATAGTACATTCTGCTAAAAATGTCACACTGCCTCAGCAGGGCCCTCTCAACTGCCCTAGAGCCCGAATTTAATTATGACACGAATATTCCAGATTCGTCTCTCCCTGCGTTACCTCCATGCGGCCTACAGGTATTAGCACAGGCACTCCAGATACACCGAACTTGAACTTTTAGTTTTCTCCTGCGGCCGCCGGCCGAGAGCAGAGCGGCATCGGGACCGCCCCCCGAAACCAGAACTTGGTCGCGATCCCTCGCTCACAACCGTTCTCCATTCCTGGTCAGACGGCAGAACGGAACACGCGGCCGTTTTAAACTGGAACTATCAGTACAAAAATCTTGTACGTGCAGGAGGCGTTTGCATTTGTTGGGCAGGATACTGACGGACAGACCCGCTTCCTGGAGAGAACAGGAAGCTCGTCCCTGCATGTTTGTCAGACGACCGCTTTCTCCTCACGATAAACAAACACGGAACCCAGCCCGGCACTGCAGAGCAGGCTCAAGGCTTCAAAGGGAAAACAGAGTGGATACAACCGCTTCAACGTTATCGCGCTAATTTGTGTTTTTCGATGATTCCGCGAGGGGCCGAATTCCCCGAGGGACGCGGAGCGCCCCCTCCTGCTGCCTGTGAGAGCGGCGGGCCCGTCCCCCTCGTGGATGACGCGGGTCTCGGCGGGGTGTCGGAGCGGCCTGGCGGACGCGTGGCTCCAGACGCTATTTATAGCGGCCGAAAATCAAAGCCGTGCGCTAACGCCGCCGCCGCCGCAGGGCTAGCGCCCCGAGGAAAAGGCCGAGAGCGCGCGCGTTAGCGCTCGTACGCGCGTACCGCCACGACGGGGCTCCTCCTCCTCGGCCAGCAGGCCCCCCCCCCGTCCGCGCGGGAGGGAGGCAGGAAGGGTCAGAGCGCGCGAGGCGCGGGGCGAGAGGGAGAGGGGAGGAGGAGTCGCTCCTCTCCCCGCGAGGAGGAATTCAGCTGCGCGGAAAAAAAAAAAAAACCCATTGTCGAGCGACTTTTTTTTTTTTTTTGGTTCGACGGCGCACAAAGGCCCCAGTGTGCTCTCCGCGTTCCAGCTCCAACATTCTCAGAGGTTCTGGACCTATCAGAGCCGCCCAGCTAAGCAAAGAGAGGGCGGGGGGGGACGGGACCGGACGGGACGGGACAGCAGCCTTCTGCGGCGGCCTCTGCGAAGCTCAGACTCAGGCCCGGCGCATTACTGTCAGCAGCCCAGGGCTGCTCCAGAAAGAAACTGGCCCAGTTTCAGCCTGCCAGGGAGCCGCTGTAATTAAACTCAGCAGATATTCTGTCTCCGTTAATCGTCAATTCCGGAAAAAAATAAAAAGTGCGATGACGTTCCGATTTGGAAAAAGAGAAAGAAGATGTAACCCGTAATTCTGCAGGTTATCTACAGTGCGTTGAACCACAAGCGAAAATGAAAATGAAAACGAAAACTTCATTTACAGGACAGATTTGATGGCTCAGTTTTTTTTGTTTGTTTTTTTTGCATTATGTAGCACAAGGTATTGGTTACTGAAGTTTGTGACCCAGCATCTCAACGAGACACCGCATTATATTGCATTCAGTGGTGTGAATTCGCACAAAACGTGAATATAAAACTAAAATTAAAATGCGCTCCGTATCAGTATCGCAAATCCGTCCGTCTCTAGTGAAAGCCGCCATGGGGAACCAAACAGGTGCTAATGTTGACAAACAGGACTCGGCGTTTCCAGGTTTCGCTTCCCGTACGGTGGTGCTGCTGCTGACCTTATGTTTTACCCGATTCCTGTTTGGCTATTTAGCGTCACGCTGTACCGTGTGAACCGCTCGTGCGAATGCAATCGGGGCCGGCTAATTGGGCTGAAATCTGCGCCGGGACGGGCGATGAATGAGTCACTTCACTCAGCCCCAATCCGCATCAATTCTTAATTTTTGGAAAGATGTGGGAAAGGCTGCGAGCCCCCCCTGGACAGCTGGGACACACAGCCCGACTCATTTACGGCAGTACCTGGCCGACCAAAAAAAAAAACTACAAAACACAAGAGAGCCAATCGTCAAAATCATTACACCTGGCATGTTGACAGCTATCCGGTAACGCGGGGTTAACCGTTAGCAGTTGACTGAACAGAAAAAAAATATGGATTTTTCACGCCAAGCTTTTGAAAGGCCGTGTGTAACTCAGCACTCCCGTGACTAACCGAGGTGCCAATTAAGGATCAGTGCTTTCCTTTTCACAGAAGAAGAAAAACAGACAGGAGCTGCCGCAAGGGCTTAAAACAAGGCTCCTAGAGCTCCCGTTGCTATCAACAGAACGCAAATCCACTCGCAGGCATGCAGCATTCCACTGTATGTGCTGCGTGAGTTACACACCTGTGTGAGTGAGTGGGTTTGCCCCACTCATCACAATCCCCAAGAGGAGAACACGGGTGCTCATAAAATGAAGTTTTTCTCCATGCTAACGGTGCAATCCTTTCGCAATCCTGTGTCATAGTTTATGTCAACATGAGGGCCTCCAACAGGCAAAAGAGGGCCGTAAAAAGTACTAAATCCTGTTCACTCCCTTTCTTCCGTTCATCTGGAAAACCCACAAGGATACTGTACAATGCTTCCAGTGTCACACTGTTGGTGAGCTAACTCTGTACTTGCAAAAACATGAAGCTGCCTATTATATTTGAAACTAACAGTGTTTGAAGCAGTGAGTTCAACCTTTCACGTTAAGGGTTAGCAAAATAGCACGTAACCTGAAAATAGTTGAGAAAAGGTTAAGAAAAGACTATCCATTAAGTGCATCCCCACATGAACATTACGGTAACTTTCCAGTAAGGAAAGGTCAGTGCAGCTGTGATACCCTAATTGTAATCGCTGAACTTCACGGCTGAGACAACGCAAGTTTCAGAAATGCTACGAGACCCAGCGGCTACACCCCGTTGACCTGGACACTTCCACAGAACTGGCCACATACACAGCTGGTCTGAAGCCAGCTGAGGGATGTGATGCGGGAGCATAGCGGCTCAGACGACAGGCTTGCTTTCAGAGTTTCCTCCGCGACAGCTAGGTCTGCGAACGGATTCCGTCACAAACAGACAGGCTAAAGCCCTGGCCAACTGCTGACCCAGGCTAATGGTAGGGAGGGCAAAACGAAGCTTTAGAATGTCGCCAGCAGTGTATGCGCGTGAGCTTGACAATACATTTCTCACAGAAAAGGTCGTTTGTTACCTTTTTTTAGTTCATTACAGTGGTGATAGAAGTTACTAGAATGAAGTGGTACTGTGCTGTTAGCCTTTATTGATCGCCGTACAAGGTTAATGTGAAGTAGCTAGCACAATCTGACAGTACTAACCCATAAAAATATACTTTAAATGGTACTTGGTCAATCGAACGGTAAATGTGAAAAACATTCGATTATAGTCAGCGGCACCGAAATTTTCTGTCACACCCTCGATAAACGGAAAAAGTCCCAGTAGAAGATTGAATTAAATCTTTAAAAGTTATATATTTTCTGAAACCTTATCGATTCCGCTTGGCCGTAGTGAGTGAAACTAGGCGATCTGAGCATATAGTCGCTATGTAAATTACGTCAGAAGGATTCAGCCTTGTTGTTTGCTACCTAAACTTCACAGCACACTCAAATCCCTTAGCATGCTTGTAGCATGAAGTGTCTACTTTCAAAATCCATTTAAACCATTCACAAATGACTTGGGACTTTGAAGTTATACATCGGGATGTATCAAGTGTCCAGTGAAAATACTGACCTGGCTAAAAGTCAGAATTCTGAGAGAACCAACTGCCATAAATGACCGCGTAAAATCAACCAGTAAGAGTTATTATGATGTCACTGGTTCAGAACCCCATAAATGTAAACAGTCGAATGTTCAGTGAAATCTATCGGTTTTCGGTGCCGTCGGAGTCCCGATCTTATCATTGATGGAATTTTGGGAAAGTGCGAGCTAAAAGGCCACAAAAACAGCCAATATATCACATTAATATTCCATATATGTACGATCGCTGTTCACAATACGTTAATTTAAGGCTAAACTGGTATTTTAATCACAATACTTATGTTAATTTCCGGAAATAAATTTTTCGATTGTCCTCCCTACTAATGGCATTACACGGACACCCTTAAGAGACTTAGGCGCTCGGAGGTGATGGCAGCCATTCGGGCTCTGTGCGCGCGTGCGAGTGTTAAGACGCGTCCCATCTCTGACGCGGCTTTCTCGAGCCCGTGTCCCGGGAGACGGAGGCCCCGGAGCGCGTAAACAGCAGACCCCCCCCGTCTCAGTTCTCCGCCCCGCGTCACATTCGACGAGACGTGTCACGCGGGCAACGCGGCGGCACGGGCGGGGAGCTAAAATTAGCCTCCTTGCGAGAAAGTGACAGATGACTTCATGCTGGCCGTCGTCCCGATCCTCCGCGCGCTGACTGCGGTGGCCTGTCTGTCTGAGGAGATCTTCCGCCGCGTTCCTGACAAAATATTTTTATCTGAAAATGAAAACACGAGCGAAAGCCCTGACCACCTCCTCTTTCACAGCGTTTTTTATTTATTTTTTTAAATAAAAAATCTGTCCGCAGACTCCAAAATCCAAAGTCCAGAGCCTGAGGCCAGTTATTAGATTAACTGTGGACTTAACCACAGGCAAAATGATTAATTGTACACACTTCCTGGTCACATAGTATGCATTCTTTTCTTTATCACTACAGGGCATGGCCGACTTACACACGCCACACCCATGGACAATGTCTTAAAAAATGGTGAAAATTTACCCAGAGACAAACCTTAGATCAACAGAGAGTACCAGGGCGGACTGTCTCCTCCACAGCCGCGCACTATCAGGGGATCTTTATTATCGTGCAGCGTCCAGTTCAAAGTCCACGGGGCAATAAAACACAACACACAGGGTTTCTCCAAAAAAGGACCTTCTGAGACTTCCCATTGGAACACGGCGTGACCGTAGCGCGATGGCGATTCTCGGGAGGGCCCAAAATAGAAACGGTCACGGGGACGCGGGGTAACTCCCTGACGACGGATCAGACGCCCGCTTTGGAGCGACCGCCAGAAAATGCCGCTACTCGAACGTGCTGCGGCTGCGGCTGCAGCTGCTGCATCCACGCAGCCGCAGCAGGTATACGCTGTGCGCCGACGACGAAGACGACGGCGAGCCGGTCCTCACGGGAGAAAAGGGAGGCGGCCAAGCGAGAGCGAAGGAAGGAAAACGCGGCGAGTCGGCCTAGCCTGCCCGTCGCCCCGGCGACGGGAGACTTCCTGTCCGGCACGGCACTCGAAAAAGCGAGACTCAGCGAGAGGCTTCGGTCCGACTTAAAAAATGTAAAAAATTTGGGGCCGTCGGCTCTCAAAGTCCCACCTTCCTCCACGGCTCCCTCTGCAAAGCGGTCGAGATGAAAGCGAGGAGCGCTTTTAAGGACGCCGGGCTTCTGAAGCGCGGCTTCGAAACGCCGACCGCGCCGACGAAAGGCCTTGCCCCTCAACCCTTCCCGCCGCCGCTCCGAGCTTCGCGCTAAGAAGCTCCTCAGCGGTTCGCGGTGGCGACGAGCTGAATCGGCTTTTCGTTCTGAGCACAGCCAAACAGCAGCACCTCCACCTACAGCTGAGGCCAAAAGTATACGCACACCCAGGCTAAAGACATTCAGAGACTCAGTTATTCACAACTCCACACATTTCACGTTACCATACATGTCCTGTGTTAAGCCAATTAGGGTATCTACTTTATTTCCGTAAGAGGTCATTTCAAAATAATAGCTGAGAGATTTATTTCAGCTTATGGTAGGAATAGACGAGCAGTGTTGGGCTGAATGGCCTGTTCTCGTCATAACATGTCATGTTATTTCAACAGTATACCATTGCATTATGTTATACATGCAAACTAGCATGCACTCAGTTCAGGTTATGTGCACACGTAATATACACACAGCCACTTAAAAAGCTCTGTAACGGTAAAAATGTGTGCCCCATCTCCAGACAGTCCCTAGGTATGGAAGAAAACGGATTTCTCAGTTGATATAACTGATTAGATAAAGATTTAAAAAAAAATTTTAATATGAGAAAAGTGTAGTGTCACTTAATAGGACTCCAATAGATTAGGTTTTAAACTAGTGTTTGGTCCCTGCAGGTATAATGTGTTTAAAATGCAGCTTTACTGGTCTTTTGGACAATAATAACCCAAAAAATAAAGTGCTCATCAAGCACCCCCTGTGGCCTGCAGGTTGTGTTCGACCCGCTGAAAGATATTGAAAAATAATATCTCAAAGGTTCATTATCCTGACGCCATGGGATACAAACTGTGACAAAAGCTTTCAATATTTCAGCAAAGTGGCCCCAGCAGCTTGACAGGCCAAGACACATTAGTCAGGATTTAGAGGTAAAAAGTCATGTAAATTCAGCCAAAGGTTTGAGTTATGTACCTTATTACTTCAAGATCATGGAAATATAAATAAAAACTGAGACGGTTATGTCAGAATTTTATTACATCATAATTCTGAAATACTTTTTTTGTATTTTGCGAAAATTTAATGATTTAATATGCTGAATGATGACTTCAACAAGCAATATAAAAATCTGTCAGTTTCTCAGGAAAAAAAAGACCCCAACAGTATAAACCTATTTTTACCCAAGACAGTATCCTGCCATATTGTATACAGTACAGACACCCCATGTATTTTCAAAGTTTGTTCAAATACTGGCCTCACAGGTACTGATCCCAAAAACAGGGAAGCTCAGTGAAAAGCAGGTACTGATCCCAAAAACAGGGCAGCTCAGTGAAAAGCAGGTACTGATCCCAAAACAGGGCAGCTCAGTGAAAAGCAGGTACTGATCCCAAAAACAGGGCAGCTCAGTGAAAAGCAGGTACTGATCCCAAAAACAGGGCAGCTCAGTGAAAAGCAGGTACTGATCCCAAAAACAGGGCAGCTCAGTGAAAAGCAGGTACTGATCCCAAAAACAGGGTTGCTCAGTGAAAAGCAGGTACTGATCCCAAAAACAGGGCTGCTCAGTGAAAAGCAGGTACTGATCCCAAAAACAGGGCTGCTCAGTGAAAAGCAGGTACTGATCCCGAAAACAGGGCAGCTCAGTGAAAAGCAGGTACTGATCCCAAAAACAGGGCTGCTCAGTGAAAAGCAGGTACTGATCCCAAAACAGGGCAGCTCAGTGAAAAGCAGGTACTGATCCCAAAAACAGGGCTGCTCAGTGAAAAGCAGGTACTGATCCCAAAACAGGGCAGCTCAGTGAAAAGCAGGTACTGATCCCAAAAACAGGGCTGCTCAGTGAAAAGCAGGCACTGATCCCAAAAACAGGGCTGCTCAGTGAAAAGCAGGTACTGATCCCAAAAACAGGGCAGCTCAGTGAAAAGCAGGTACTGATCCCAAAACAGGGCAGCTCAGTGAAAAGCAGGTACTGATCCCAAAAACAGGGCTGCTCAGTGAAAAGCAGGTACTGATCCCAAAAACAGGGCTGCTCAGTGAAAAGCAGGTACTGATCCCAAAAACAAGGCTGCTCAGTGAAAAGCAGGTACTGATCCCAAAACAGGGCAGCTCAGTGAAGACACGGGCGACCCCTGCCCCATGGAGGCGAGAAGCAAGGGAGGAGGGGGAAGCACTGGAGCACTGCAAACCGGCGGGAGAGCAGAGCCAGTACTCGCGTTCACTGCCGAGAACCGGCAGTACCCTTAACACTGAGTACGGGCAGCGCTGGGGCCACCCTGGGGACAACCTGTGGGTGCTGGTCACCCCACGTCACACCGGGTTTATCTGTCTTAATGCAGACACCATTAGTCTCCCCGCGAGATCGTGACTCAGCGGGTCTGCGCATCCACGGCCGCGTCTGCACTTCCTGTCAACATGGGATCTCGCTGTTTACGAATACGCAAGGCTGTGGAGGGGGGGGGGGTGGGAGGGGAGGGAGGGGGGAGGGTAATAATGGCCTTGGTTTCTCCCGTGATTACATCAGGAGGGAGAGCCACAAATCGTGTTCTCCGTTACTCTGTTAGGAAGCGAATCAGGGGGATGGAACAGGGCCCGGGGGCCTGAATTCTCTGTGGATCAGATGGGCAGAAAATGAAATTATCGGGCCTGAGCAGCAGGCAGCTCCGGACCACACGGGTGACCGCAGATGGGGGCAGGGCCACTGACGGATGAAGAATGGTACAAGCAAATAAATGTTTTATAACAAAAACCGCTCCTCCTCTTCCAAATATAAAAGTTTATATTTCACTAATGCAGGGGTCCTCAATCTTACCCAGAAAGGGCCGGTGTGGGTGCAGGTTTTTGTTCCAACTGAGCAGTTACACACCTGATTCGACTAATCAACCGGACCTGAGTATAGTCTTTGCTAAGGATCTTGATTAGTAGAATCAGGTGT
Source organism: Anguilla pacifica (assembly GCA_039654925.1). NCBI lineage: Eukaryota > Metazoa > Chordata > Actinopteri > Anguilliformes > Anguillidae > Anguilla > Anguilla pacifica. The sequence goes on along the minus strand of CM077285.1, from coordinate 73,738,061 downwards.
GTAACTGCTCAATTGGAACAAAACCCTGCACCCACCCGGCCCTTTCTGGATAAGGACCTCTGCACTAATGTATCGTACACTGTTGCCAAGTATGTTGGTTCTCAACCACCTGTAATTGGACTAATTTGACCACGCCCACCTACTGTATGTCACCTACGGGGCGATATGGCTCAGGAGGTAAGACCGATTGTCTGGCAGTCGGAGGGTTGCCGGTTCAAACCCCGCCCTGGGCGTGTCGAAGTGTCCTTGAGCAAGACACCTGACCCCTAACTGCTCTGGCGAATGAGAGGCATCAATTGTAAAGCGCTTTGGATAAAAGCGCTATATAAATGCAGTCCATTTACCATTACTGTATATACTTCTGTGTCAGAAACAACACACTTAAGACACAAGAAAAAATGATCAACCTTTATAATCAGGCGGTGGTTTATTTAGATCAACGTTTGCACAGCTTATGGTAATACACCACGCAAAGCTGATTTTAATGGCACACTAATGAAGCAGCAGGGAGTTTTTAAATGTGCGTGCATTTGAAAAATATGCTTTGCACAGCTAGAAAGTTACAGCGCTTGATTTCGAGTGGATGTTGTAGTTTTCTGTTGTTACACGAGATGAAATGATAATACATGAAAATGACAAAGCGCAATTATTTTGGGTATGTACTTCTGCGTTTGTGTGTGCATGTGTGTGAGCATGCATATGCCTGAATGTGTGAGTGTGTGTGTGTGTGTGTGTGTGTGTATCTATGCGTGTGTAAGATAGTGGCAGGAAGAGATACGAAATCTGACACTTCCTTGGCAAAACAAGCTATTTAACAACCACCACAGTTGCCCAGCATTAATGTTGTCATTAATGCAGTGGATGTCAAGGGAAACTGTCTCCTGGACTCAAAACAAACAAATGCAAACAAACACAAAGGGACAAAAGGTCTTGGCATTCAGACATACATGGTAGATTAAAATATTTTTTCCAACTGGTACAGTTAATGGTTCAAAGCGTAAAAAAATGTGTTTGTGTGGACATTAGTCCGTGTGTGTATGTGCGTGTGTGTGTGTGTGTGTGTGTGCGCACGATTATATAACCACTGGCTGCCTGTCATTCACTGAGTAAATAAACTTCACCTGCAGCCAGTTCCAGAACGATGGTCCAATAAATACGCAGCTATGAGGAAGTCATGAGACGGGAACAGCTAATGCAGCATGCGCTGGAGCAGAGCACACAGAGGAGCACGGACACGGCCCCCCCCCCCCCCCCCCACACACACACGAGCGTGTTCAAACCCCCCGTCCTGCCGCAGCGGGGTCGGCGTGACGGACGGGAGTTACGGGACCGCGCGAGCACAGGCCATCGTCACGCTGGGCTCGGCGCAGGTGCGGCTAACCGTAAGTAAGGGGCAGCGCGGGGGTGGTGAACAAAGGCGCTGGGGGCTGATCGAAACCAGACGCGCGCAACGGGGGGGGGCTCTCTGACCCACTTCGTGTCTCGGACCCCGTACACCCCGCCCCGCCCCCAGGCCCTAAGCTGAGACTGAACTGGTTAGAGTGAGGAAAGCCTGTGCCCCAGGAGGGTAGCATGCTATACTTCACAGTGAAGCACAGAGCAGTCAGAGCAGGGAAGGGGGTTAGAATGGGGGGGAAGGGGGTCAGACCCCACCCCACCCCGCCCTGCCCCGCCCCCAGGCCCTAAGCTGAGACTGAACTGGTTAGAGTGAGGAAAGCCTGTGCCCCAGGAGGGTAGCATGCTATACTTCACTCAGTACAGCACAGAGCAGTCAGAGCAGGGAAAGGGGGTTAGAATGGGGGGGAGTGTGGGTCTGCAGGGAAGAGGGATTGGATGGTTGAAGGGGTGGGGGTGGGGGGGCACTGGATACTGACCCAATCACCCAGTATGCGCCCAGAACATGATCCCAGGCAAACTTCTCCGTACTCTCGTCCCAGCTGACCATGGATCCCCAAAAAAAAGACTTCTCCAGACCTGACAGTGGACCCGTGCATGCAAAGCAACCTCACGAACAGCAATTTAGCTTGAAGCCGGCCATCCATCCAGTAAAACTCTTCTGGGTGTTCGACAGCCGGGCTGGGAAAGGGGGGGGGGGGGGGGGGGTGACCCTCAAAATGAGAACGGAATGGCTACTCCATATGCGACACTGGATAGTTAAGAACAGGAGCCCGTTAGGCCCTACTGCCACTGCTGCAGCTGGGCCTGGAGGCTCACTCAGGGAACGCCCCGATACAGAGCAACCTGCACTGAGCCACGGTGTCAATGCTCACCGCTCGCCGTTAAACGGGCTGCATTTATATAGCGCTTTTATCCAAAGCGCTTTACAACTGATGCCTCTCATTCACCCATTCACACACACACACCCACGCACCAACGGTGAAAGGCTGCCATGCAAGGTACCAATCCGCTCGTTGGGAGCAGTTAGGGGTTAGGTGTCTTGCTCAGGGACGCTTCGACACGCCCAGGGCGGGGGATCGAACCGGCAACCCCCCGACTGCCAGAGAACCGCTCTTACCTCCTGAGCTATGTCGCCCCATTAAAACGACGCTTTTCACTGCCGAGGTCAAGAGGAGGCGACAGCCAATCAATGCACATTAAACACACGTTTTACAGCAAATCACGCCAGTCGCAATCAATATGGATTTTTGGAGCTGGGGGTAGGCAGTGTGCATAATTCCTTGTTTTTGTGTGTAAGATATGCCGTACCACACAGTGTATTTTTAAAACAGTCCCTCTGGTTGCAGGCTGCTTAATTTTTTTTAATTTATTTTTTTGTTAAGTTCATTTTTCATTGCCCTTTAAATGTGAACACACACATTAAAATACGCAGAATTAATGTTTTCAGACATCCATGTTTCTTAGGAGCACACCCTTTACTGCATAAACAGACTCCCCCCATTCAGTTCAGTGGCCAGGCTGCACACAGTGTCATCTGTGGGACTGAATGAGAATCCCTTCCAGGGGCCAAAGGCTTGGCATCAGGGGCCGGTGAAGGTCTTCACAGTATCCAGCCCGCAGGGGCCCCACAGGAAGTGCAAGGAACATAGGGGAACAGGCCCAGCGGCTATGTTTGGGGGGGGGGGGTCTGGGGGGGGGGGCTGGTTTACTATGTGAACCTGCTAGACTGTACGCTTCTGTGAGGCTTCACCACCTCCTGCTCGTAGGCTGCAATACTGAACGGAGACATATTAGGAAATGTCACAGGCCCCCTCCTTCCGCAGTGCAACCTGCAGAACCTGCTACCAAGAGCAGAAACTCTGACACCTGAAAGGAAGAGGCACAGAAATCAGAGAAGAGCTCTCTCGAGCCAGGATGTGTCAACACTGTCAACGAGAGTCCTCACCCTCAACATGTGCCCGTCTGATTCATATACTGGAAACAAGGGAGGAGTGCACTCTCCGAGACGTGAGGCACAAGGTACTTGTCGACATCCTGGCCACCTAGTCTCTTTAAGCTCCCATTTGGGAAGCCTTAATCATTCCTTGCCCGTGCGAGCACAGCCTAAAGTCCCGCGTGGAAGGCATATGCATTCAAATGGGATTCAGTTCGCATCTCACCTGCCTCCCATTTGCATTTCCCTCGTCCTCAGACTGCTGCGTGACACTTTCATACGAGCGCAATCTCCTCAAAAAAAGAACTGCTGCAGAAATCCTGTGCCTTCTGCTCATAGTTTTAAAAAAACATATTGCAAAATTACATAAACACACAGCTCTGTTTAATTATGATCTCACAGAGGCAGCCAAAAAGAGAGAGAACAACAGCCGAACATCAAAATCACTGTACAGTAAAACTTAATATTCCATGACCAATAACTTGCCCCTGCTAATTGGAAAGCAGACCCGAGCTTCAGTTCTGGCCCCGAAGAAAAATGGCAGCTCACCTATGCTCCAATAAACAAATACATAATTTAAATTTCTCAAACAAGCTTTTGGTTAAGTCAAAGTGGCTCCTGTTCCCAACAAGAACCATATGCGTTGCTAATCCTCTTTTGGCGTCACGGAGTGCGACTACAATCACAAATCTAGCTAACGAAAAATATACTTTGAGAGATCAGTAAAGCGCAGAAAATTATTTGAACCCAAGACAAATACGTATTTGACCCAGGTCTGCAAGTGACAATCCCTGGAAATCGCTGCTTTCACAGGTAACCATGACGCTGCTTAACGCAGATGATGCAGTGACTGACACTGTGTTAATGTCGTTTCAGAACATTCCAGCATACTGCACACCGATAGGTTAGTTAATGCCAAGGCCCTGCCTTGGGGTTAGGCTTAATTGAGAACCCCCAATAATATGAAATAGAAGGCTGAACCACACAGTTTGGGGAGTGTCTTTTTGGATGAAACCTTAAAATGTGTATCGCATCATAATTAAACACAAAATATATATATATACTCCAACTCATGTATAAAAACTAAATACTAGAAATGGCAGTCAGTTTAAATGCCATTCACCTTATAAGCTGTGACTACAGACTACGCAACCAAAACAGTGGATGACAGTCTGTCTGGACATCTCCATTTGCACCTTCGAGCCAAACACTGCTCATGCAGTGAATCAATGGCCCTGAAGAAAGCCAAGAATCATGCCTCTCTGACTGCCAGTTTAAGTAGACACTGACCAAGGGAGCACAAAATCTGCAAATACAGAGCGAAAGCTTCGCCCCATTCAGTGCTTCACTTCATTCTCTGGCATACCACAGAAGGAAGAAGTGTGCAGTTCTCCATTCAAGACTTTCCCAAACAAAAAACTCCCCATATTCAAATCACTCCCACAAATTTGTCAGACTTCTCTTCCGTCGCTGGTTTTAAAACCTCCTACCTTCTGTTGACTCACACGCAGCTTTTTCATCTGAAACTAACCCCAGTTATGAACAAAAACATCATGAGAAAATCCTCCACTCTAACAAACTCCGATGTCAATTTCCATTAAAATGCACTTAAAAAGATGTACTTACAGACGAGATACTTCTTCATTCAGAGCTTGGTGCATTTTTATCGGACATGGTAATTTTCACATCTTGATCAAACAAATGCTTGCACTTCTCGTACGGATTGCACTCCAGCAGCGCTGAATACTACGCCAGTATATTTTACAGCATAACAATTTATCCATTTTCTACAAAACAAGCGAGGTTACTAATAAAATTATTTGATATCATTTGTCATTCATAATTCCATTTGATCCGAAGTCTTCAAACAAACTGTCAGTTCTTAGAGGCTTACGCACTGGGTATTTGCATACCAGGCAGGCCTGAAGATACAGACAAAATAAAAAAGACAAAGTGTGTGTTGCCTACACCACGGTGCTACCTTTCTCCCATCCTGCAATTAAAACAAAACATGCCGCTGCTCACTACGTTCTTATTAAATGCAAATTTTTCACCAGTCAAAACAAATTAAATCAACCCTTAAAAACAGACCTCACCCTAACAAATGTTTCCACTAATTAAAGACATAGGCTCCGTTGGTTAACAACACTTCTCTTTACCTTCTGGCCGTTTTAATTATAGTAAAACAACGACTCTGAGATTGTCATCTCTGCATTAAAAGAGAACTTGAATAAATGGAATGCATTGCAGAAAACCAACACTTGTAGGGTTTCAGTTCACACACAGACTATCCCTCGGCCAGGTTATAGAATATTTGAGTAGACGGAAAAATTGAGTAGGAACCCCGGTGAATTTCTACATCGTATACATTGAATAATATGTGCACACGGTGCAAGGAAGCAAGAGGTGCACTGATGATGTCTGACAAAGTCATGCCTGCCAGTCTCATAGTTTGGAGCCTGAGCAACACTATCGCAGAGAACCAGGAAGAACGACACAAGTTTGACTTCCCCTGGTCTTTGTCCGTTTAGTAGCCTACTTCACTGCAGCCGAGCTATATATAGGGAACAGATGGGGCTCTGTGGAGTGAGAAAATGGAGCCTAAAAAAAGTACAGACATAAAGTCACATTACAGATTACCCATAAAAATACCATACAGCAGAAAACACCCAGAACTCAGCCCCAATAAATGGAAAGTCGTTACGATAAAATTGCTGCAAGGAGCACAATCTGTTAGCGCACACATGCATGGGAATTTACCATTTAAGTCACAGGGGGGATTTACTACTGGGAATTGCGAATAGGAGCGAGCAACATTTTAGAAAAGGGACATCGAAACAGCGAAATTATTTTTACCTCCGTGATGTTTCGGATAATGCTTCAGAGGTCAACGCAGGGCTTGGAGGAGGGCCAGCGGGAGACGGTCCCAACCCAGCGAACACACACTGCGAGTACCGTGGGCAGCTGGCAGCGCACAGCCCCAGCACACAGCCAAGGCTCATAACCAGCAAAACACACACAGGCCGAAAAGCACACAGCCAAGGCTCATAACCAGCGAAACACACACAGGCCGAAAAGCACACAGCCAAGGCTCATAACCAGCGAAACACACACAGGCCAAAAAGCACACAGCCAAGGCTCAGACCAGCGAAACACACACGCAGGCCGAAAAGCACACAGCCAAGGCTCATAACCAGCAAAACACACACACAGGCCAAAAGCACACAGCCAAGGCTCATAAACAGCAAAACACACACACAGGCCAAAAGCACACAGCCAAGGCTCATAACCAGAAAAACACACACACAGGCCAAAAGCACACAGCCAAGGCTCATAACCAGCGAAACACACACACAGGCCAAAAGCACACATCCAAGGCTCATAACCAGCAAAACACACACACAGGCCGAAAAGCACACAGCCAAGGCTCATAACCAGCGAAACACACACAGGCCGAAAAGCACACAGCCAAGGCTCATAACCAGCAAAACACACACACAGGCCAAAAGCACACAGCCAAGGCTCATAACCAGCGAAACACACACAGCCGGCCAAAAGCACACAGCCAAGGCTCATAACCAGCGAAACACACACAGCCGGCATGTGAACTACTACAGCTGTCAGCCTGAAACGCTCTGACAGTCCCGACGGGCCCTCATAATGGAATAATTTATGTTTGTAACACAACACTCGCGACTTGAATCAGTGAAGCGGTTGCAGATAAAAGATTTGTGTTTCCTCTTATCTCATGATTCTCAGTAACCGAAGAACCGATGGCCGCAACAGAAACGTACAAATTATGTTGTCAAACAATTCTATGAACGATGGCGGAGAATCACGAAGCCATTCATCGAAACGAGCGAGAGTCTGAAATTCCTTTCAGGACGAAATGCAGACATTCCGGGAAGAGCGAGCTAGCTCGCGAACGCTGAAATTGTAACGGCGGGCGATGTCGAAGCGCTAGCGAGTCGGAAAGAGTGGGGCACGGCGATTTCGCGACGCTAAGACGACAAGAAGAGTGAACCAGAGTGAAAGCCGCAATGCTAACATTTGGTATTACCAGTGGAGTATACAGGTGTGTGGAGGGGGTGCTGTAAAATATTGAAAAACAGCAGGAGAGAAAACAAAACAGGTTATTATGAGTGTTGGGGGAAAAAAACACAGATGTCTAAATATACCCAAACAAAACAGCAGGGCCAGCAGAAGACGTTCTGATGAAGCATGCTGAGCATGCACCTGTTACAAGCCTATGGAAACGCCAACATCCCAGGAACAGTGAGGTAGGGTGATTCCGTACTACTAACAGGCCAATATGGCAGCAGTGTAGTACAATGGGTAAGAAACTAGTCTTGTAATCTAAAGGTCGCAGGTTCAATTCCCTGGTAGGACACTGCCGCTGTACCCTTGAGCAAGGTACTTAACCTGCATTGCTTCAGAATATATCCAGCTGTATAAATGGATGCAATGTAAAAATAAAAAAAAATTCAATGTAAAAAGTTGTGTAAGTCGCTCTGGATAAGAGCATCTGCTAAATGACTGTAATGCAGTGTAATGGGGAGTGAGTTTGGGGCGAACACTAAAGCAGCAACACTAATGTCCCGGGAGGAGTGCGTTTAGGCGATTTTTCGATGCTAACGCACAAGAAAAAAAAAAGTGAGCACAGGTGACTCTGCAGTGCCAATATACGTCCAAGGAGGCGTGAGTTTGGATGATGTTGCAATGCTAACATCCCAAGAGGAACAAGCTGGAATAACTTGGCGCTGAGCTAGGGGGAGGGGGAGGGGGAGGGGACAGGGCCCTTTCTCACTGCACAGCTAGAATACCTTCTCTACTCGGGGGGGGGTTGGAATGGATTTCAGACGCGTGACTCCCAATACCTCCCCCCCAGTGCAGTCTGGGATAGTAAACGTGCTGAGCTGCGACAGCATTGCCATCTCAGCACCACGGTTGAATTCAGTTACACCAGAAGCAGCGCAGACGGCCTCTGACCCACACACATTTCCTTCAGAGTCAAAATCGGGTTCACATCCTGCAGAGTGGGGGGAGCAGCAGAGCTCACGTCCTCTCAGACAGACGGACACCAGAAAGCCCTCCTACACCTGCACTCTGGCAAAAAATAAATAAATAAACAAATAAAATAATACGTGTATATAAATAAATAAAAACCGGATGAAATACATGAAAGCATGAGAATTTATAAAAGCGGGAAAGGGAGATCTGGAAAGTGATCTCTTAAGTACTGACTAAACGGTGTTGAAGGGGTACAGTACACTCCGGACTAAGCCTGGCGGTGAATGGATTATGCGAGGATTAGAAAAGCAGAGGATCAACAGAGCCGAGGGCGGGAAGCGGTCATCCGCCCTGACAGCCACAGATGTGCACTTTACCTGCTGGGGGGGGGGGGGGGGGACAGAAAGAGAGAGAGAGAGAGAGAGGGGGGGGGGGAAACAGAGAGAGAGAGAGAGAGAGAGAGAGAGAGAGAGAGAGAGAGGGGGGGAAACAGAGAGAGAGAGCGAGAGAGGGGGGGGAAGAGAGAGGGGAAAAGAGAGTGAGAGAAAGAGAGAGGCTGAGAGTGAGAGGGACTAAGAGAGAGAGGGGGGGAAGAGAGAGAGAGGAAGAGAGAGGGAATGGGAGAGTGAGAGAGAGAGAGGGAGGGGAAGAGTGAGAGAGGAAGAGAGAGAGAGAGAGAGAGAGAAAGGGGGAGAGGGAGAGGAAGAGTGAGAGAGAGAGAGGGAGGGGAAGAGTGAGAGAGCCAGAGAAAGAAAAACAGAGAGATAGAGAGAGAGAGCGAAAGCAAGAAAGAGCGAGAGAAAGACAGAGGGGAAGAGGGAGAGAGCAACAGAGAGCGAAAGAGAGCGAGAGAGAGAGTGAGAGAGAGCGAGAGAGAGGCCTGGAAGCTGCTGCACCTTGCTCAGTGCGCGCTGGTGCAAACCGCAGTGCTCTTCCTGCGCTTCCCAGCAGAAGTCAGGTCTGATTCACAGCTTCCTGTCTTTTTGTTTTTCTTTCGGCTTATTTTCTTGTTATGTTTCTTCTTCCTGTGCAAGCGTCGGATTTACAGACGGCCTCTATAGCATCACTGCGGTTTGGACCCGCACACAATGTACTGTACGAATAAAAACAATGCTCTGAGATTGTCCTGGAACAAAGCTTAAAAGGGGTGGAGGCCACAACATTACATGATCAGCTGTAATGGACAACTGAGAAAAAAGAAAAAAAATCATTTAAAAAATCAGTGAAAGGTATTAGTTTCCTTCTCAGCATTAACTAATGCGCCACGCTTTTGGAAAGGCTATTTTGGACTTCCATTTTCAAATATTAAACTTATGAATCCCTAAGCTCTAGACTGTAATTTTATTAATGTGGGTCTTTTCCGCAGGTGAACCGAGGGTATGTCAGTCATGAACCCTGATCCAGACAGGTTGATGTTCGGGGGCATGAGAGGAGGGTAGCGGCTGAAGGAGCACCCAAAATCCAGGGGGGGGGGGGGCGGCTTCCAAAGCACCGCTGAAATCTGACCGTGTCCTGAACACCCCCTACCGCACTTTCATTGAGATCACGGCCTCATGCATCCCTATCCACAGGTTAAGCAGAGGCAAGACGTGAGCGCAAAGCACCCTAGCCCTTAATGTCGACTAATGACGAGTGATTGATTGGTTTATGCCGCTATAAAATGACGTGTGTATTTTTCCATCATCGCTTGTGTACCCTGAAGAAGGCTCCTCAGAGCCGAAACGCTATTGGTCGGTTTGCGCTTTTTAACTTTGCCAAGCCATGGATTTACAACAAAGGCTTTTTAAAATAAATTTTTTTCCCCAACGGAACAGTGTGCATTGGACACCCTATAAGTTCTCCTACAGTAGCCTATTCTTAATGTGTTTTTCTACAAAGGAAAGGAACTTAAACCTGCTTATTGCACCCTGGCCCTTGTTGTAAAAAAAAAGAAAAAAAATGAATCGCATGTTCCTCTTCCTGTCATTCAGGTGCATTCTTTCCGTCGTGTTTCATGTTTCTTTTTTGGTTTGTTTTTTTTTGTCACCGTGTTTCGCAAAAAACGAAGGCAAGAGCAGAGCAGATACTTCCTCCCAGCCTCTCCCGTCCGCTGCTGATGCAATGCCTCCCGCGTCGATGGCAAGACGCGTGCAACCTTGCTGATGAAGCCCTACAGAGCCAAACTAATCACCGTTTCATTTTCCCCCATTTACCCGGTTATGCCAGCAGTTATCGTTCACAAATACAACCTGGCCATGTAAAAGACAGTTAGATGCACAAGGTATGGAAAAAAAAGAAAAAGGCCAGACACTCCCACAATGCCTTTCAGTAGGTAGTGGAACTCAAGTTCTTCCCCAGCAATAGAAGTTCAGTCAGTAAGCCGATTTGCTCTGTGTCCTTTCCCATGGCCTGTTAACAGCCTACATTTCTGTGTCCCAGGATTCACACAGGAACCCTTCCCCCCCGCCTCCTTCAGACCTCCTGGCCCGCCACTGGCCATAAGAAGGAAACGATTCTCCACATGTCACCTGACAAAACCTCCGCTCTGCCAGGAAGATCCACACGTCAGCTCACACTAGCTCGCAGAAACGAGAATAATAACTGTTAATAACAGAAGACTGAAGCGCCTGGCAGGGAGGATCTCACAGATCTGCTGCTCAGCAGCAATAAGTCTGTGCTGTCATTCTCCGGAGAGGAGAAGCATGATGGCAGCCACAATTCTCATCCAAGGCCTGGCAAGAGAGGCAGCCACATTTCTAAACAGACATGAATGACTCGCCACACCTTCCTCACCGTGTTCTCGTTACATTACAGGCATCTGTCAGACACTCTTATTCAGAGCGACTTACACAACTTTTTTACACGGCATTTACATTGCATCCATTTATACAGCTGGATATGTACTGAAGCAATGCAGGTTAAGTACCTTGCTCAAGGGTACGACGGCAGTGTCCTAGCGGGGACTCGAACCTGCAACCTTTAGGTTAGAAGACCGACTCCTTACCCATTATACTACACTGCCGCCCACTTCTCGAAGCACATCAGTTATTAAAGGAAATCTGAGTTACAGTACGCTGAAATTCAATTCAAGCTACTGTACCTTGACATAAACACTGGTGGAAGAATAAGATGCCAGTTTCTTTTTGGTAAGGAAAAAAAACTAAACAAATCAATGCTTATTCAGTAAAGTTTGGCTGAGAAGGTTTTTATTGACTATCAGCTAGGAGCACCAGACAACTCGATTGTAACTTGTTCACTGATATATTTGCACCCTACTGCATGAGAGATCAGCAAAGATGCAAAGTGATTTAAGGGCCAGCTTGGAGAATGCATTTTTTTCCCATCATCCTCAGTGAACCTGGATCAGGAACAAGCAGCCAGATATTTTCAATTGGGCCTAAGCATCTCTACCAGAGCTTTTGACTTCTAGGTCAGGCTCGTACTGTGCATTCTACTGCACCTATGTCCAGATCCAGTCCCCACTCTCCATCCTCCTGAACAAGGTGCTACTCAGATCAAATCCTCCCATCCTTCCTTCCGGCACCAGGCTCCATACTGAACATCCAGCCGCTGACTGAAGAATAATCAGTGAAGCTCAGCTCTGCTTGCCAGCCGGCCAGCACGCCAACGGGTCTTTATCAAACATTTGGCCTGCTCAAGCCATGTCTGAGAGTCATTCATAGTTACCAGGCCAATGCTGCTACCTTGGTAACAGCTCACACAGGCCTTAGTGGTTCCCCAATGGAGGTCAGCAAGCAAGTTATTGTGCTATTGAAGCTACAGGACCATGCGAAGCTGAGCACACACAGCTAGCTCCTTCACTGCACAATGGGGTCTCTCTCCGTAAAAGGGGAAAAGAAGGCCTTGCAGCCAGGTTTCCGTTTCCTGCACAGATTTCAGACAAGTAAATTACTCCAAAGCAGATCCTGCCGGCTTAATTCAATGTAAAAATTAAATAAAGCCCCCCCCCCCCCCCCCCCCATCTGGAGAATCTTCCATCTGAAGGCCTAGATCTACTCACTCACAGCAACCCACAGTCTCAACCCAAATTACATTACTCATGTCTTGATTACTCATGTCTGAACCGAACAACAATTCAGATGATTAAAAAGGGCGCTCTTATTTACATATTTTTTTCTCTTTTCACGTAGGGTCTCTGCGAGGTCGCGGCCGAGTAGCCAATAACTTGGGATCATGGCCGCCTTATATTAATCTGCTTTTATTCCAAATCTTGGCTGCTGAGAAAATAAAGCCAAAATTACCCCCTCCCCCCTCCCCCATCCACCCACCGGGTTACCATTCATAAAATTATTTTTTAATTATACGATGTGAAATGCTTATCCTTTATTTTTTCCCCATTTTTTTTTTTTGTTTTTCAATTTACATCACTCGCCTCTTCATTCAAAATGACTTTTTAAAAAAATATATATATATCATCCATTCCATTAGATAATAACATTATCAAAAAAACTAAACTACAGGCAATTAAATACATATTCCAGAATTATTATTATTATTTTTTTTTTTGCCCAGGGCATTAGTTTGCACTCCATCATCTAATACACCGCTAATGCACTCCAGCAGAGACGCGGTAATCCCCGCTGATGTACGAACTCCTCTTCTTGCGGATTTCCCTAACCCAATCCCCAGTTAAAAGCACTCTGATCCAGGCCAGTGAATTACCGGACACCCTTACGCGCAGGAGAAAGGACAAGGCCCGCGCAGCAAATGCAGGGATGTGGCCGATGTTAAGAAGGGCTAGAGAGCCCGGGATTATTTTCCCGGTTGATGAACTGCCCTGCAAAGCTGCAATGCCACCAGCCACTCTGGCCACCAGTATCAGCACAAAATGGTGACAAGGACATGACCCTGCTGGTTAGTAACAACCTACAAAGATTCCACGAAGTTCAGTGAACAGAGAAATGCCAGGCAACCGTAAATTATGCAACAGCACGCTAATAACTGTCAACTGTAAAAACACGGCGAAAGAACAGTCAGATAAACATGTCACAGTTTTTTTTTTTTAAATGTTGATATACAATGAGAACAGCTCCAATTTAACAGTAAATAAAATAGAGCTGTCTTCTGAACTTTGGACCAGCACCTGAATGTGCAGACATGATTAAGCAAAGTCATGTGACAAGATAATAGCAGGCACAGAAGTAAACCGTTTTGGTCATTTTGCCTTCTCGACTTTCGGCTTCTGTTCCTGCAAAATCTCCAAAATAAAGGGCCCTGCTAAGACAGAGGCTGAGCCAAAAACTCTCTGACCACAATTACTGCCAAGACTACGCTTGTCAACAGAGAGTAAAACAATAAAATACTCAATAAAGCAGTCTGATACTCTTACGCAGATTTGTTGTGTAGCATTACACATCAAATGTACCATAGGGCTACAGCTACCTACAAAACCGCGCTATTTGCCACTCAGAATGCTGTGAGCAAGAACAAAAACCCTGGGTCAGCGCTGCCCAACCTGGATCCTGGAGATCTACCTGGAGATCTACCTAATCTCTACTAATTAGCAGCTCAACAAGATCTCTAGCTGTTGAATGAGGTGTGCTTTGCGGTGCCTAAACGTCGCAGGATCGATTCCCCGGTAGGACACCGCCGCTGGTACCCTTGAGCAAAGGTACTTAACCTGCGTTGCTCCAGTATATATCCAGCTGTATAACTGGATACAATGTAAGTCGCTCTGGATAAGAGCGTCTGCTAAACGCATGTAATGCAAAAGCTCCACGTATACTTTCCAGAACCGCGGGCTCACGTGTACCGACCGCTGAACTGCGAGAGAAACAAACCCCAACTGTCAGTGCCATAAATCTGTCCCCCAGTCCCGAGGACGTGGAATCGGAGGGGGGGGTAATTAATAGAGCTCGGGGGAAGCTCCCCAGATTAGCGCCTGCCTTTTAGCCGCCGGGACCGGCCCAGAGAGGCCGTCCGTGCCAGCCAACGCACCGCTGCAGCGCCCCTGCCAAAACGCACAATGCCAGGGTAAGAGCTTTTGTCATGTATTTTCAAAAAAAAAAAAAAAAAAAAAAAAAAGTTTAAACTGACAGTTGAAGATTACGAGATAAAATACAATTATTTGGGTCGCTTCTCCGTCTGATAACGCATTAGGCTAAACCACGTTGTGAACATTACAAGCCTTCTCACTCACTGACGTGTCTTTTGAGCTGAGTAACGGGCATCACGAACTAAATTCACTCGCACCGACCTCAAAGTCTGCAATTCAATCAACGTAATGCAACCAGCTTTATAAGTAATGCTTCCCCTCCTCAAACTCACAGAGCACTTACGACAGTCCACTTACAATACATTACAGTAAAACCGAATTTGCAACTTAGAGGAGAATCAGCAGCTCAGTCCAGCTGTGGTCAGCATCCCTATTAAAGTAATAATTGCAGTTTGCAGCCTTTTAAAAAACGCACAAGAAGCTTAGGCATAGCTTGCTCTCGAACGGAAATCCTCTCCAAATTAAAAACCCAGATGCCAGCTTTCAAAGGGAACAAAACGGGACATTAGCAACTACAAAACTATAACCTGTGAAATATAAAGCAGGCTAATACGTGGATTCTGAGGTACAAATGGAGTCACATTGAGTTGTTTTTCCCATTCCAGTCGTTAAGCTTGTTGAAGCCTTTAAAAAGTATCAAAAGGTCAGTTTTATGTACCAAAAGTCTTACAGGCAATCTGTAGTCCTACAATAAACAGTTGGTCCACTCTGAAACGCGTACACCCACTGACAAAAAAGCAGCCCACGGATACACAGTCCGTTCCTTCGCCTCCAGCCCTATGTGAACTATGCAGGGTTACATAAGCTGCCCTCGCAACTGCAGCCAAGCATCCTGCCCAAGAAGAGCACGCCGCAACCTTTCGCATCGTCCGCAGTAACCGGCTAACTGCACGTGCTGGCAAATGGGCTCCATTTGATCCATTCATTAAGTCAAAAAGCAACGGGTGAAAGCCGGAGGGTGGAGCGGAAGTCGAACGTGCGAACGCTCAAAGTCACGTCCTCACACTCCAGAAGGAATTAGGCCTATTAGAAGTGTGTACAAGGGCCTGCCTGCGGTCCACAGCCCCCTCTGTACGCGAAACGTCTTTCTGTGCAGGTCGAACGCGCGAATGCTCAAATTCACACCCTGAGGCGATCAATGGAAGTGAGGATGGACGTCCTCATGGATTCACCTGAGGAGGTTGTGTTGCACCTGTATGGTATGGCGGCTGAACAGAAAACTCAAGAGAACGATGTAAATAAGGAAACACAAGCGTGGTGAGAGGTGGAGAAAGAGAGAGAGCGAGACAGAGAGAGAGAGACAAAGAGAGAGAGAGAGAGAAAAAGAGAGAGAGAGAGAACAGAAGGCAGACGGCACTGCACATTCATTTAAAAACCTGCCATGCCTTTTACTGCAGATTCTATTAACCCGAAAATCTGTGCTAAAAAGGTTTTAGATGTCTCGCCTGTTGCTGGTGTTGCCAACAATAAGATTTACAATATTTATTGGCAAAGACAAAAAAAGTCTTACAGAAGCATCAGGGAGGGCACAGAAGGCCCGACAGCCCGGTGACATCATATTTTGGCTGTGCGAGAGTCTCATCTGAGGACAGTTAAGTCTCTTTTTAATAACTGGATAAAGCACAGCTGGTGCTGGACCAAAGTGCAACATGACAAAGGAGAGTGGGCGTACAGTAGAACCACATTACGCGCTGTTTCTAATGATCGTCGCTCAGGTTTTAAATGAAAGTGCGCAAGGGGATTCAAAGAAAGGACAGAACAGAGAAGAGCAGAGCCGGCTAATAGGATCTTAACCCTTCCCACGGGTTTCTGGAACCCGACAGAGAAAGAAACAGGAGTGTATGTGCGCACGGAAGCACAGGCACATACACACTCTCCATGTTACACAGACAGACGTTTCACATACAGTGGGCTGCAGACCACAGGTAGGCCTTTTACATTACATTCCATTTAACAGACGCTCTTATCCAGAGCGACTTACACAACATTTTACACGGCATTTACATTGCATCCATTTATACAGCTGGATATAGCCTGGAGCAATGCAGGTTATGTACCTTGCTCAAGGGTACAACGGCAGTGCCCCACCCGGGAATCGAACCCGTGACCTTTAGGTTACAAGACCAGCTCTTTACCCATTATACTACACTGTCTCCCCCACACACTTCTAATAATTGCTTCTGGAAGCCACAGAACACGATCGCGATTAGCCGATTGGTCGCATGGCGCAGAACGCGATCGTGATTGGCCAATTGGTCATGTGACGCAGAACGCGATCGCGATTGGCCGATTGGTCACGTGGCGCAGAACGCGATTGCGATTGGCCGATTGGTCATGTGGCGCAGAACGCGATCGTGATTGGCCGATCGGTGGCTCGGCGTTCCCGCTCCGGGTTTCGGGCCTTCCCCCGCAGCGCCCCTCTGCCGCTCCTCACCGTGTCCCGGGACAGACGGTTTATTTTATAACCGCCAGCACTCCAGCCAAATAAAACAACGGCTTCAGAGGACACTTCAGATCTTTCCATCTCTTGCACGGCGAACACTGACCAGACGCAATTACCTTCTTCCTCTCTGGCTTCGGGGTAAACTATCCAGACGAACGTGCACAACACACATGGGGTGGGGTGGGGGGTGGGGGGGGGGCACCACTTCAAAGTCCCCGGGGAGAGGATTAGAGGAGGAGGAGGAGAACATTTCCGACACTCTGGCCCGTGCGAATGCGACGGGACAAGGCTGAGCGGCGCTCCGTCTGAGACGCTGTCCTGCACAGCTGCTCTCCGACTGAAGGATCACACGGTGATGATGCCGATGACATCATCGAGAGAGAGACCTCAGAAGAGCAGGGACACAGGCTAACACTGTGGCACATAGGCAATGCACAGGGCCCTGAATGCAGCTACCCAGACCAGCAGAAGAGCAGGAACACAGGCTAACACTGTGGCACACAGGCAATGCACAGGGCCCTGGATGCACCTACCCACACTAGCAGAAGAGCAGGAACACAGGCTAACACTGTGGCACACAGGTAATGCATAGGGCCCTGGATGCAGCTACCCAGACTAGCAGAAGAGCAGGAACACAGGCTAACACTGTGGCACACAGGCAATGCATAGGGCCCTGGATGCACCTACCCAGACTAGCAGAAGAGCAGTAACACAGGCTAAGACTGTGGCACACAGGCAATGCACAGGGCTTTGGATGCAGCTACCCATACCAAGGGCCCCTCATTTTTACAGTCTGTCCCTCCCCCTCCCTCCCTCCCTCCTTGTCTCTCTCGATCCCTCACCCTCTCAACAAGAAGACAACTCTGTTGGCAAGGACACCAAATAGATTCAGTTTCAGGTTGGCACTGAGGCCAGCTGTATTTTTAACCGTCCCAGAGGCGACGCTCCTTGCCTTCGAAGCCGGCTAATCCTGCCCTTTAAAAAAGAGACTTACTCCCGTCAAACAGAAAAGACCAAGAAATACTGAACCAATAAAACAAAAGCGAATTCACACCAAATAATTTGTCATTTAAATGAGAGTATTAAAACCACGACACAGAATCATTGCTGGGTGACAGGGTTAATCAGTTTGAACAACGAAGACAAAATCAGCACTCAAGAGTACTCAACAGTAGTAAAAGTGCTTGACTGTATAAAAACAAAATGGGAACTGAAATGCATTTCTAAACTGGGTTTGGGAGGCGCCATGGTACTGTACCTATAACAGGTTATGTAGGGTATGTGAGTTCCAGAGAAGGCAGTGGGCAGGTTCACCAGCTGAGGGACAGGGAGTGCCGTGCTCATCCAGGAACGGGACGGGCCCATCATTCGCACCTGTCAGATTTTGTGTGCGTTCAACGGCACGCGCTGCTACTACAGTCGCAACGAAACGGAACGCGGGGGGGAAAGCTCGACGCCACCGCCGCTTCGCTTCCGACTTTTATAAAACGACGGCACTCGGAAGCAAACACGAGCGCGCGCTGCAGCCCGACCGCACGCGCGCGGTTTCCCAGCATGCACTTTCGAACGCGTGACACGCACGGTACGCGAGCAAGGAAGCTTCGGAGCGTTCCCCCCCCCCAAAACCGCGACGCGCTCTCAGCCGGGCCGGGCGCCCGAGAGCGGCCGGAGGGAGCGCGCTCCTCTCCGCTCGCCGCCCCGCCCGCGTTCGCGCCCTCGCCCTCGCCCTCTCGTTTCCGCGGTACCCGCGCGGAGCGCGGCTCGGCTAGCAGGCAGCGTGAGCGAGAACAGCGCCCCCGAATCCGATTGTTCGGCGGGTCAGAATCCCCGACGCTCTCGCGTAATCACTGCTAATACAGAGAGGAGCACACGTACGCTAATGCCAGGGGCCATTATCCTCCCACACAGTAAAAGGGCCGCAGTGCATGGATGGATGGATGGATGGATGGATGGATGGGTGGATAGTCCCGATTAAGCAGCAGAGAGGGTGGGTCATTCACAAAAGAGGAGTAGCCCCCATCATCGCTCTTCGCCGATGCGCAGGCTAGAGGGAGAGAGAGGCCTCGCCGCGACGATCAAGAAAGCGAGCCGTTTGTCCGCTTAATAACATTAATATGCGACGCCGCCTTTCGCTCACATTACCTAGATCACGCTAATGGCTAGGAAAGAGCCTGGCAACCCACTCCGTTCTTTATGGGATTTTATTTTATTTTTTATTTTTTTATTTTCTAAACCTCAATCTCTCTCAAAGGCATCCTAATCCTGCACTCGGCCCTGTGTAATCTCTGTAATGGTCATTAACTCAGCGGTATGCTCAGTTTGGGGGGGGGGGTGGTGGGGTGGGGTGGGGTGGGGTGGGGGGTGGGGGGGGAGCTGTGGAGGAAGCGGGCAGGGGTGCTCCTCCCGTCTGGGGAGCGGGAGGAGCAGGGAGGAGCGGGGAGGAGCAGGGAGGGCCAGACGCCGGGCGGGGAGGCGCTCCAGGTTTAGGTTTAGGGAATAAGCGCTCCTATGCGAGGATTTGCTGGTGCAGCACAGTTATTACGGGCCCTCCCGCCTGGCACGGACCAATCACGGCTCTAATCTGCAGGCCTGCTTGTTCTGATGAGGCGTGTCGGCCAGCGTAACCGCAGCCGCGTTCTAATCCCCCCCGCGGTGCCTGGGAGAGAACGGGGCTGACCCCGGGGGGGGGGGGGGGGGGGGCGGGGGGGGAGGCGCAGATAATCCGGTAGCGCGGGGGGGTTTCAGACTCTGCTCAACCTCTGTTCCTTGGCTTTAATTCATCGTCTTTAATACAGACCCTGGTATATTTAACCGTGACCCTTAAATCAAAAAGTGCCCAAGCCCCTTTTCATCGCTGTTGTCCCAGGAACAAAAATAAGGGGATCAACTGGAACCGTGGTCAGAAAGGATTCGGCTGACAACTAAAGTGCCGCATCTTTACACTCCATTCACTTTATCTCCAACTCCCAGCAGCGCCCCGTAAGTATTTCTATTTTCACTCCGGGATATCAGATCTCCGCCCAGCACGGGCGGTGAAACTGCGCGGCCCGACGGTGGAGGAGCTGAGGAGGAGTCAACGCCACGCTCAGTCAAAGCGACCGAGCGCAAAGGTTCAGGACGGTGACCTTTGACCCCTTCCGGTCAATGTGTTAATCAGGCACGCAGGAGTCAGCAACCTGGCACTGGCCCCGGTGTGGAAAAGGCCCTGCTCGCCAGTCAACTCGACGGGCAGCGGTTTCACGGCCGAGCGGCCAGGACGGTGTCACGGGTCTCACGTTACTCTTGAGCAGCGGGAATCGCCCGGCCGGGTGACTGCAGCTGGCTCTCCCTTCCGACCTGTTCCAGCCCACCGGCTCTGTCTGCAAATAGCATGCTTAATTCATACTGGAGGATCCTCGGTCAAGCGTGCACACACAAGCGCATGTACATGTGCGTGCACGTGCGTGCACACGCATGCACGTGCGTGCACACGCATGCACACGCATGCACAAACATGCACACGCATGCACGTGCATGCACGCACATGCACGCACACACAAGCACATGTACACGTGCGTGCACGTGCGTGCACACGTATGCACGCGCATGCACACACATGCACGCACACACACGCACATGCATGCGCATGCACACGCACGCACGCACACACACGCCTGTGATTGTTACTGCTGATATACTATTGCCACAAACAAAGCCTGTGAAAGCGTGGCATGTGTCAAGAGAAAGCTATCTGCCGCTATACTAACAGTATGGCATACCAGTTAAGCTTTGTACCGAATAGGAATGCTTATCATAGGCCATGTTCACATGCACGCCACATTCTCAATGTCGGACCCTGTTCTGGTTAGGGTCACATTCCGATTATGCCATTCGCATTCATGATGAAAGGAATGAACCAATCTCATTCCCGCATACATGGTAAAATGAATATTCCCTTTATGTGTGTGAAATACTAGTACTCTTCTGTTTTGCCTTACAATTACGACAGTCAACATTAATATGCTAAATCGCGCAATTATTTTTTTAAATGATTAACAAGTTAAACTTTTTTTTTTTAAACGTAAGTAATGCCAATTCCTTACTTTGGCTGTTGCGGTCCCGCATAGCCAAGGAAAGATCAATGACCACCTACCTGCCATTTCATGTCTTTTATGTCCATGTGTGATATGTTGTTTTTATCTGCTGTTGTAACACCAAAATTTCCCCACCTGGGGATTAATAAAGTCTATCTTATCTTATTTTATATCATTATAATTGATAATACCAATAAAAATGAACCAGATAAGGTGATGCACTAATGGCCACAGCCCTACTTAAACACGTTGCTTTCAGGGTCTTTCACCCGTGTTTAATTTGTTCTGTGGTTCAGCCGAACTCAGAACCTTTTATTTTGTCTGCTCTTAGACAAATCGCTATTTCAGTGTCTTCTGTCATCCGTGTATTGAACAATGGTCAATTGTTTTTACACCGAAATGAAGACTTCTGTGTCCTCGCTGGACCAGGAGTGAGGGCTTTGTGATTGCAAAATCATTTCTGTCTTTTCATTCTCACATCTGTCTTAATCGGATTTTGCAGATCGGGAATTGAGGGGTTCACCAGGTTTTTAAAAAAAAATTTTTTTACATGGGCTGCATCATAACCTGAATAGCTGAGTTTTCCCAAGGAAGAATGTAATAATGATGTGCATTTAAATGCTGTCACAGACAAAGAAACAGATTATGAACTGATTCAAAGATCAGGTACTGAACTAATTTCCCAAAAGAAAAGATCGGACTACTTATGAGATCTGACCACCATGTCGCATTTTATTAGGTTGGAGTGTCAAACCATAAAATTGGGCTTATTTCAAGACTCAGATAAATCAAGGCTCAGATCACCTGGTTTTGCTGCTAGCTCAGATCAATCTGCGACCTGAGAAATAACTATTTTATAGAGAAGTTAGAGAATAATAAAAAAACAAAACAATCTTTTCTGGGTAGTGCTGTTGCACGGTCCATATAATCGAGTAGTTTGAGGGGATAGACAGAGACAGTGCACTGCTATCACTGCACACAGTAGGTGTGTACTGCAGAGATTCAGCATTTTTCCCCACACCTGTCCAAAGGTCTGCCCTCTGAGAACGAAGTCGCTTTTTCTTTGGGGGAAGGGGCCATCCTAAAAGCTCACCGCAGATCAGTTCTTTTGGGCAGCTGTGGTTTCACAGGGGCAGGCGAGCAGGCGAACCTCAAACCACACCCACTTCCGAATGCATTCACCTTATTTATACGATCACTTACAGTATGTGCTTACACACACACTACTGAGAGAGTCGTCCTGAGGGGGCTGGGGCTGTGGGGGGGTGGGGAGTTTGGGGGGGGGTGGGGGCGTTCCTTCCCTGGGGGGGGTCGTTCCAGGGTCTGCTCCGGACCAATGACCCTGAGGCCCTGCCTGCCCAGTCTCCCGGGGGTTTGGAACGCTTCCACGCGGTGCTCTCGAACGAGGTCGAGCCCATTATCGAGACCTCCCCGAAAATTCCGTTAGCGCCGTCAGACGGGGCCCGCCTTACCCCCCCCCCCCCCCCGCCGCCGTCCCGGGGTGTCGCTCAGAAGAGCGCGTGCGCGCACCCCTGCGATCGGCGCCGACTCCGCCCTCCGTGCTCCGCCCTCCAAACTCCACCCAACGCCAGTTACCGCGGGTGTCATCGTCAGCCGCACGCACCAGATGCCTCTCGTTCACCAGAGCAGTTAGGGGTTAGGTGTCTTGCTCAGGGACACTTTGACACGCCCAGGGCGGGGGTTCGAACCGGCAACCCTCCGACTGCCAGACAACCGCTCTTACCTCCTGAGCTAGGTCGCCCCCCATCCTCAGGTGACAGCCACACGGCTCCATCGCCGCGGTCCAGGCCCGTCTTTATCGATGCGATACATCAGCGCGCGCCGAGATCAACACTGACTGACACGGAGATGACGAGAGCGGCTCATCTCCCACTGCACGGCCCTCGCACGACTTCATAATGCTGAGAAGGCATATGATATCAAATAAGGCTTCATGGAAGTATTTTAAAATGGACTTCAGATCTATGGTACACCGCAAACGGTTATCACAGTCGGCTAATGGAGATTTTTAAAGCCTGCCCCCCCGGGATGTACTCTGAGATGAGATGTTAGGGTTAATGTACTCGGCTTGGGGAGCACAGCCAGATGCCAGTAGCCTCAAGCGCTGATAGCAGCTCAGACGGTGACTACCTGGAAACAGCAGCAGCGCCTCCTCCTTAACCTAACCCATGGCATTTGCCCGTCTCCATTTGCCCTGAGGATAGGGTGTCAAATACAGTGCAGAAGGGGGGGGGGGCAGAATCAGCCTTTGCGTTTCATCCCATTCCAACCAGGATGGTTCCCTTATACCACAAACCATCCACCCACTGATACACCCATACATCAGCTTACATGCTTATTCCCGGTTAGGGTCGCGGGTGGGTTGAACCCTATCCCAGCATGCATTGGGCAAGAGGCAGAAATACACCCTGGACAGGTGTCCAGTCACTCACACGCTCATATCTATGGGAAATTTATACTTGCAAATTACCATAACCTGCATGTCGTTGGACTGAGGGAGGAGACTGGAGTACTTAGAAGAAACCCATGCAGACACAGGGAGAACAGGCAAACTCCATTTGAACCTGGGACCTTCTTGCTGGGAGGTGACCGTGCTACCCACTGCACCACCGCGTCGGCCTAGCAAAAACCAATGTCTGTTAATACATGTTAAAATACGTAATCAACCGATAGGGAATATAATTACACTATTTTTTTGACACACACACACACACACACACACACACACACAGAGGCATGCAACTGCACGCACACATCCTTGTTATTCATTATCCAATATTGTAAAAACATGCTCAGTCCAAGCTGGCGTGACTTCCTGCAATTGTGCACAGCACAGGTATGGGAGAGAGAACAGGCTCCTCGTTTACAATAATTACAAGAGTACCACCATAGTCGTTATTGACTTCTGCCACAGGTAATCCTTTAACTATTATTTTTGATTATTTCTAAGTAATACCTTCAGCTGTGAATAGCATCACTGATCCCGACCAGCATATATCATTGAGGAACCAATGCACAGCGGGTCCTTTGTTTACTCTATCTAGCACAGAAGGCTTTAACCGAAGAAAGGATTTCAGAATATCTGCGTACTGTGTGTAAAACTCGATGCTGGTTCAAAACAGTCAAGTGAAGTGGTGCTCCGTGGGTATAATCATTATTCAATTCACCGCAGCCAGAAAGTTTCGTACACAGTAATGAAAAGCAGCCACGCCTTCCCAGAAGCAGAACCTGCTGCCAACTCCAACAAGGCAATCTCCCGGCAAATATGTTTCACCAGCGTTCAGCAACGGCAGGCAGTTCAGGGAGCTTCCCCCAAAGCTCAGAGGCCCGGTTAAGGAATTACCATCACTGCATTTAATTTGCCAGCAGCTGAGAGTACATTACCACTGCTCTGCCTGTTTTTAACACCACTGTTTTACCCCCCTCCGGTCCAGTGAGATCCAGAGCACTCATATCCCGAGACCAGTGCTCGGCAGTTTCTTTGGAAACCGTGAACACTCAAGGGTTGACCCAGGGTCATTTGCTGCAGAAGGGAAGGCACGGTGCCATTAGCAATGAATGGTACAGTGGGTCGACTAGAGAATTACTGAATTATCCTTTCAAAAGGTTTTCCATTGCTATTGAGGTTGATTGATTTTGACTATTACAACATAAATCAGGATTGCTATTTAGACAGCATTTAACGGCACATAATAGTGAATATTAACTTATTTAGCCGGAAATTTAATGTATGATTAAGATAGAAGACCAGTGTCTAACATCTCATCTGCGTGCACAAAGCATGAATTATAAATGGCAAATACAGTAAACAGCACCGTAAGTCATAAAACGACTACCTCCAGCGAATAGGGCCTACACTAATTGCAGCCTTGCGTGCCAAAAAGCAAGCAGTCAATCTTTGACAAATGACATTTCTGAACAGATGCTCCTTGGAGAAAAAAAGGACCAACCAATTAGTGAACAAACAAAATATTATATTTATTTATTTTTATATTTTTTGCAGTCAGCCACACTTTGCTTTACGGAATGGGTTGTGAGCCTGAGGGCCTGTTCGCTTGGACAGTGCGCATCTTCAAATCTGCATGGGCATATAATACAATGGGTAAAAACAGCAATGGCCACTGAGCAACAGAGCAAGAACATCCCGCTCCACCCTCAGACCACTTCCCCACCCAGGAGTTGTGAAGACATTTTAACTCTCCATCCCAGTGACCATAAATAACAGGTTTCTCAATAACACGGGAGAAATCAAACACTCCCAGGAACAGGTACATCTTCTTTCTGTCACCAGTGATCAGACAGACGAGGCCCTGTTTTTTATTGCCTTCAACAAGAAGGAGAGAAATGGCCGTGAACACACAGGCTCATATACCTAAAGGCTCTACAATACAATCCGAAAATATCTGCACTGTTTCAGTCGAGTGCTCTCCAACATAGAGATCAAAAGAGTCTACAGTGAGTGTTTATCCTTAGACTAGAATTAATGGCGTCCATTCGCACTTGTCCTCAGTGCTCACACAAACCAGGTCTTTCAGACGTCAACCACACATGAGGACAGTCTCATCAACACAATCCTGCAATAACACATTCAAAGTGAATATATTTCCACGGCTAGTACCGAGCGGCCCACATACTTATGAATGGATCCAAGCCATAGCATGCTCATTTTCCACATTACGTCATCATCATCATCATCCTCACCATACCCTATCCATAACGTTCTATGGATAAGAGAGGGATCAAAGCCCTTCTAAAGCTTTCCTTTTCTTGACAAGTAACATTTTCTGCTAGATGTCAAGTCCATCAAGGAATATTAAGGCTTCCTAACTGCAGTAGCCTAAGTAAGACAGGAATCAAAGGTGCAGTATTTCACTAGTTTCGCGAAGGACCACCCCAGTCTTCAAACCACTCACAGCATTCAGGCATACGTTGAAAGGCAAGAGTTATAGAGGTGAAGTATCAGAGAGACAGCGAGGGAAGGATCTACCATATCCACGGCAGAGAGAGAGTAAATTTGGCACTCCTCACAACTGCACCGTGCCAAGGCCTCATCGAGGTCCCAGCTGAGGCCTGCTGTTGAAAATGAAAACCAGAAGGTCCATAACACAATAGTGCAGTTTTCCATTTTAAATAAGCGGGGACAATTACTGTTCTGGAAAACAAATTAAAGCAAAATTTTACTCCCAATACACTTCCACTGCCAAAATGCAAATCCACCACTATCTTTTAAAATCTGGTAGCCTAGTTACAGAGCCTTTTTTTCGGTAGAAAATTAACCTTGCAATTGCTTCTTAATTAGACCAGCCTACGGGGTACATGTTTATTGATGTTTTACCTCTAAGGAAATAAAAGTTTACACACAGAGAAATAACATGAAAATGTTTACACTTAGCCACTGCTGTCTTTTTTTTTTTTTTTTTTTTGAAATGGTTTTGTGGTACAGGCAGTGTAAAAGCATGAACATCACCCTTATTACTGAGGTTGCCTGGTTTCATAACATTAACAAACCAGGGAAGCAGAGTGTTACTGTGCTCCCATAACTCACAATGAAATTCTGGGGGGGGGGGGGGGTGTCTGTATAATGGTAAGGAGTTTGTCTTGTAACCTATGGCCACAGGTTTGATTCCCTGCTAGGACACTGCTGTTGTACCCTTGAGCAAGGTACTTAACCTGCATTGCTCCAGTATATATCCAGCCGTATGAATGGATACAATGTAAATGCTATGTAAAATGATGTGTAAGTCGCTCTGGATAAGAGCGTCTGCTAAAATGCCTGTAACGTAATGTAATGTAACGTGTCTAACATGCATCTAACAATATGCAAGTATGCCCTTACAAGTATATTGCTTTGGGGTGAATTTTTGCAGAGGGAAATCCCCCGCCATACTCCTGAGTGCAAGCAGAAGGAGCTCTGCAGCGTGCAAAGGAAGGCAACGTGGAGTTCATTTACGGCTCAACCACACCCACTTCTAAGCTGTGATAAAAAGGTAACGTGATTTTCATAAGGGACACCAAAAAGTTCCACTCAACCAGCCTTCGCCCCGCCGTCATTCCTTTGGCACAGCTTGAACAGGGCTCTCACTGCAGAAGGGGCCCTAACTCTGTGCCCTTATCCAACCACCCCCCCCCTTTCACACAGGTTCAAAAACACCCATAACACAGCAGAATCGCCCCCAACGTTTTCTCCCACCTCCAGATTCCGAAAAGTAGCCCGCAGATCAGGTAGCTCTCCGCAAAGGGGAGGAGGACTCCTGCATTTCTACCCCACAGTCACAGAAATAGCCCAGATACTGAAACCCGGCCTAGAATATTCATTCGCATAAATCATACTGGCATAATAAGATAACGGTCATTTGTAAGGCATAACTTTTAAAAATTACCTCCTGCTTCTTAAATTATTACTGAAATTCAAAGAAGTCACATTATCTCTTAAGGATAATGTAATTTCAAGTTAATTAAATGACAGAAGAGGCTCTCTCTTTTTTTCTTCTTTTTTTTTCCATTTTTTCACGGTTTGCCCTCATAAAATAAACATGAATGTAATCACATTTACGCATTATGAACACGGCACAGAATACTTACAAAAATAATAACAAGACGAGATGACAAGACGTCAGCACTTCAAAGGCTCATTACAGTACGGTCCAGTGATAAGGGGCAGAATGCCTGAGATGTGGTGGAGGTGCAGTGGTCCAGTTTGGAACCCCTACCCAACTCCACTGGTCCCACATGTCACACACCCAAATCTGACCATCACTGGAGCACCAAACAGAGTGATCACACAAGACTTTTTAAAAAAAAATTTTTTTAAGAAAAATCCAACCTGCCCTGGGGGTCACAGTACTGGACAAAAAACAGCAACCATGCCATGCTGATTATACAACAAACAGAAGGAATGTACCTTATTGAACCTGTGTTTTGTAGTTGTCCAATGACCATGATGTGCACTTTTGTACGTCGCTTTTGATAAAAGCGTCTGGTAAATAAATGTAATGGAATGTAATGGAATCCAACCCCGGAAGGAACCAGAACTGAAGAGATTCCAACAGGGTTTGAGTCTAAGTATATTTGCCTAGTCTCCCATATCTTAACATTTGAATATCTAACAATAGCCAGAAGCATTGAGCTGCAGCTTGCTATGAATCTGTGCCAGTAACAAAGGTACTGGATTACATATAACTACTCAGGTTAGTATTATACCTTTACTACTCACGTTAGTATTACACCTTCACTACTCAGGTCACTATTAAACCTTTACTACTCAGGTTAGTATTATACCTTTACTACTCAGGTCAGTATTACACCTTTACTACTCAGGTCACTATTAAACCTTTACTACTCAGGTCAGTATTACACCTTTACTACTCAGGTCACTATTAAACCTTTACTACTCAGGTCACTATTAAACCTTTACTACTCAGGTCACTATTAAACCTTTACTACTCAGGTCAGTATTACACCTTTACTACTCAGGTCAGTATTACACCTTTACTACTCAGGTCAGTACTATACCTTTGCTGAATAGGCTTATATAGTAAAGCTACTTTATTATACTACAGGTGCTCAATTTCACTAGGCCAAGGCCACAGCTTCATCAGACCATATAATGTTGATCTCCCAGTCATTGTGTTGCCCTTATGTCAACCTATCTGACATATTTGATTGTTGTGTAAATTATACAGACTGGTGCCATTTCAGTTCATCTTTGGAACCAGAAATGTTGTTCTCTCAGTTTTCGATCATGAGTTTAGCATATACATACTGACAAGAAATGTTATTTGATGAACACAAGGTCAAAGAAATGCAAAACAACCACAGCAGCGGATTTGAATAGGCTTTGCATTACTGAACTGTATAACTTTGGTTTCAAACATGACCACATCCTTCATGACTTAATAGTCAGACAGGCGCAGGCGTGCATCTGCACACACACACACACACACGCATGCATGCATACACACACGCATGTACACACCACACACACACACAAGCATACACACACACACACACGCATGTACACACCACACACACACACACACACACACAAGCATACACACACACATGTACACACCACACACACACACACACAAGCATACACACACACACACTCATGTACACAACACACATTCGCGCACACACACACACACACACACACACACACGCATGCACATATACACACACCCATGTACACACCAGACACACACACATACGCATACAGACACACAGTCATACACACACTCATGTACACACCACAAATTCACACACACACACACACACGCATGCGCACACACACGCGCACACACACACACTATCAGGTAAACATTTAAGAAAAAAATGTGCACTCACACTGCAGTAGTACTTTTATACACTTCCGGATTTAAGTCCAACAAACCAAAATTTATGACATTCATTGACCCAAAATGGTCCACAAAATACATATTGTTACATTGCTGTACACGGAGCTAAAAATGTTCTCCCCACGCAAATTATAAAATGTACGTTAAAAAAGTTTAATATCTTTTTATTTGGAGTACAGGTTTTAAATTCATTATTGATACAAGTCAAATTTATGGCATTTGGGAAAAAGCTGGGAAGACAATCACTGAATTCTAAAGTTATTAACCCTGAATTCCATCATGAATCTGCATTAATCACAAGAAACAGCGGACCCATTGTGCAGTTAGCAGAATGTACAAGATTGAAAAAACAGTGTCCACAAAGACTCACATCAAACATTTCCTACACGAAGCCTCGGAATACAAAACAAAACAGCAATGTCAAACTAAATGAAAACATTCTTCAGTTCCGGTTACTACGCCAACACAGCACCCTCGGTACTGTTGTGGGGGTGCGCTCTCTATATCTTTTTCTATCTCTCGCTCTCGTCTTCACGACGATATAAAAATAATTTCGGGACTTTCAAAAGCACTGCTGTGATGGCTGCACAAATGAAGTAGTCTCTATTCAAGGGCCCTGTGGTAAGACATGAGTGTGTACAGTACAGCCACTTTTCCACCGCATGGTACCGGCTCAACTCGACTCGACTCTACTCGCTTTTGGTACCAGGTACTTCGTTTTCCACTCCAGATAGTACAACAGTCAATGTAGCTGGTCGTCATAGCGATGCCGCATGAAACGCTTTGCTCTGACCAATCAGTGGACTGCAGTGTTTCTCACGTCACCTTTTGGTATCGCCTCAGCTCGCTTGGAACCTCGACGGAGGTGATACCAGAAAAAGTACCAGGTACCAGGTACTATCCCCAATTTTCGCCCGATGGAAAACCAAAAAACGTCGAGTAGAGTCGAGTCGAGTCGAGCCGGTACCACGCGGTGGAAAGGCAGCTTTTCAAAAACAGCTGAACGTTGCTTTACCTTGACACTGGAAACCTTGCTTTCCAAAACCCCTGCGAAAACAAATGAGAAGGAAAATCAGACGCAGAACTTGCAGCATCGACACTCTCGCTCCCGTCCCCTTGACAGCACGCGTTAAGGCAGCGTTTCCCAACCTTTTCGCTTCCGCGGCACACCGTCCAAATTTACAGAATCTCGCGGCGCACCGCTCTCAACAGAAAGAACCCGCGAGCGGCGTGCTGACGTTGGTGTGACGCGCCGGCAGCAGGCCTAAATGTTCTTTTGGGGGTTTTTAATGAAGCGATGTGCATTTTTAATGACATTCATTTTGGCTTTTGTAGAATGGGATTTGTTCATTTAAGTTTTTTTTTTTTTTTTTTTTTAAATTCATTTTAACATTAAAATTTTTTAAAAGGATTTTTCACAAGACACACCTGACCGCGCCTGATGGCACACCGGTTGGGAAACACTGCGTTAAAGGTTTACAGTTATTGCCGTGGCCCACATATTACCCACATACACCCATGGACAGCCAAGGAGATGGACCACAGACAAGCGCACTGCAAGGAGTGGCAGGTGACAGGAAGAGATTGAATGGGAAATGGGAGATTCTGGACCAATGCAATTTCAGACCTACAATTACATATACTCTCGAAAGAAAGGGTTCCAACAGGCTCTTCTTTTGTCTCCCTAGAGGAACCCTATCTAGTGCAAGGGTTCTTTGTCGGGCAACAATGGTTTAATCTAGGAGCTTTCACACTTTTAACAACTGCCATAGAAGGTTCAATAAAGCACTAAAAAGGGTTCCCCTACAGACTCAAGCCAAATGACCCTTTTTTCCTGAGACTGCAACTGTTCAATAACAGATAGGCTACAGGCAACCATTGAAAACTAGATATTTTTAGTGTACTCTAACCACACCCTAAATTATACAGCTGGATTGTTGGATTAAATTAACGCAGGATAGCACAGTACATGTTGAGGATATGTTTTTGTTTGGAAAGCCCTATACAAGCTGGAAGATATTTAAACTGAAGACTTAACAGCATGCGACAGAAAAACAGGGCAGCAAAAGGTTATGTATATGGACATGGGGTGTGTGCGTATGCATTTGGGGTGGAGTGGTGCAATACGGTGCTTTTGTAAACAGACACAGTTCAAGAGTATAGCAAACAGTGGAGAGCAAAAGTAGATTTTCGGTCAGGACTTAGAAGCATACTTCATACACAGCTTTATAACTGCATAAGGTAGCATCATCGGGAAATCAGGATTCAAAATTTGGGACATTCTGTCAAATGCTTCGCCCTGTATCTTGAAAAAGAGCAAGATTGCTGAGGGTTAGTGCTATATGTCTGCGGAAATATAGATAAAACTGACGCCCCTGATGTTCCCTGTATGTTCAAGCAATGTTGCCAATTCCTCGGTCTAAAAGTCAAGGAAATCTAACAGAAGTCAAAGAAGAGTAGAGTCCAACGTATGAAGCAATGGTCCTTGTAAAAAAAAAAAAGTATCCACAAAACACAGTTTTGATAAAGCAGCTGCAACATGACTGGTTTGTATTTTCTTGGGGCTGGAAGTGTGCCTCATGGTGCACGCGACAGAAATATGTTGACAGTTCAAGAATTACAGATTGGTGACTACACATTTTTTGAGGAGTAAAATATCATCCCTTTTTACCCGTGCAACAAAGATTTTACTTAAAATATGTACTTTTTTGTTTGTTTGTTTTCTGCATGTATACAACTCTTTAGTAGCCAAGAGTCTTTTTCTTGATAAGGAAGGCGTTTTCTGCAGTTAGACCACTGCCAAAAACAGTTCGAAACCGAAGTCTGTTCTTCTGAAGATATTAAAAATACACGTGATATATAAGCCTTGCAAGCCTTGTCACGCACTGTCTGAACGGCGGTGTCACAAATTGAAATAGCCTAATATTTCTTCGGAACCTACCAACGAAAACATCAACAGGGCAGTTTCAACAATCAATATGGGCGCGCCCCGTGTTACCCGTGCGCTCTCACATTTTCACTCAGTAGTAGACATTACACGTATATTGTTTGGTATAGCGTCCAGTTGTGTGTACTCTATCGAAAAGTAAAAATGAACGCACAGCCAGCGAGAGAATAACACGATATGCGCGCACACCACTTCTCGGCTGCCTCGTTAAATGTTCCCTTTTACTACATATACAGTGCTAACGACAGCGTCAGTTTGACACGCAATACATCCCTTTGCATGCAACCGCTGGATGTTTGAAAAAGTTTGCAGCACAGCAGGAAAAAACTTTTCCCGCAATACTGCAAGCATTAATTATTTTCCAGTTTGTTGCCTGCGTAACATATAAGCTCTATAAGCGAACTCACTGTGTCTTAATCTAGCTAAATAACATTTAAAAAAAATAAAAAACAAGCACGAATGGCGCAACAAGGCGAAATCAAGTTGCATGCGTTTCTACAGCGCAGAATTACAACTCCTCCGGTATCGTTCAAACGGGACAATAGATTTGAAAAAAAAAAAATGCTTACCAGATGAAGTCCGTGCAGTGACTGCAGAAGGTCGGCTGCTTGAAGAATCTGGCAATAAATTTATGGTTCTTTACTTCATGGACGTTTTTCTGCCGTAGAGCGCCTTTGCGAGCGAATCGGTTCGCAACGTCAGATGAAGACGACTCGTTGATTTGTATAACATCAGCCATGGCAGCCTTATTTCCCCTGCTCCGCTTTGGGTGTGTGCTTCCCAATTGATCTGTACTACTACTCTATTTGTTTCAGGCAACGGGAGCGTTGCTCGTGTGTAACCAGACCCTGCGCTGTCTTTAGAGGTTTTCCCTGACTGTCTCTACAACTAGTTAATGACAGCTCATACAGAGAGCTTTGCTTCCTTCTTTCACTTGTTGTGACGTCAGTGCAATTTATTCCTTCGTGGGAGGGAGGGATGCGTGCTGGCCTCGTCGGAAATGGGAAGTGAGTTACGCCATCCTGCGGGAAAGTACACCAACTGCAAACTGAAATAAATTTTCAAAAGAGTTCATTGTATGCTTAATCTGATGAAAAACACGTCTTCAAAGTACAAAAATGCCGAGTCACTCACACATACAAAGCACTGTCTAAAAGTCTGTCTATATAAGTTGGTTTATAAATTCAGCTCTAGGCCTGCCATTAAAAGTATTGATATCAAAGTTTCATGAAACAACATTTTCTATCTTAGCTCATACAAATTAAACAAGCTGTAGACTACTCCAAAGCAATACTACCCAATGTTTACTACATTGTTTCAAATAACTCGGCCGTGGTTTTTAAGCTTATCACCTGAAGACAATGTCATCATTCAAACTTTGTGTCACATCAAAGTGTCTAATAACACAAATTTATATCGTGCATGACATTTAAATGAACTTATGAAACTGCTTGTCAATACTTAAAGAAAATATATTCCTCCAGAAAGGATATGTTTATACTTTGTTTTCAAGTTCATTATACAAAATGTACAAGTTCCTGTATATTTGCATGTTAAAATAAATACTGATTATACAATAGCTACTCTACACACACTTACATGCAATACCTCATTATCCCCATGGGAACATTTCTCTAGCAACATATAGGGGGGGGGGGGGGGGGGTGTAAATACATAAATACAAATAAAAATAAGACATACTGAGGCATATTAAATACATGAAGAATTGAATCTTAATTGATTCTTACAAACCTATCCACCAATCCACACATATGGCTGCCCCATTAATGTTCTGCATGCTTGTACACACAGGGCCAAGTTACTTTTTAGGAAACAATTTCGGAAACATTGGATAGCATTGAACAGCGGACAGCGAAACTGCCTAAAGTGCGGGTATATTTATTTGTATTTTCAGAAATATAAAACGAGTTTCCCGCAAAGATTATTCAGAAAAACTGCAAAAGCAGTAGTTTAAATGTTTCATTTTTGGTTACCTAGCAAGGCAGTGTAATGAGCACTCTGCCAGGCCTGTACTGCAGCCATCTTCAGCTCTTGCTTGTTTCAAGGGCTAGTTACCATAAGTTTGATTCACATCAGGTGAATGACTTGGCCAGTCAAGAATTTTTCTGTTTTTTGTATCCAGTGAACTTTGAAAAACTCCTTTGATGCTTTAGCTGTATGTGGACACTGCTTCTAATTAGTGGCTTTGGCTACTTCAGCCACACCCATTGCTAACAAGTGCATAAAACCAAGCATGCAGCCATGCAATTTCCATAGACAAACATTGACAGTAGAATGGGACTTACAGAATGGCTGAATGACTTTCAAACATGGCACTGGCAGATTTCTGCCCTGCTAGAGCTGCCATGAACAGCTGTAAGCGCTGTTGTTGTGAAGTGAAAATGTCTCGGAGGAACAACAGCCCAGCCGCAAAGCAGCAGGCCTCACAAGCTCACAGAACAGAACTACCAAGTTCTGATGCATGTAGCACGTAAAAATTGTCTGTCCTCCGTTGCAACACTCACTGCCGAGTTCCAGACTGCCTCTGGAAGCAACGTCAGCACAAAACTGTCAATCGGGAGCTTCGTGAAATGGGTTTCCGTGACCGAGCAACCGCACGTAAGCCTAAGTACCCCACGCGCAATGCCAAGCGTCGCTGGAGTGGTGTGAAGCACATCGTCATCGGACTCTGGGGGGGTGGAAAAGCGTTCTCTGGAGTGATGAATCACGCTTCGCTATCTGGCAGTCTGACTGACAAATCTGGGTTTGGCAAATGCCAGGAGTACGCTACCTGCCCAAGTGCGTAGAACCAACTGTAAAGTTTGGTGAAGGAGGAATAATGGTCTGGGCCTGCTTTTCATGGTTCGGGCTAGGCTCCTTAATTCTAGAGAAGGGAAATCTTAACGCTCTTAAGGAATTCTTAAAGAGAATTTTGTGCTTCCAACTTTGCGGCAACAGTTTTGGGAAGGCCCTTTCCTGTTTCAGCATGACAATTTCCTGTCCTTGTGCACAAAGCTTGTCCCATTAAGAAATGGTTTGCCGAGTTGGGTGTGGAAGAACTTGACTGGCTGGCACAGAACCCTGACATCGACACCATGAAACACCTTTGGGATGAATTGGAACGCCAACTGCGAGCCCAGCCTTATTGCGCAACATCAGTGCCCAACCTCACTGATGCTCTTGTGGCTGCATGGAAGAAAATCCCCACGGCCATGTTCCAAAATCTAGTGGAAAGCCTCCCCAGAAGATTGGAGGTTGTTACAGCTGCAAGGGGTGGGGGGCAATTCCATATTAATACCCATGGTTTTGAGATGAGATGTTCAACAAGCACTTGTGGGTAGTGTATTCGATCCACCCATCCATCCAGTATCAAACCCGCTTATCCTGAGCATGGTCGCGTGGGTGGTGGTGGTGCCTATCCCAGCATGCATTGGGCGAGAGGCATGAAAATTCACCCTGGACAGGTCGCCAATCTCAGGGAACACACACCATTCATGCACATACATCAGCAGCATTGAGGTCAAGTCCACTTCAGTGGAGTGATTTAAATTCAATCTATGAATTGAAAACGAGCTACAGTGCTTGCATAATTTAATATTTTTTCAATTCATTCATTAATTGAAATGAATTTAGGGAACGGGTTACATTTATTCAAAGTTAAAGTATATAGCATTTTAAAAAGTAATTACAAAATAAATCATTGTGTATTATTGTGATGATGATGATAAAGATTATTGTTATTATTATTATAAGCAACGTGTACTGTGCAATAGTGACATCTGGTGGTGAAAAGTATATTTCATGTCTGAACTGTTTCAGTTAATAGCTCGAATTAATCTTCATTATCTTGTGAGGCTGATACCCGGAGTAAATGGGCTTTAATATATGCTTTCCAACATATTTACTTTATACACATTAATGTCTGAACATAGTGAAAGATACAATATTTCCCACTGTGGACTCCTTAACACAAAGGGATAGGTTTTGTATAACTGACAAAAAAAAAAAACAATTAACTCACAGTAATCAAATCAAAAAATATCTCTGGTTTCAACTTGTCTCACTGTCACTGTCTGAGGGCATCACAGCAGTGTGCATTTGCAAGTGGAAACCTTCCTTTGTTTTCTCAACTGTGACGACCACTTGACTAATAATGAATTCCGGGAACAGTCGCAAGAGGTCTTTTCAGAGGGTTTGTAATGGGCTGGCAGGGTATGTTTATGTTTAACTACAGAGTGCACAAAGCAAACATAGCACTGTGCCATGAAGCTGAGATATTGAACCAAAATTAAGCCCGACACAATACTGCGTTACTTCATACCAACAAAGCACGTACAACTTGTAGGCTGCCCGTGTTCTAACTGTGGAAAGACCATGCCATCCTAACGGCATAATCCATTTTATTGGCCTGTGTTGTATGTGTGTGTTTGTGTGTGTGTGTGTGTGTGTTTGTGTGTGTGAGTGAGTGAGTGTGCTTGTGTGTGTGTGTGCGCGTTTGTGGGTGTATTTCACTGTGTTCCCAACTGATCTGTTGGGAGCTACTTTTCAACTCTGAGTCAACATGCCTTGTATTGTGGACTTTGGGCCTTGCGACAACTGATCTTGATGCTTGTCTACAGTGAAAAAGCAACTACGACCTGCTGGTCTAAAAGGATGTGCATATGCCTTTTCACAACCTTTTTAGTCCTGTGCTGATGATGCTTGGCCCACAGGAGTCTTTTCTTTTTGTTAAGAGCACATACAGTAGTGAGGGCTTTTTTTTTTGCAGATACACATCCTTTTAGAACAGCAGATCAAGAGTTGCCACTTCACTGTAGTCAGGGGAACTGGTTTCTCTCTGGTTGCGCTGAATTCTCCCTGTACTTGACGTGATATTTTATGACGGTTTCCCGTGCTAGACAGCACATGACATTTGTCTACTGCCGCTTGATCTTCTCGGTCTTCTCCTGTTAACATTACTGCCCATCAGCTGGAACCTTCTGAACGTGTACTGAACACTGCACCCAGAAATCGTAAGATTTTTTGCAATTTCTCACTGGGAATAACCTTCTTGCCCAATGTTTACTTGGCCCTGCACATCTAAGCCTAACTACTTCTTCTTGCAACTTCAGCAGCTATTTTATGTACAGGATAAAGGCATTAGGCTTCCTGGCATTTTAAATAAAAGGTAGATAAGATTTCACTCAATTTAAGTACTCCTCCACCTGCCTCCCACCCCACCCACTTTGCAAAATGATTGGATAGACTTCCAATAATTAATTTAATTGTAATAAAAGCCAAAGGAGGCTATTTCGAGGAAAGTCATGCCTAGGATTACTAAGTAACGGGTGGTCTAATACTTTTGACCTGTATTATATATATATCGACCTATTCGTTGGGGGCAAAAAAGATGACTATATTAGTCAAAAGAAGAATTGGTTAACAAATTCCACATTACAACAAAAATACAACAGAAATACACATCCCAAACATTAGTGGATCAAGTGTTTTAGCCATAAAGTCTGGAAGATCCTTGTGTCTCTAAGTATTTTCTTTTTTTTTACTGCTGCTGCTGGTACTACTACTACTACTACTACTAATAATAATAATAATAATAATAATTATTATTATTATTACAACAACAGCAGCAATTGTTATTATTACTTGTTCTTATTATAGTTCTTTTTTGATTCATCTATAGATATTTACTATATTATGGACACTTTGTTTATAATATGTAGTATAAGTTTATAGATAACAAATGTCATCAACATTATGTGATTTTTTTTCATTTAATAAGGGCAGGCAAGGTTACTGAACCTTGCGTAATTTTTTAACATAAAAAAGGATTGACGATTTTTCCTTTTTCCCCAATGTGACGAAGAGCGTTGACAGTAATCTCACGTTTACTCTGCTGTGCTATCTCTTCTGCTCTCTGTATCTGTTTACTCTGCGAGCCACAAAAGGCAGTCGCAAACGTTGTGCTTCAGTTGTATCCTTGCTCACCAGCGTGTAGGAGCCCGCTCTATCAATCGCCCAAAAAAATGCGCCAAGGCTTTCTGCTGCTGCTGCTCTGTCAGCTGTCTTCGTACACTTTGGTGACACCCGGGAAAGGTAGGCTAGCGTTCAGCACTGCATCGTCGTCAAATCATCGCGTTTTATCGACGATAGGAAGGCGAACCGCCGTATAATGTTTAAAGCAGCGAAGGAAAGAGTCGAAGCATCAAATCTTTATTCTGTTTGCATTCTCTGATATTCCGTAGGCTGGGTAGCCTTTGCCCTTTCGCTACTCAGTTATCTATTAGGTATGCTGTGCCAGCATTTGAAACCAAAATCTCTGCGTGCTACGAAAATTCTAGACATCGTGATGGGTGCTACAAATTGCAATATGTGATTGGATTTTTACATTTTAATTTTTTATTTATGGACTGCTTATAAATGTTGTGCTTAGGTACGTGTTTACTGATGTTTGAATATATATGCAAAGTTTCAAGCATGAGCATATCCACGCTCTGCCCCCACCCTTAAGAAAAGTGAATGACCAGCCTCTCGCCTCCCTATTGTTTAAAATGTTAGGGAAAAAAATTGTCTGCAATTGTCTTATATATTACTGTTTTAATGTCCTCATTTCAGTCTGGTTTTGTACCAGGCCAGTCCTGTACTACAGGTTTTGTGAATGGGAGCCAGTCTGTTACATCAGATGAGAAGCAATTCAGTTGATAAATAATTTTCCTATAAAAAAGTAGACTTTTCCCAAACAATGCTTGTATTGTTTCCAAGCGAGAGTATCAGTTTACTGTCCCTGCACGCCCCATGGCATCTGTGTAACTGTTGATCTGGATGTGAAAGATCTTATAATTATTTTTTCACAAAAAAACTTCTGTTTTGGAATTGAAAAAGAGAGGGGGGGCGGGGGGGGGGGGGGGGGGGGGGGGAGTGCTGCCAGCATTGCTTGTGTGGAAAGTGTTGCCAGGGTAACACCGTTTGATTTGCTTGCTGTCACATATGTCCAGAATGTAAACAAAAACATAGACAAGTTAGGGTCGCTTCATGGCAAGAAGAAATGTTATGACAGCATTGTGTATTGCATTTGCGCAAACATTACATAGCCTAGTATAAACCTGTTGCTACTCCGTCATTATGGTGTATTGTCCGTAGATTGATGAGCATAAAAAAATAATTTAGTCAATTTTAAACGAAGGCTGTAACGTAACAAAATGTGGAAAAAGTGAAGGGGTCTGAATACTTCCCGAAGGCACTCTGTATATATGATGAATACATTATATGATGAATATGATAAACTGTAACAGTACATGTGTGTGCGGCGTGTTTTCAGTTTGCGGCCGTCCTCCAGTGGGGCCCAACACCGAGGACAGCGACTTTCAGCGCGTGTACGAAGCGGGTCAGGAAGTGTTCCTGACTTGTAAACCCGGCTATACAGCGGTCTCAGGACCCCGCAAAATAGTCTGCGCTGTCAGTGGAACGTGGAGTTCCTCCGCGTTCAAGTGTGTGCGTAAGTGCCGATGCTTTCTAAAAGGGGGAAATCGTTGTTTTGTTTTTGTTTTTTGTCTATGACGTGCGATTTGTATCGCACGTCATAGATTTAT
This sequence comes from Anguilla pacifica, assembly GCA_039654925.1. Classification (NCBI taxonomy): domain Eukaryota; kingdom Metazoa; phylum Chordata; class Actinopteri; order Anguilliformes; family Anguillidae; genus Anguilla; species Anguilla pacifica. Next base: position 73,698,298 of record CM077285.1, on the reverse strand, counting down.
GTTTAATGTTTACGATAGCCGATGATGGTTATGGACTTGCGAACGGATACTGACCGAGTCAAATGCATGCTCCACTCTGCGCAGCGAAAAGGTGCTCCAACCCCGGTCCTTTGCTAAATGGTGTAATTCAAATGCCTGACATCGCGTTCCAGAGTACCATAAACTACACCTGCAATGAGGGGTAAGGGAAATATTATTTGCAACACCTTCTGCATTAACAATCACCATTCCATTACGTAACTCTAACCATTTCACGTGTTTGCACTCTGTAGCTCTCCCATGTCAGCTATCCAGTTGGTAAAGTCAGCACCAGACCTGGGTCGAATACGTATTTGTTTTGGATTCAAATACTTTTCTGTGCTCTGTTGATCTTGCCTTGCGTAATTGAGCCAGTTGGAAGGTGGGGTTTGCACTTTTTGAGAGTATTTCATTGGTTCCAACACACGTATTTGAACACACGAAAAGTATTTGAATCCAAAACAAATACCTATTTCACCCAGGTCTGGTCAGCACTAGTTCACGTTGGAAAGATGTTCCATTTGTTTTGCAGATACATCCTCCATGGACCCAACACCAGTGAATGCTTGCATGATGGCACCTGGAGCCATGCACTGCCAGTGTGCAACCGTACGTTCCTCTAACTGGCATTACAATACAGGCGTCTTATCCAGAGCGACTTACACAACTTTATTATTATTATTTAATTTTTTTCATACATAGAATTTACATTGCATCCATTTATACAGCTGGAATATCTACTGAAGCAATGCAGGTTATGTACCTTGCTCAAGGGTACAACGGCAGTGTAAGTAAGGTCTAGAGCAGGGGTGTCCAGTCTTATCCAAAAAGGGCTGGTGTGGAAGCAGGTTTTTTTTTTTTTTCTTCTAGCCCAGCACTAACACACCTGATTCACCAAGAAAGTAACATTGGGGTAAAATCTATATTGTTCTAGTGAGAAAAATAGAATTTGCCCATACGCTAAGACTCATGAAATTATTAATTGCACTTAAATTATTTGCCCACATCCCCTTACAAGATCAAAGCAGCTTAAAAAAAATGCGTGTCACTGCTTTCTGGGTGTCTATTCGACGGTACCTCTATCATGGGAGCAAAGCTGAAGTGGCAGTACTCACGGTTACTCTGATTAATCACACATGCATGCAATGGAAATAGGAAGGCCGTGACGAGAGAGTACAGGAAGTGGATCGTAGTTTTATTGTGGTGCATCTTCTCCCTCCTGCAGCGGTGAAGTGTGGCCTTCCTGAAATCCCCAAACACGCTACAGTCAGGTATTCCAGAAAGATCGAGGGCAACACGACCGAGTTTGGGGACAGCGTGGCGTACGACTGCTCGCCGCCGCTCGCCCTCCTCGGCAACGAGGTCGGGTTCTGCCTGCCCAACGGGAGCTGGTCCGAGCCTCCCGAATGTCGGCGTAAGTGGGACGGGGGTGGGTCGGGGTGGGGCGGGGTGGGATGGGATGGGACGGGCGGATTGGTCGAGACCGGAGGGCACGTCGGGTTATCGTGGACGCGAAATCGTTTTCTAACTGCCCGTCACATCACGTTCAGTCCTTTATAGTTTGCGTATAAACGTTCCGCTGACCGTCGGAACTAAACGTGGTAGCGCTGGTCGTTAATTGAAACATTTTAGGACCCTTGATGATACTGTCATCGCAATTCGTAAGATGATATTTCATACCCTAGAGCGTACTTATGAACATTGAGCGCTGCAAGGCAAGGAGACCGCAGATCTCATCAACAAAATGCAACAGTCAGTTATGTGGACTTTTTAAAATGATTATTATTACAGGCATTTTGCAGACGCTGTTATCCAGAGTGACTTACATTGTATCCAATTATACAGTTGGATATATACTGGAGCAATGCAGGTTAAGTACCTTGCTAAAGGGTACAACGGCAGTGTCCTACCAGGGAATCGAATCTGCGACCTCTAGGTTACAAGACCAACTCCTTAGCCATTATGCTACACTGCCGCACCTTGTTCTTCATGTCATTGCAATGCAGTAGTGACAAATATTGATGTGTGCTCAACAAATACCACTCCTGAAACACATCCCCTTCTTTAATAAGTCAGTGAACGCCGTCAGCATGAATTGCAGTCAATCATACTGTCCTTGTGTGTCATACTTTACAGTTGTGACATGTCCACCCCCGACTGGAATACCCAATGGGGTCATGTCATTTGCTGTAATTCGGGACCACGGCTACAGAGAGAGAGTCAGATATGGGTGCCATGCAAACTACATTCTGGATGGTTCCATGGAGGTTGAGTGTAAGAAAACAGGAAAATGGTCAACAAAGCCTATTTGTAGAGGTGGGTCTCTGAACTGCGTGAGAATGGCCTGTGCTGGGTTTTTGGCTGGACCACAACAGCGGGGCCAGCCCTACAAACGCGAATGTCTGTGACTGAGTGACTGCGTGATGTTACCCCATTGGTCGGCCGAGTTATGAAGTTACACCATTGGTCGGCCGGATGAAGTGTGATAGGTCCAGCCATATACTAGGTTTTGATCTGGTCTTGTTTTAAATGAATGCACATGTACGTCAGGAATCACAAGAATTCTAAACCATAAACGGGACTGCTTTTACCCAGCTTCTAATAGGAATGTGAATATCTTTCTATAAGTTATCATTTCATTAAAAACAAATTCAGAAAAGATCATTTGGTCTAAATGCCAGCACAACTCATAATGGGAGAATATTCAACTAAACATCCTAGATATTAAATTATGTAGGGTTGATCTGGTCAATAAACCTTTAACAACCCCCCCCCCCCCCCCCCCCCCCCCCCCCCGCAATTCCAGCTCCTTGTACTGTTGGCATCGAGAGAGGACGCATCTTTTATAACAACAGAAAAATATGGATTGAGGACCTAAAACCCAACATAATACTGCACAATGAGATGTTGGCAGTCTACTGCAAAAATGAGGAAAAGGAATGTGGGTATCCAGTTGTCACCAAGTGCATTGATGGAACACTGAAGATTCCTGAATGCTTTGAAGGTCAGATTCATAAAACCAGACTTAAATACTGTTTATATTTAAATTATATTTTATATTGATTTACTTTAAACCGCATTCTTGAGCTTTAATAAATATTTCACCAGTTTGCTTTGTTTGTATACCTTGTATTTGTTTTTAATGCAAAAATATGCTTTCACTCTTTGTCATGTTTCATGTAAAATTGTTTAAATTATTATTTTTTTCAGAACCAGGCAGGATTAAATATACCATGAGATCCAAGACACTTCCATCTGAGATAAAAATGTGCTGACAGATTTCACCAAATGAAGCATCAACTGAAGGACATCAGTGGTGCTGTAATACCTGTTTGAAAAAATTTTTCCCTAAAAGCTAGTGCAAAAATAATTAATTGGTTGATACCCAGTTACTGAATGTAGTGTGCATAATATAGTTTGATTGGTATCGTAGGACTTAAAGTATTAAAAAATTAGATGTGTAGATATTGCCTCAATTTGTTGTCTAATAAAATGTGATCCTTGGCGTAATTACAATACATTTTGGAGTATAGTCGCATTATTTTTCCACATCTTTTTGTAAAATATAGTAATGTCAGAGGAAGTCTTTTTGGAAGTCATAAGAGTATTTGGCATCTATTCATCTATTGCAAGGGGCGACATAGCTCAGGAGGTAAGACCGATTGTCTGGCAGTCGGAGGGTTGCCGGTTCAAACCCCGCCCTGGGCTATATAAATGCAGTCCATATTCAAAGTAGCCCTGGAATTTCAAAAAGTGTGTCCGTTCCAGGTCGTTATCTCACTTCATATATAGTTCATGTGATATTCCTGTTTACACCACAAAGTTAATCACTGAATCTCTCTTTTCCTGAGATTACATCCAGTTTACATTTCAGTATGTCTGCAACTGACCTTGTTCACCAGACATTTCTTAGTCAATATCTTTATTTGCAAAAGAACAGCTTTCCTACAGGGCCTAATCATTCATTTTAATTCACATTATAATTATAATGTATGCCACTGCATGTAATAAGCCAGCCCAGTGGTTCTCAAACCTGTGTATTATGGTTTTTTGTTCCAGCCAATCTCTTGCTCAGTTAAGGTTGTGAACACGTTTTACTTCTTTCATAATTTTTTCCTTAAACTTGTTAAAGCAATACTGTAGGTTTGTCTTATTATCATTTGCTTTTTCTTTAAATTCTTCACTATCTACCAAATGGTTCGTTTTAGTGGGCGTGCGTCCACAGTTTCACCAGCCCATTGATTCACCCCTCTTTATGTAATCGTTTGCAATGTAGCGCTATTTGAATGTGGGATATTTTATTCCTCATGGCATGCAATACCCCTTTCTGACATAATGTGCTTCAAGATGGTAACTAATTCCTCCAACATGAAGGGCAGTTAAGAAAAGTTAACCGTTAAAATTCTGGGACTGCGATTGTGGCTGGAACAAAAACCAGCGTACGCAGTGATGACCCGGGACTGAGTTTGGGAGTCACTGAGCTAGCCAACTGTAAAAGTAATGATAATTATCACACGTACTAATCCCGATTGCTGTCATATTTATCACGATAGCCATAATACTGTAGCATGCAGCAACTTTAATACTAATTATTCAGAGCAACAGTAAGAATTCATTTGCAGCAAGAGTCCAGGTATGCTCTGGGTATAAACTGATGGATCGGAGAAAAAAAGAGATGAACTCTCTGCTTCTTCTGGGCATGCTCAGATGAGAGATTCTGGAGAGATTCCCTTTATCCAAAAACCAGAGTCCGGTCACCACCGTCCTTCTACTGACACCTGGGGGAAGCAGGAGGCAGCGTGATCCACAGTGACCCTCAGTGTGAGCGAGATGGGAGGAGGAATGTGAGTGAGGGTGATTGGGAGAGGACGGAAGGTTGAAGTACAGCAGGCCTACATTTTACACGGAAACTAATGAACTGAAGCTGATTGGCTGCAGTCATTCAGCTGTGATACTGACGGCAGCTGGTCTGTTAGTAAGGAACTCACAGCTCTCAGGTCCCCAGTCTCACGCCCTTTAACTACTTGATGTAACTTTCATCCCTGTCGAGTCATTTAAAAAAAATCCCTTTTTATTCCACCATTGTCTGTGCTTTAAAACAGACCCGATCATGTAGCTGACACTACAGTTAAGGCAAGGAGTCCTGTTTTATGTGTTTCCCTGCGGTGTGGCGCTCCTCAATGTTATGCTTCATGCCCAATAAATCAGATAAATGAAGCATATAGGTTGTATGCAATTGTGGACTTGCTGTAGAATATTACAAAGGAACCCCAATGGAGTTGTTTCAAGTCCATATTGGCAATGTATGACATATGATGTATTGTTTGGAATAGGGAAAAATGTTTTTTGTACTCCGTGTAACACTTTCCCCAAGGACTCACCAGGTGTCAGTATTGGGCAAGGAAATGTGCACTGAATGTGTGCACTTGCTACAATTTCAGTAACCAAGAGCAGAAAAAAGTCACAGTTCACACTATGAAAGGTGTAGACAAGACATAATATTTATGAATGTAATAATATAATATTTTAATATTTATGCCTGCCATTGAAGCCCAGTTTTAACCTAAAATGCAAATAATGTGTTTTTCTATGTTGTTATTAAAATGATTTCTGTAGTGGAGCGGCACCGTGGTGCAGTGGGTAGCACTGTTGCCACCGGGGTACTTCCGTTTCCTCCCGCAGTCCAAAGACATTCAGATCAGGTTAATGTAAGAGTCAAAATGGCTTTTCTGTTACAGTGAAACACTGTGATTGTTTAGACAGACAGACAGACAGACAGACAGATAGATAGATAGATAGATAGATAGATAGATAGATAGATAGATAGATAGATAGATAGATAGATAGATAGATAGATAGATAGATAGATAGATAGATTCCTTTATTGTCATTGCACAGTGTACAACGAAATTGAGTCGCAATCCTGATGGTGCATTCATTTATGTCTCAAGATAGAAAATGCGAAAACAAGCACACTTCTTATGTATTTGACATGGTGTGAAATACATGAGAAGTGTTTAATAAAATTTAATAAAACATATTGTTAAATATGTAGCATATTGTCTTGTCTGGTTTTTTGAGCGATTAAATGTTGTATTTCTAAATTTGTTTAAAACGTGAAAACTAGGTGTGCATAAAGGTGTTGTTTATAATGGTTATATAGTGATTATATTTATTTGAAACAGCCTAACTCAATTGATTCACGCTTTTCAATTGATTATTTTGTTACACAAATCTGAAAAAAGGTGTCTGTCAACTTCAGGATTGTTTTCATATAAATGAACATACATGAACATTATAGTGCCACCTACTGGCATGAGTACAGAATGCAATATTCTCTATTGATCTTGCCTGGTGTAATTGAGCCTGCCAGTATGACCAGAAGGCGGGGTTTGCACTTTTTGAGAGTATTTCATTGGTTCCAACACACCAGACAAGATCAGTAAAGTGTAGAAGAGTATTCAAATCCAAAACAAATACATATTTGACCCAGGTCTGATTGGGATACTGCGTCTGAAATTATTCAAAGTGGATACATTGATTCAAAATATCAGCCGTTGATGTTCTGGTTTATTTCTCATGTAACTGGTACATCCTTATTATTCACATCCAAATCTCACCGATTCAAAATTGTAAATTGTACTTTTATTTAATCTCTGATGTCACTCTGAGGACGGACATTAGTTTTGTGAGTTAATGATACAAACTCTCAAAAGTTATTGGTATGAAAAAATGCATATGCACCTATGGACCTCACAGAAGTACTTAGCTTTACTTTGGGCCTAGGGGCTCTTCCATCCTTGATATAAATGTGTTGCCCTTAAGGCTGTGACTCCTAAAGTATATAAAAAAATAAAATCATTCTCTGAAAAGCCATGATTTTGAAAGTGTCTTTGATGTTTAAAAGGCATCACAATGGCAGTAGTCTCCATCCGACATGTTTAATGGCTCCAGCGATAAGGACTGAGACCAGGAAACCCTGCTTAATTGCTGGATTGCGTTCTTCAGAGGATGGCAAACAGGAACGTTCTCTGAAGTCATGGCAAATCCTGTTAAGCTGTCTGAGATGGGTGTTACTAAACTGCAACAAGTACACAGAGCCCCCCCCCCCCCTCTCTGGCACACTGATGGTGCTCAGTAGAACTCTGGAGAAATGAGCATTTCTGTAACAAATTATTGGGAAATTAATCTCCTTGCGCTGGCCTGCTCCTTCGCGGGTGTGTACGTCTAGCTTTAAATTTCAACTGTCATCAACTGTCATTTTCAGAAAAGTATTTTGCAGTTTATGCAACATGCAGTGTACTGAGGGGTTCAGTTCAGCTGACATGGCAATGAGCCAGAGAGACTCTGAAGGCCCACCTCCAGCTTCCGGCCGGGCATTTATTATGCTCACCGATTATTTGGGGGGTTTTTCCCAAATAAGGCCAGCGATGAATGGGAAGAACCCCAGAGTTAGGAATTCTCACAACAGACACAGTGGCTCTTTTTATTTTTTTTAAGTGCTTTCGAATATTTTTTTTATTGAAAGTGGTAAACCCAGCGGCCAGTTCCAAATCCAGTCGAAATGCTTAACACAGACCCTATTATAATCGATTTGGTCCATGGTCCCATGGTTCATGGTGGTAGAGAGGGAGTGCTTGTGCCTCTGCTTTGTGTTGCTTTGGCAGAAGATAAAAATAATTGATTTTTGTGAATTGGTTGATCAGTCAGAAGTACACATATAATATGGGCGAAAAATTAGGCTCAATAAAAGACACCGATGTCCAGACGAAAAAAATTATATGAATATATTTTGTTTTGCTCTGTTCACGGGTGGATTACAAACCTACTCATTTGACAAAATGCACCGTTATGTAGCAGCAAGATATTGAGCAGTCTAAACGAACTTAGCAGTGATCGATGTGGCAATGGATTGGCCTCCTCAGACCTTTCTCTGCTCAAGCACCAGCTCAAGCGCAAAGCTTTTTTTTAAACCTTCGCTGTTTAAATGGAGCTGACGCCTGGCTCTTCAAATCGAGCACGTTCTAAATCAGTCAGAATTCCCACAGCTATACTTTGCGTGCTAGCCTTCCGATGTGAGACTTGAAAACCCGCTCTCCTCCTTGGTATTCATATTGTAAACAAAAAAAAAAAATGTCAATAATCACTCATTATTGTTGAGTACAAGGGAGTGCAGCAGACCTTCTTCCTGACTGGTTTCCAGTCACATTGTTTAATTATTGAAGAAAAAAAAAACAATGAATTACTCTCATGAATTCCTTCGTTACTAGTAGTGAATATATTTGTCATCAACAAGGGGCGACGGTACTCGGAAATGCATACTCCATGTCCGTAATATCTATGAGGGGCGACATAGCTCAGGAGGTAAGAGCAATTGTGTGGCAGCCGGACGGTTGCTGGTTCAAACCCCGCCCTGGACATGTCGAAGTGTCCTTGAGCAAGACACCTAACCCCTAACTTCTCTGGCGATGCCTCTCATCAATTGTAAAGCGCTTTGGATAAAAGCGCTGTATAAATGCAGTCCATTTATGATTGTGTTGTGAATTCAAAGTGCAAGACGAAACAGGAGAGTGGCCTCAAACATTGGGTGAGGGCAGCCAATTCACTCAAAAACGATGATGGCCCAAGACCCTTTCAAGTATCTTAAACTTTGGCGTGCTCCATTTTTGTTGTTCACCACCTGTGCAATGGCTCCAACTGAGAATTCTGTGATCTCATAGCACTCTCTGACAACTTGATTTTTATAGGAACGAGGGAAGCACGGTACGGTCAATGGCGAGGGGTACGACATTCCACCACCAGGGACTCAACCCTGGAAGGACCTGGATCCAGTACTCTGACCATCAGACAACATGCAGCCTCTGAACGTTACCCTACCAGATGAATAATGGCACATGCAACTGAGCGTAGTTTCCCTTTCATCCTGTTGATTGCTAAATACTTCCTGGAGGAGCTTCCTTCCCTGCACATCAAGAAGGGAGTTCACTTCCTGTCTGTTCTCGAGGTCCTGTCAGCGGTGCGCGCGATTTGGATCAGACCATTAAAAGGCATCTACAAAGAAGCTTGGCTGCGATGTGGGCGCAGAAACTTAAGACCTTTTTTCTACGCGTCACTCCAATTTAGATAAGATTAAAAGAAGGAACTCCTTTGGTCCTTTCTCTCCCTCTCTCTCTCTCTCTCTCTCTCCCTCTCTCTCTCTCTCTCTCTCTCTCTCTCTCTCTCCCGTTTCCTCCTGCTGCGGCGGGCTTTGATCTTTGTCCTTTGCTGTCTGTCAGGTGGTGGCAAGGACGGACTTTTTCTTCCCCCCCCCCCCCCCCCCCCTTTCACTTTTCGCGGCCTTGATTCCACTGAGTCATGAAAACTGGCCTTCATTCCCACTGCAAAGGAAGCACATGAAAGGGGCTGGCTCCGGCTGGGGGGGCTGGGGGGGTTGGGGGGGGGGCTCGGGCGCGAGATCGTTATCGAATCGAGCGGGTCAAAGCCAGAGGAAGCCCCGTTGCTCGCGACCCATTGAAACCTGCCGCGCCTTCTCCGATGCTCGCCACGCAGCCTCGCATCGTTACACCGGCCGGCCGGCGCGTCAGAGCCCGAACCTTCCCGCCTTTAATAACCGACCGAGTCCGAGCCCCCGAGCCTCGGGCCCGAGCCTCGAACCCAGGCGCTCCACGTCCGTTTTTCCCCGCTCACTTATTCACGCTTATACAGGGGCCATGTTTTTCCCTTTTATGTTTTATGTGAGAAGCGAATGTATCCTGTGTTCATAAAGCAAAGATTTTGAACATTTGCAATTCCAGTAAATCACTTTTGAAAACACCTATTTGGAGGTTTTTAAAAAAATTTTTTTACTGAAGCATCTAATTCTTAATAGAATCAATATTACAACATTCTTTTGTAGTCTTTTGGCCTATGGACACTTCATTTCACTAAATGTGGGCATGCTTGGATATGCATTGTCAGTTACTTCCGCCGATATTCATTCCTCAGTGAATTCTGATAAAACACTTGAGTAACACTGTTAGAGTTGAATTTAACACTGGTCATTGTACTGTGTGGTCACACACACTCTGAAGAAAGGCCATGATGGCTCTGTTCTCACATTTACAGAGACCTTTTAAATGCTTTTGCTTTCACTTCTGAGTGAAGATAAAATTGTGTCCAAGTGTCATTTCTTTTGCCGCATTGTCTATTATTGTGCGAAAGTGTAGTTTATTTGGCTCTTGTATATATCTTATTGTTATTTCAAGTCCCTTCAAAACTCAAAAATTATTCATCTTTTCTTGCTTCCCTCCTTCTCTTCCACCCATTGCATATTTCGACTTTCAAAAGGCTTCTTTTCCCTGGTAAGAAATCCAGTGCCACTGTGTCTCAAGGACAGCATGAGCTGTCAGACAATGGCCAGGATGAAAAATGTAATCCTGGTTTTTTTTCTCAGAGAATTATAACAAAGCCTCCGCAAAGTTTGGGCCTGCACAGCCCCTACTGTGCATCTGCGACTCAAAGGCTGCTTTGACAGTTTGCATTTGTTTTGATGGAGTAGAAGAAGGGGGGAAAGAAAACCAAATTATGCTGCTGTTTTATTTTTTCATGAGCGTGCAGAAAATGTGCAAATATCACATCTACGGGACAAGTTTACAGTATTTAATTAAGTTTGACAGGAGAATTAAGTCTGATCACTGACGCAAAATAAAGTGATACAGTTTTTAAAAGCAACTCAACGTGTTAAAGCACACGCTGTTCTCAGCCAAGTCAGGTGAACAGTTAACATTCCTGGTCTGGCCACCAGGTGGCGACCTTTCCCTGGCTTAGGAAGTTCCTGTAAGCGAACACTGTAAAGAGAAAACGTGACAATAGTATTGGTATATCATAGAAGCACCGGACTTAGGGCAGAAATGTCGGAGAGTAATGACTGCGTTTGTCTGGAGTTCTCCTTCAAGATGTGAGCACTATTAAGGCCAGCGTGGTGAATGTAAGGATTAAGTTGTGATCACAACCGGGGAATTCTATATAATTCGGAACTGAAATATTGCATGTTGTACTTGTCATTCCTTATCTTTCCAAACTGAGTAAGGGGAGGGGGGCACCTAAAGTGAGATGAGGCTCAGAACTTCCCCAGAGTTGACTCCCTAAAGAGCACCTAAGGAGCTGTGTTGACAATAAAATATAAAATGTTTTATTGTTTCTAAAAGCGATGGTTACATGAATAGGTGGTTTAGTGAAACGTTTTAGTTCCAAACTTCGCAAATGAGATTTTCTTTCCCTGCCATTTTTTTTTACCCTGGCTTTACGGTCTGCCATCTGTTTCACAGTACTGTAGAATACAAAGCCAGAAAGTACAAAATGCAAAATATTGTCTCCGCATCAGCTGAGGAATTTACTTTGTAAGGGTGAACAAAACTGTCCCCCCCCTTTTTTGTTGTGTTTCTAAGCCTGGAGTGCACATTTTAGTTCTTGAAATTCACAAGCAAGGCAACTGTGAGCGGATATGATGCACATTTCGGTCGGGAATTGTCAACACATGAGCTCTAAAATAATACTGTAATCACACTAAACTGTAAATTAATTGTAATCACCATCTTAGAAATGAGCAAAAGTATTAGAGCCACAGTGCAACCCAATGGTCACCCGTGCTTCCCTAAAAAGCTATGACGGCTGTTTCAAGCAAACTGCCTGAACATTTCCTTTACTTAGTTTAGTTTACAGGCTTTTAGCTGATGCTCTTATCCAGAGCAACTGACCTCGTATCCAATTATACAGCTGGATATATACTGGAGCAATGCAGGTTAAGCACCTTGCTCAAGGGTACAACGGCAGTGTCCTACCGGGGAATCGAACCTGCAACCTGTAGGTTACAAGACCAACTCCTTAGCCATTATACTACACTGTCGCCTTAATTAAGTCGACCATTTTACTCTTGTGACAATGTAATCCTCGTTCTATTCTATTCCATCGGGTATTTTCAGCTGGATGCTGCTCATGCACTTTGTAGCATGTCTTTCCACACTTTTAGTCGCGGTTGTACGGGAAGCACTGAACTCTTCACAGAAAGCAGCTGTTTTCTGTTTACACGTTCCTCTTACCGAGCGACGATTTCTCATTGGCTTTTGGCAGTTCCTCCCTGCTCGCGCAACCTGACACCGGACAGCGATTGGCAAAAACCGTTAAGACCGCTTGATATCCACACTGTTATGTCATCGCTCCCAGCCACTGACAACGTGCGTGTTCCAGGGTTTCAAAGCAAGGAGTTATTTCAGCAGGCATGCACTAAATGTAAGTGCAAGAGTGGTTGCAAACTAGTGTTTCACCCAAAGGGAAACTTAAAGAGCAAAACAGCGGAAAAATCAAAGTGTGTGTTCAAGGTTCAAGCTGTTTTCCTGGTGCTTATAGGTAAAAATGCCACTGCGACATTCACCATTATCTTTGGTTCCCCAGTGCATCTCCAAACAATCAAGTGTGTATGTGTGTGTGTGTGAGTGTGTGTGTGGACATGTATTACTATCTTTGTGAGAAATAAATGTCCCCACAAGGATAGAAAGGTGAGGAAAATTATGCAAGGTGGGGACCTTTTGCTGGTCCCCACAAGTTCAAGAGGCAGTTTTGGGATTAGAACTTAGGGTTTGGGTTAGGGGTACAATTAGGTTAAGGTTAGGCATGTAGTGGTTGAGGTTAGGGTAAGGGTTAGGGTTACGGAATGAATGTAGTCAATGGGAAGCCCTCACATGCATAGCAATAAATTCTTGCGTGTGTGTATGTGTGTGTGTGTGTGTGTGTGTATGAGTGTATGTGTATTTATACATGTGCGTGCATGTGCATGCATATGTATGTGTGTGTGTACATGTGTGCTTGCATGTGTGTGTGTGTGTGTGTGTGTGTCTGTCTGTCTGTCTGTCTGCAGGTGTGTGCGTGTGTGTGTGTGTGTGCGCATGCATGTGTGCATGTGTGTGTGTGAGTTATATGCTTTTTCTAAACAGCTTTAGGGAAAGTCTTGAGGGTCCTGGATTCATCACCCAAGAATGTAAGGTTGTATTTCGTTCATTATTGCTGTTGTTACCTTGAATAAGATGCTTTACCTCAACCTCAACCTCAACTAATACAAATGACTACAGAGCTACTAATTCATCTATGAATACATATGAATAAATCATTTAGATAAAGGTGACCAGTCAGCAAACAGAATTTAAAAAAAATGAAATCAAACTAAATCTTTCAGACTAATATATATATATATATATATATATATATATATATATATATATATTTTTTTTTTTTTTCTCACCAATAAATATGTAAAATCTTTGGCCATGCAGACATGAAGTACTGAAGTGCTGTCATCAGATGAATCTAAAGTCTTTCGTTTTTGCGGGAGCCATCAGTGAAGACCTCAGATAAATTCAGCAGAAAAGAGGCGAAGAGACAATCTGCCCTCCAGAGAGAGAGAGATAAAAAAATTTTTTTTTCATCGCACCAAAAAGCCAGTTCAATCAAATCTCTTCCCCCTCAGTTCCTCCCCCATTCTGGTGACAGTCGTTTAACGGGAGATTATTTAAATCAGTTAAAGCCCTGCGCTGAGCACGTGTAATTAGCTCAATTTAATGTTCGTAATTAGGAAGTGAAACAAATTAGCAGTTGATGGGTTTGGAGTGTTTCTCCTCTCTGCAAGTAGTGACGCCATACGGTACCAGGTAACATTAAGGGCATAGTTTGTTCATGTACGAAACAGACGTCATTAGGGAACAAAGAGATTGCAGATAGGATGGACATGCGTACCCTAGTCAAGGCCCCAGTGGATATTTGAACCAGGCTAGAAGACCAGTGCGGGGTGGGTTGCTGTACCGCAAACTTGTGCTGTGTTTCAGTGACATTCCCGCTGGCCAGTGTGATTTACAATAAACTTTTACTTTCTTCAGTGAAGTGTTTGTTGTCTCAGTGAGTTCCTGCATCGTCCTGACTTTGATTCCACGAGAAGAAGCTGGGTCCTAACACTGCCTGGGTCAAGGGAGGGGCTGAACACAGTGTTAGTATCTTAACTTAACTTAGTGGCAGGACACTTTAGGATTTTACACACTCTACATTCATTTCAACCCACTGTCAGGCTGTCGCATACAGAATGAACTCGCTTTAGCCTAAAGCGAAGGAATTCAAAACAGCCCTTTCACATTCATCCACCCTGTCCTTAGCTGTTCTAGCTGGAGAGATCAAAGGACATGACATGCTGTACCGTACAACCTGCACACCTGTACCAAATTCCAAAAATATAAACCTACTTTATATTTTGGAGCTACATAGTCGGAAAAGCTAAATCACAATGTCACTCGTACTGAAATTGGGGCAGAAGGGTCGATGTAGATGCAATACAACAACAATAAAAAAAAAATCTGAGTGAGAAGTCTGCTTATGTATCAGGTCATCTATCCAGATTATGGCCAGCTTTAAAGTTCACACCATGCCTATGCAGCATGTAAAGCAAAAGCCGTTTTACGACTTCCCACAGGAAGTCATAAAATGCCCAGCACAATCCTTGCTCACATAATCCTAGCTCATATAAAGACTTTCAATTCCCATGCCCCTTGTTAAGGCTCTATAATAACTACCTGCACTTCAGTAATATTTGCATATACTTCATTTTCATCTTCTTGTCAAATCTAGCCAAAAAGTGAAAAAAAGATTTCACTTAAGACTCTAATCAAACCTGATACCACCCAGGAATATTGCAATGAAACACCAGCCAGATACATTTTAGCTACCAACAAAGAAATGTGCTGTTATTGTAAAAAAAAACAAAAAAAAAAAACAAAAGAAAAACTGTATTGTCATCATACTTATGATGTAAATGAATGGATTGTCATCATACAGATATGTTTCAAAAATAGTTGTCCTTTCCTGAGATGATATTCAGAGTTGTTTTCTGGTGTTGCTTGGCTTTGTGGTTAAATGCAACAATGGCTGGGTAAATACACCAATTTTGTGTGAAACATATCAGCACTGGTCAGATTATGCAATAGGGGGTGCCTCAGTAAAAGTCACCTGGTATTAATTAATTAGCATTTTAACCCATCCAGACCACCTCTTAACTCAAGCATGGGTAGTCTGTGCTATATTAGTGGCATTTCCAATGTGCAATTGTGAACATTGAGCATACAGGCAAGATAAATAATAATAATAATAATAATAATAATAATAATAATAATAATAATAATAATAATAATAATAATAATAATAATAATAATAACGTTTGGTGACCTTTTACAGGGGGCAACACAGAGAAGCACCTCCCCCAGGCAGAATGCCTGCTTCCCTAACTTCAAAAAGGTAATGATGTGGGAGCATTTTATTGCCACTGAGGGCATTACTAGCAAAAGGGTTGTGCCTGCAGGTCAGTGTGTGACCTCTTTCACAGGCGTGAGAGAAATAGAGGACGTCATGCTTTACATGGATTCTCATCATCCGCATCAGCTGGAATGCTGAAATGCATGTCAATGAAGCTTCCATTTCAACACCCCCCGTCCCCTCGTCCCCCCGTCCCCCCCCCCAAACCCCACTCCGCACCCCCCCGGGACCGAAGTGCTCAGAGGTGCCACCAGCCCTCTGTCCCGTCCTCATCATCTCTTACCCGGGCCATTCAGCCTGGCAGTGCCATCCGGGGCACGCCACATCAGAGCTCACCCGCCAAAACGCCCCACCCCCCCGCCCCCTAATTGCTGGAGCGAGCGCTCCCAAGCCCCAGACAGTAATTAAATCTGTTCCTTTTGTCTTCCGTTTATGCGCGGGGATGGGCGCGGGAGGCTGGTGACATCATCTTACGGCAGCAACAACCACGAGGCAAAACGCTGTATGTGCCCTATTCTAGATCACACCTGCACATCTTCTGGCCATTTTAATAATATTTATTCCCTAACATATCACAGAGTAAAATCCATATGTAGTGTGAATTAATTTCATATCTGTCACGCATACCTTGCATCTGTTCAGTAGTCATGACTGCACTGAGGAGTAGCACACTGGACATTCCTAACTGCTGCTCACTAAAATTAGCCAATGTCATGATACATGGTTTTGCTGTTGTTCAGCACTCAACATGAACAAAATCGAATTATTAAAAACACTGTTTTACTTACTCAACATGAAAAAAACTGAATTATTAAAAATATTGTTTTACTAACTTCACGTGTAGTTTGTTTATTGAGCTTGTACTAATATCAGAAGTAATGTCAAATGGTATAGTGTCAGATAAAGCAAGATCTTTGTGTTTATGAGTTAAGCTAAAACCTTTATATTCAGGAGTAAAGTTGTCTGGGTGACTCTCAACGGCTCAAGAACTTCCAGCACTTTTATATTACAATGGCCTTTGTTAGCTGGTCGTGAAATTGTGCCAGAAATCTGATTTTACCCTCTGTGGACAAAACATGGCAGACACCTGCATGATTCGCGCGTTTCAAAGACAGATTCTGAGGGGCGAGGAAGCGTTTGATTCCGATAACATCTGGGTGCTCGGCCGGGAGTTATTTACTCAAACTCAGTGTTTCAGTTAATGTATGTGATGTTGCCTGTCTCTTATCTCCGTCTGGAGTGTCTTTGGTTTCGATTTTGATAAGGGCCTACCACGATTTATTTTGCCACTTGGTTTTTTTTTTTTTCCTCCCTTTCCCCTATCCAGCCCAGTCCTCCAGTCTCTCCATACTGGAGTTGTCTGCTGGCTGATCACCAAGGACTTGGACGCTCTGCTCTCGCTGCTCAGTCTGCAGGCTTGCAGATAAAGACTCTTTGCGTGCTAGCCACGCCTACTCGCCCCACCGAAGCTTTCGAAATGAGAAACGCGTTTCGTAAAAACCCATTCAACTCTTACGACAAGTATAATTTTTACTGAAATATTTTTCAGGGAGTTTCACAGCAGGAAATCAATGTATTAAAAAAAAGAGGCTAAATATGGGCTGATGGCCTACTAAGAAAAAAAAAAGTTTATCATATTAATGTATCAGTGCTGTTATCTTGCTGTCATATGCAAGCGTGTTGGAACTTTTAAGCGAAGGCCTGCTTCATTATGACTGAACACTGACACCTGCATTTTTCACAACAAGAAATGTCACAGCGACTTACCTCCCTCTACATCATGCTCATTATGCCCCATCCATCGACGCTCTGAAACGTAAGGGCGTTGCCGATATTGCTCTTTGAAAAAGACAGAAATAAATAATTGTCTCAATCGCCCTGGCACATTTCTAACACCTTCCCACCCTCCCACCCCCAGTTGCCCCAATACCTCTGACCACTGACAGGCACTCATGAATGCCCCAGCAGCAGCGATAAATATTTCTTCAAGAACCCTTTAGTCAGAGTGGCAAAAAGTGTTTTGGTTAATATAAAGGAAAGGTAGGCCTTTCTCACCCAGGTCTGCTGCTGTTCATTTGACAGTGAATGGAGCTGGAAGACACACTCGGTATCTGATACTATCAGCCGCCTTCTATGGTGCACCCGAACCCTCTATGGTGCACCCTAACCCTCTATGGTGTGTCTGAGGCCTCGCTTTGGCTTTCTGCAGCTCTTTCCTGTCAGTGCCTTACAGGAGAGATGTACAATACAGGGTATAACATTACATTAAGCAGACACTGTTATCCAGAATGACTTATATAACTATGACACAGCATTTACATTGTATCCATTTATACAGCTGGATATATGCTGAAGCTATGTAGGTCCAACGGCAGTGTTCTTCCCAGGAATCAAACCTGCAATCTTAAGGTTTCAAGACCAGTTCCTTACCTATTACACTACGCTGCCGCCTATGGGTATTGCAATGTATGTTTAGGACCCAGGGCAGTGTGGCAAGGAATGCGTTTCTGTGACTATATGTGCGCACTCTGGCCTCCAAGCATCCAGTATTATCCCTCCCAGGGCACGCGAAAAACCGCACACTGAGGACTGTCTGTGGATGGAACCCTGGAAGAGATGCGACCAGAAGTAAATGCAGAGAATGCTTTTATAGAACTTAATCAATTACAATGCAAAAATTGATTTTGATGTTCAAAGATGAAAAAAAAAGTGTCGTTAACTTTCCAAAAAGTGAGGCTGTTTCAGACATTTCCTGTGTTCTCACGTTTCAGACCCCAGTATGAGCCAGGTGGCTTGGAGGTGATCCTCCAAGGGCGACGGTGCAGTATAATGGGTAACAAACTGGTCTTGCAGCCCGGAGGCCTCAGGTTCGATTCCTGGGTAGGACGCTGCCGTTGTACCCTTGAGCAAAGTACTTAACCTGCGCTGATTCAGTAGCCTATATATCCAGCTGCCTAAATGAATGCAGCATAAAATGCTGTGTAAAAGGTTGTGTAAGTAGCTCTTGATAAGAGCGTCTGCTGAATGCCTGTAAAGTAATGTAATGATGCCTCAAGGCTCTCAGACCAACATCCGCTTGGCACAGTTCACTTATAACAGCCACAATTGTCACATTGTTTTCCCATACCGGAGTCGTGGAGTGCACACTATTTCATGATGGGCTGGTGTGCAAGGCCCCTGATTGGTTCCTGCTCCGGAAGCATAGAAACTGCCAAGCAACGTGACAGAAATTGTACCAAACAGGGTGTTCACACGGAAGGGATAAAGTTGACATGGCAACAGCAAAGGTAGAATGGAAGAAGCCCTTGACTCTGATGGAGTTCGACTGCTTTTTTTAACTGCAGAAAAAATAAAACCTGCCATTGGTTTGGAAGGTACGAGAAGTAAACCACTTTGGACAGGACTGCAGTCTGTTACAAAGCAATTTCCCACAATTCATATTTAATGTATTTCATGCAACCTCTATTGACTCCTCAAACTTCCAGAATGAGGAAAGATGCCGTAATGCTCAACGAGTATCATTAACTGCTCTGTCTCGCAGAACCAGGGCGGCAGTGTAGCACAGTGGGTAAGGAACTGGGCTTGTAACCGAAAGGTCGCAGGTTCGATTCCCGGGTAGGACGCTGCCGTTGTACCCTTGAGCAAGGTACTTAACCGAAATTGCTTCAGTATATATCCAGCTGTATAAATGGATATAAATGGATACAATGTAAAAAGTTGTGTAAGTCGCTCTGGATAAGAGCGTCTGCTAAATGCCTGTAATGTAATGTAACCTGCGCTTCTTTATATTTTTCTGTCTGCGAAACATTTTCCTGTCCTCTTCATGTTGTGCCAGAGAGAGCTAATTCAGAGATGGCATATTGAATAGTCACAACAGCTGTGGATGACTGATATTCATATTTAAAAAAAAAAAAATTAAAAAAAAAAAAATTTTTTAAAAAGCAATTCTGCTGTAAATGAGGGTTGATTTTTGGAAAGGGGCTGGAATTATTCACGCCGTCCTTCTTTAAAGGGACGCATAAATATGCTCCTGCGCGGTCTTTGTGGAGAGGAAGCAGCTGTGTGTGTGAGGCCTTGAGCGACGAGGGCATTGTTCTGGGGTTCCTGGCTGGCGTTCAGCGCCGGCTGCACTGAGGCTGATGGCTTTGCTTCAAACGTAGGGAAGAGCGTTTGGTCCGCGGTGGCACCTTTAGAAATTTAGCTCCTGCTGTCATCACACATTGAAAATAATTTGAATGGCTCTTCCACATCTTTCCTTATTTAAAAAACAAAAAAAAAACAAATAAATAAATAAAATAAAATAAAGTAATGTAAGTCAGCCCACGGCTAAAAAGTGGCTGAGCATTAAGCAAAACGTCCGTGGAGGGTGGGTACGATGCTCAGTGACGACAGTCACATTTGGGCAGTCTAATGTTTTTTTTTCCACCCTTCAAAAAGTTGCTTTGGAGATACAGTCATTGCCTCCGGATGACTAATGCTACAGGATTATACTTCTGTCTCTCAGCATTGAACAATGAGCTTGTTTTTTTTCTTCTTCTTCTTCTTTTTTTGCCCCAAGTCGGTGTCTTGTTAATTTACTGTACGTCTCTCAGATGTGGTTATGGCTATTTCAGAATTCAGCTTTCAAGCGGTAACCAAACCCTTCTCGTCAAGGATTAGAGTTGAGAGCACAAAGTTTTCGCCGAAGAAAGGATTAAGAAAATGTGAAAGCATCACATGTTTACCGTGTAATAAAAGTGCATGTTATTTGTTGTCAGCTACAAAGTGGAATCACTGGACTTCAAAGGCCATCTGGTTGCTGTTATGCAGTCACAAGATACATGGATAATGTTTCCAAAGCTGCATAAAATATTTACGGAAACATGCCTAAGTATAAACAGAACATGGCTGGTTTAAAAGCAATCTAAGGAGTCAGGAATGACCATCTGACCAGGGATACCATACCTCCAGGAACAAGGTCCAGAAATATTAACAGTTCCACAGAGAGCTGATTGAAACCCGGTTTCTATCCCGTCAAGCAACTTCTGAAGGTGAAATGATGCATAAATTATGTATAGCCTTTTAATGGCTGTAGGGATATATTTGGGAGACTTTTGACAGATATTTATCGGGCAAGAGCTTGAGGTTAGTTGTTAATTTATTTATAGAGCAAACAAGTTTGATTCCTTTTGAGTGAGTAGTTGGTTGTAGTCAACACAAATATTAGAATCGGAGTAGGGTTGGTACGGCATGGTTTGGAACCCAAAGGGTAAACAGCATTATCTCATAAGGCAAGACAAAAATGAAAACTATTTATTTATTTATTTTATTAAATTAAAGCAGAATTTGAACACCCTCAAAGCATACAGTACACGTTTTGATTAGCACATGCATGAAGAAAATACATGAACCATCCCCACCCACACAGACACACATACACATGCAAAACCATGCACTCCACAGACACACACGCACGCACACTCACAAAGACATGCAAGCACACATACGCATACACACACACATACAAAAACGCATGCACTCCACAGACACACACGCACACACACTCACTAAGACATGCAAGCACACACACGCATACACACACACATACAAAAACGCATGCACTCCACAGACACACACGCACACACACTCACTAAGACATGCAAGCACACACACGCATACACACACACATACAAAAACGCATGCACACACACACACACGCACACGTGTGCACACACACACACATACACACACACACGTAAAACCATGTACTCCACAGACACACACGCACGTGCACACCCAAAGACATGCAAGCACACACACGCATACACACACACATACAAAAACGCACGCACACACACACACGCACCCGTGTGCGCACACACGCACACACACATACGCACACATGCGCACACACACACGCACGGGCATGACAATACACACAAAAACGCACGCACACACACACACACACACACAGATATGTGAGCAGGCGCACACACACAGAAACGATCAGTCATTATTTCTCTGCACTTCCATGGCACCCTGAAGTTCCATCTGGTCCACATCTAAGTGGCCCAAAGACACGGGTACCAAACCAAAAGCGCAGAGATGAAAGACCTCAGTCCACTCAGGCGTCATATGGATCGTGTTTGACAGTTACATCTGGACTCTGTGGAGGAGATTAGAGCGCAACCACAATTAATTTTTTTCTCTCTCTCTTTTCTGTATTTGTTTTATTTATGTTGAGTTTTTTAGATTTATTGAATTTGAATGCTTTGATTGCGTGTGTGTATATAAGCCACAGAGTAACCAGGGTCTGTGTCTAACAGTTTTATTTTTATTTTTTCAATGTATGGAAGAAAACGAAGAATCAGAATAGGAAAGAAATATAATGCCTCTTCACCTGTGCTTATGACATGCCAGCAGCGGGCAAACATGGCCGCCAACTTAAATAATGAGGTCTGTGTAAACTTGCAGTGCTCTGCTGGGAACAGGACGCAGATCACTTTCAGATCATGGGTTAGTTCAGAAAAGACTGACACAGAACTGAAGAAGCCACCGCAAAACACACCACCTAACAGAAATGGGTTAGCAGACCACAATGCCTTGAAGTGGTCAGACGTATTCTTGCAGATACAATAAACAGTTTGGGTGAACGGAAGAGAGTGTGTTGAACAGACACCCTTTGAAGTTATTCCGCATTGTTAATAACAGATAAAAGGAGGTGTCGGAGGTGTGGGGGGGGGGGAGGGTGTGATATCAGTGGTGAGGCCATGCCAGGAAAGGAGCTGAGAGAGAGTATGGTACAGGTTTGCTGCATTGTGTGTGTGTTCCCCCCCCCCCCCCCCACATTTCCCCCCCAGATCAAAACCCCAAGGAGTTCCTTTAGATCCCTGTCCTCCTGCCATCACTGCTGTAAGTGTTCAGTTCCCTTAAGGCACTGGGCAAGAAAGACCTCTGCCTACCTTTGATGACATACGGCAAAGATTTCCCACTTGCAAGCGATTCTTCTTTAGGCCTAGTCTTTGATCGTTTCACCTGATCTTTCTTTTTTTGTAAGACATTTACCACAATTCAAGCATGTGCGGGGGGGTGGGGGGAGGGGGGGGGGGGGGGGGGGAGGAGGGAAACCAGGACCCACAAAAAAGAAAATTTCTGCTCCAATTTGAGCAAGACAAATAAGAGAGTGATACCACAAAATTATTTTTGTCTCTGTGAAAACATATAAATGCCAGGCTATTAACAGCAAATAAGCACTTGCAAAAACAATTTGACACTAGTTTAGTCAAATCAGAAAGACTTGAAAGAATGAAATAGTCTCGCTATATGTTTATGACAGATTTTTAAAGTATATTTTGTTTAATGTATTGATTGTGACCCACTTGAGCTTCACCATGGTGGAAAATCAATCATTAAAAAAAAAAATCCCCACCTCGTATAAATACGGTGACGGTTTTGCTTTTATTTCTGCTGAAAATCCCGCAGCAGAAAGTCTCTTTGATGTATTTTTCCCTCTTGACACGTACAGTTAAATATAACACCGAGCATGACTTGGCTTAATGGCAGCTCCCTTTATTTCCTGCTGGCAATAGGCTGCACCCAGTCAGATAAACTTTAATCAAAGGGCAGCTTTGACCCAACAGGGCTTCTGAATAATCGGTGTTGCTCATCATTACCGTGATGTAGTTACACCAGAGAAGAGTCAGACGGATTGCCTTTTATTACACGATTCTACTTAAATAGACCTTAAGTGTCACACATGAGTATTTGGCAAAAAACAAGCACTAGCCTTGAGGAGTAAAAAAAAAAACCTTTTAAAATTAATAATTTTACTTTTTTTTTTATTGTGGTTAAAAAGCGGGCAAAATGTGCATGCATTAAAGGGCAGGCATGTGTTTGCTGTTATGCAGAAATCATATACTCTACTACGCAGAAAACTGGTGCTGTAGCTCCAGAGCATCTACCCCTAATTAATAACATTCTCCTACAATAAAATGTATTATGTTTTCAGGCTGAAATATTTTCAAAGCTCATTGACTTCAATGCTTTGTTGGGTCCTCACCTGTAGTAAATATTGGTCACTTGCAGCATTGCTGCTGTTGGTACGACAGCTCTACTGCTTTCCTGTCTCCTAATCTGTTCATTAGTCATTAAAATAACCAGCAAGCATAAATTCAACCCCTCCCACAGGGCAGATTACGAAGAAAACATTCGTACCCAACCTCACCATCTGTAAAAGCTGTGCCTGTTTTCTGTTTTTGAGTAGCATGTTACAGTGTGACCATCTTTTTACGGTAAAGTCGTGTTCTGCATTCTTTTGATTCTCATTGACTCTCCCATACGATAGTCAGAGAGGCCTTACTGAAAGGGCACAAAAGCAGATGTGTTATTGTATTTATATCACAGCCACTTCCTCCCAGGGCTTTTAACCTTTTCTATAGCGACTAATTATTTTAATCAGCTCCAGCGAAAGATTACTGAAAACTGGGGTTCTTTTTTTTTTTTTTTTTGGTTAATTGAAAAGAAGTCAATAATGGGTTTTTTTCTGAAGCTTGAATGTTCACTAATTAGGCTCTAGTGCATAGTATTTCAGTCTGGTTGAAATGGGTGTTTCTCACAGTCTGAATGCTCTCTGATTTTAAGGCAAACTTCAGAGAGACCACACTGCTAGCGCAGAAAAAAGAAATGCTTTGATTTTCATTGTGCAGAACGACACACTCCTCACTATTTTAATACCACAAAACCAAACCAATTTTTTTTTTGATGCAGTGGAAAATGAAAATTCACATCTTTGTTGTATCCCTCAATATGTACTGAAACATCAACAGAAAAAAAGCCATAAATCCTTTCAGTTTCATCTAGCAACTCAAGTCTAACTTCCTCATCCGCTTCGCGTGTATAGGGCAGGAAGAAGAAGAAAAAAAAATAGCGAAGAAGAAATCCACTTTCATGGTTGAAAATAGGGCTTGGCACCACAGTTACAGCTACAGCAGAGTCATAACACAGTGCCCCAAATTGGTCTGAATTCACTCCCGATCTGAAACCAGTGCACTCAGAGCACCGGTTTGAGTGTACTGGTTTTTAAAGGGCTTGCGGGGACTTAGAAGAAAACAGGTGGCCCGACTGACGGAAAGTGGGTTTCCTGTGGTCTCTTTCAGGTCAGAAGAAAAAAAAAAAACAACGACACCAGTGGGGACCCAGGGACAGGTGGTAACCCTTCAATGTTCTGGGCTTTTTAAAAATCTTTTCAAAGCAGTTTGGTTCTCTGGGGGTTATTTTCCGGAAGACCTTCCATCTACCGTAGAAGAAGCCAGACAGTAACGTGGGTGTGGCCTAGATTGGAGACCTGGTGGAGTCCTGTGTGATTGCCTGATAAGTTAAGCCAGTCACTACACTGTGTCACCACCGTACAGAGGGCCAGTACCCTCTGTGAGGGTGCTGGCCCTCACCTGCTCCACGTCACCTGTACAAATGCCAACTGCAGGTCAAGGTAATGCGGACACTTCTCCTCTTCTCTTCTTCAAGAAACGTCCACCTTTCATCACTTTTTCACCCAAAATTGTTTTGTTCGGTCAGTCATCAACATAACGAACAAACTGATTTTAAAGGAAAATAAACAACACTTGCATATATATGTATATATGTACAGTAGTGTAGTGATACTGCAGTGCTACTAAGTCACATGATAGAGGTCGATTGAATCCATTGCCTTGTATGAAGCATGTGGTATCTCTGTGTTCCCTGTGCTGGTGAGATTTGGGGGAAAAGATGCTAAACCGTCATTTTTTAAAGATTTTCCATTGCACATCAACGTCACTGAATACTGAATAACATAACATTGATCGGAAGGATTTTCAAAATGGATGCTTTCACATGGCACCATAGTGTCTCCATTTTAAATATTGTCGGTGATGCCCGGCCATGCCCTGCTCCTGTAGGGTATGGCAGCACACACACGCAGGCACAGTATATCAGTGTTCCGGTCCTGACACACAGCATAAAAACCACGGGCTGTCATCGATCATGAAGTCAAACATCGGCGATCGAGCTGCGCAGCGCCTCGGCTGCAGAATGCCCTCACGGGGCCTGTTCATTTTAGAGACGATTCCGATAGAACAGCAGCACGGCCCTTTTTTTCAGAATAAGAGCGCGCCCGCTGCTCGGAAGAAGCAGGTGCTGCCCCGGATGCCGCAGCGCTGCGTCACTTTCCACGATGCTGCCGTTGCGCTGCCATGTGTCCTTCGCTGTCCCTCGCTCGTTTCGGGGCGCGCTAAAGGTAGGTACTGCCCAAATGCTGGTTTAGGGTTTCCTTTCCCAAGGAAGATGAAGAGGGGTTTTTTTTTGTTGCTTTTTTTAGTTGTTTTGTTTTTCATTTGGGATAAATTTTGGGCAAGGCCCACTTGGGGCCTCTCCTGTTTGATCTTGGGAAGGTCAGGGGCTGGTCTCCTTTCTCTGCAGAGATGGAAATGACAACTGTTTTCTGTTCTCCAGAGGACGTGGCTTACCCCCAATCAGCACTCTGTAGACTACTCACTGCAATATGCTTGTTAGGCAGCTGTATGGTCTTTTCTTCTGTTTAATGGCTATATACTGAAGGCTCATTACTTTTGTGCATCTCGACAGAAATGCAAGACTTATTTATTCATTGTATTATTATTTTTGTTGTTGTTGTTGTTGGAAATGTTACTGTACCAATCTGATGATGGCATTTCTTCTACAACAGTAGACGAAATAAAGGGCAACAGCCCGTAATAATAATGATCTTAAAAACAATAAATACTCTGCTTCTGAAAACTGAACAAACCAATATCCATTTTGGATGCACAGTAAACATGTGAGATTCAAAAATCTTCACAAAGTATATATTCAGTCATACACAGTAAACATTTGAGCTGATAACACCATCAATCACGTAGCTATGTGAACTTGCTCAATGGCTTCTGTATCAGATGAAATTGTATAGACTCAGTTGTTGCTGCGATCACCACTGGTGCTGTAAACTACTTGTTTTGAAGCCTTCCTGAATGTCTTTTGGCTCAATGCCTGTGCGTCCGCATGTGTGTGCACATGACAGAGAGCTGCAGGGACAGAAGATTGATCATAATATGAAGTTCTAAGTACAACAAACAATTTAGACTGTAATGACACTGTTTGCTTTGTTACGGCCTCTATCAGATGTAGGTGCATTCCCACTCCTCCCCCCCACCCACACATACACACACACACACACTCACACACACACACACACACACACACACACACACACACACACACGCACTCACACTCACACACACACACACACACACACACACACACACACACACACACGCACACACACTCACACACACACACCAACGCATACACACACACTCACATACACATAAACACGCACACAATCATGCATACACACACACACACATCAATGCATACACACGCACACACACTCACACACACACCAACACATACACACATACACACACACTCACACACACACACACTCACACAAATACACACACACACACACACACCAATGCATACACACGCACACACACTCACACACACACCAACGCATAGACACATACACACACACACTCACACACACATAAACACACACACAATCACGCATACACACACACACACGTATACACACACACACACACACACACACACACCATACATTAATGTAGAGATAAAATGCATTGCCAGAGATTTCCACGCCTGAGTTTTTTTTAAACTCCAGCTCAGAATGGCTCTTTAAAACAGTGATGTGAGTGTTTTTTTTTGGGCCTCATTAGCTCCTGTTTGTTCATCCCTGGTAATTATCTCATAAGAGGCTTTTTTGTAGAACATTAGGTTTGTGATTGAGCGGTTTAAAGTGGAGTCAACGCTCTCAGGTTCGCCCAGCAGGGTGCCACTTCAGATCGCTCATCACAAATCCCCCTGGAGCCACAGAGGAAATCATTGATTTTTTTTTCAAGCCTTTTTAAAATTGCTGTCTGAAATAATCCACTTTAATAGTCCCTCTTGTTTTCCTTGGATTAGATTCAGAGCCAATGAAATACATCTGAAAAATAAAACTCTGATTCAGACAAAGAGCTCACCAGGGTCCCCGTGTGTGCCCGTGGTTTTGGCTGCTCTTTAACGTGTCGACGTGTCTCTACAGGTACTGATTTAATGAAGAAAGTTTATGTAGATGTTGATGTAATATTCTCCCCCCCCCCCCCAGGAAAGTGATTAACTGAGTACACAGAGTCTATTAACAGGATCTCTCTTATGATACATTGCCAGGTTTGATTCAATACAACTTGGCTCTGCTTCTGGGATTTAGTGTTTCCTAAAAGTCTTGTTAATATCTAAGCCGGCGTACACTTTGTGGTTCTGAAGATCATACTTTGTGCAGTATGTTTCTGCCTGATCAGGCTATGAAATTGAAAGAATGTGTGCAGCACAGTCATATAAAGACTATTAATCTTGCCTATAGGGTGTTTCTCTCCATCAGTAATCCAACATAAGCAGATATAGATATCTGATGCCATTATATATGTATGCATGTACACTTTCTTTGGGAGAAGACATTAAACCAGAAACTGCACTTTGATCCCTGATTCTTTGCACGTTTGTCTCTGGGTAAGTTTGCTAAATGCCAGTCAAGTAAAGTAAAGTAAAGATGGATGTTTTGTACAGTAATAAATGCTGATTTATTTTCTCATGATCTCTTTTTGAAAGGCGCTCGGGTCCGGGATTCTATTTCCCTCCGTGGTGTGATGTCCCTTTCTGTTAGCAGATGGAGGAACCTCAATCAGGCTGGCCTTGGCCAATACTTGAATGTCACGGTGTCTCATAAAGCCAAGTTGCAAGTTTTCAGTCATGGCTTCACACCGACTAAGACTTTGGCCAAGACTGCAGGCAACCCTTCTGCACAATGCCAGGATTGTGTGACACACAGGAAACGGGGAAGATGGTGGCCAGACCACCTCCCAGACGGGGGGGTTATGGGGCGGCAGTGTAGCATAACGGGTAAGGAGCCGGGCTTGTAACCTAAAGGTCACGGGTTCGATTCCCGGATGGGGCACTGCCGTTGTACCCTTGTACCTAACCTGCATTGCTTCAGTATATACCGGGCTGTATAAATGGATACAATGTAAAATGCTGTGTAAAAAGTTGTGTAAGTCGCTCTGGATAAGAGCGTCTGCGAAAATGCCTGTAAAGTAAAATGTACAGTAATGTTTCAGCTTGTCGGTTTACTTCCACCTGATTGTTTTAAGTCAACTCTTATTGGGTGCATGCGGTGCATGTCCAGCGTGATAACTACAGGGGGGGATAAATACAGGGGCGACATAGCTCAGGAGGTAAGACCGATTGTCTGGCATTCGGAGGGTTGCTGGTTCAAACCCCGCCCTAGGCGTGTCAAAGTGTCCTTGAGCAAGACACCTAACCCCTAACTGCTCTGGCGAATGAGAGGCATCAATTGTAAAGCGCTTCTGTAGTCCATTGTGCAGACAATGGACTACAGAGCTAATGGAGGCCCCAGCAAGCTCATGTCTTCTGGTTTTTAGAATATACATTTACACATTTTACTTTAGTTTAAAACCTATTTATAATTTCTGTGTCAGTTTCCAGTATGTTGCTTAGGAAAGATTTTAACAATGGCGATGCGTTCCCAAATTTCCCCGAATCTCTTGCCTCTGGACTGAAGCGGAACCTCTGGCACTCTGGCACTGTTGTAAATAGTTTAATACACGGGACGAATAAGGCGAGAGGAAAATATAGTGCACACTGCATTTCCTGTAAAATACTGCATTTACTGATGATCATTTGCCGAAAACAATTCAGAGTCTCCGCTTTGGGGGAAAATGCCAAAAATACTTTTCAAATTCAATATTTGTTTAACTGAATTATTATTCGATTTTTTTAGGAAAAAATGAAAGAACAACAAATAGTCTAGCACCGAGCTCTTAAGAAAGGACTAATATAACACCATGGTTTTTGGATTAAATCCTAAAATGTAAATCCAGGGCCTGTTCGCACAGGCTGCTCACAGTCCGAGCTTTCTGAGTCATAATTATGCTTCATTAAAACTCTGGGAGGGAAGGGTGTGGAGAATTATTATTATTTTTTTGTAATATTCGAATGAACACCTCTGTGTCATATAAAATTAAAGTGAAAGTTCGTACAGCATATCATATTCTTTCCAGAGAATCCTGACTCACACCACCAGTCTAGGACGCATGGAATCACAAACCCTACAAAGAATTGGGTGATTGGTTAAATTTACATTGACATTTGTATTAAATATGCAAAATGAACAGTAAAAATGCTTTGTAAATTGTGAATGAACATTAAAAACACTCACATTCTGATTCAACACATTCTCAACACAAAGAAATTCAAGTAAAAATGACTTTTCTTTTGATGTGGAGGGATTAAAAATTATTCACTGTCAGAATAATAAAAATTAAATTTGAATTTTGCACCCCCCCCCCCCCCAAAAAAAAAAGTATTTGCACATCCTTTCAACATTTAACACTTGACCCCCTTCGAACAAATGTAATTGCGTCACAATACAGTACCTTTGGGGTATCCACCCCAGGGTAATGCTCACGATGTCACTTCCTCTCATCGTGGATTGTAATGAGAAAATGTTCCCAGATCACTTCCGGCGCGCAACATGTGATCCTAAAACGTATGCAGGCATGCATTTTATTTCTACCATTAACAATATAAAAACAGTAATAATAACAATTCATTCTTTTTTATTGATCTATTTTTCAATGCTGAGACAATGGCTTCTGAAGAGAAACAAAAGCTGGCCTTCTTGGCCTATCCAGTTTAAAGGAATGTTTTCAAATAGTTCAAACATCTTGTTTTCCTCAAATCTAAACACCCACACTGTTCTCACACCATTGTGTGTGTGTGTGTGTGTGTGTGTGTGTGTGTGTGTGAACTTGTAATACTATCTTTGTGGGGACCAAATGTCTCCACAAGGATAGAAAGATGAGGAAAATTATGCTTTATGGGGACATTTTTCTGGTCCCCACGAGGTGTGTGTGTGTGTGTGTGTGTGTGTATGTGTGCACTGCCCTTAAAGAGATACTGCTCTTCTATGCAGCAGGAACCATTGAGAAATTCAAGTCCACAAGGATGTCATGTTTACTTTGGCAGAAAAAATGTAAACCTAATACTCTGACTTTTTGAATAAGTGTGTTGAACAGCTGAAGAAAGCAAGCTTCTCTCGCTCTCTTTCTGCTTGTCCTCATTTGACTAGAGCATACATCAGAGCTGGAGGAAAATGGGACTCATAATCCCCCTCCCGGAGTAGACCTCTTTTTGCTTCCTCTGTTTTTCCCAACAAAAAAGAAGACAACAGTGCTGATTTTTCAGTCAGCAATTATTTCAGAACCTTGACATAGTTTTAGTTAACCCCCTCACAACAATTCCTTCTCCATCTCTATATTAGATATGAATACAATTTCGGACACATAGTGTATACATCTGGACAAAGTGTATAGTCAATTCATTTGTACTCAGTGTAATCACAATATATACAGTAGTATGAACACAATACAAGCTTCTCCTTTAGTCTGCTGATGTTATATCTTTGTTGTATTATTTTAATATGTAAATCTAACATAGCCAGTACTGTCCTTCCTATCTTCATAAAATGGTACACCTGACCTCCCTGTCCTATCTCTCTATAAGTTCCCAGTAGCATGCCATCCCCTCTCTTCTGCCTTCAGAAGTTTTCCATAAACAAATAAAACCAGGTAAACCACCGTTTCAGACTTAATGTTTCTATTTTTGAAAAAAACCCATGCTTCAGTGCAAGCTGTGCCTCTCCTTTGATCAATGCACACCTGTAGTCTGCTTTGTGTACTGCTGGGTCGGGAGGATTTATCTTTTCGAACCGATGCACCAATCCAACCGTCTTGGATGTGGCTGCGTTGATTCCGAATCTCAAATGCCAAACACTGTATTGACACTCAACGCTCTCGTCAAGAAACACTCCATTGACACCCAACAAAGTATTACCTGACTGGTTGCTGTTTCCCAACTCTCTCTACCAAGTGAGCAGACATTAACTGAGCATCAAATATTTCACTGAATGTCAACTTACCATCTACTGCATGTAAATGGCCTTTCGGTGGACATTTCCAGCAAATTTAAGTGAATATCAATAACTGTCAACTAACTATGACATGACTATCAACATATTGGAAATTATTTGCATTCCAACCTCATGTGTCATCATCAAAATGTCTGGTGGCATAGTTAAGAGCTATTGACTGTCAACAAGATGTACGTTGACTATCAACAGTCAAAATGGGTTGTTACTTGAACTTATATTCATTTGACATCAAGTTGAATGTCAACATTGGACACTCAAAATAAAGTGTTACCATACCATCATTAGATGACCTCGATCAGAACAAGAGGGAGGAGAAAAACCATCACTTTTCACTAACGCCAGCTATTTCTATTCGCTCCCACCAAAAACAAGAAAATGCTTTACCTTGCGATATTTCAGGATTTGAGAGAAAAAATTCTACCCAGCTACACTGTGTACTGATGTACGCTAAACATGACGAGTGCCCCAGATTGGCAGGCCAAGAGTAAATGGTTCCATAATGGAGGCAAGAACGATGATGGAACATATGGCAATAGAGGCATATATTAAGTGTACATAGACCAGGGATCAGCAACTCACGGTCCTCGAGGGCCGAGAACTGCTGGTTTTCCACCCTCCCTTTGCCTGGGAGTCAGGTGTGAAGACAGTCTGGCCAATCAGTAGCACTAATTACCCGGGAGAAAAGAAAACCAGGGGCTGGATTTGGATTCGAGGGCCAGAGTTGATGATCCCTGACATAGACCGTGGCATATTTCAGCAAGCCCAATACCACAGGTGATAAAAAAAAAGAAGCCCTCATATGTAAGGAGAACCATCTCATGATAAAAGCAATGGGAGATGTTTCATCTGGGCCCAAAGAGTAGGCCTGCCCATCCTTCTCAGCAGTAAATCCTTCCAGGAGCATAAGGGGGGTCACACATTTCCCTCACATCTTTTCTTCTCCTTTTTTCTGTGTTCTTTCGATATATATATATATATATATATATATATATATGTATGGCATGTATAAATCCTGAGGTGTTCTCCGCGCAGAGAATAATGCTTTTACATGCCGCGTTAAAGAACTTAACTGCCCCGAGTGATGGAAGGGCATGGAAACGCAGCAGAGGGAACATTGGTTCAAACGGCTTCATGTCCTTTGCGGGTAATCCATGCCAGATGATGGGGCTGGAGAACAATGGGCCCAAACCTGTGGTGGAAATATGTCGGTGGAAGCAGCGGAGCTCTGTGGAGAGCTGCAGAAGAAAGAGATCGCACGGATGTTATCGTCCACGGCTACACGCACCACGTCAGAGGTAACCGCACGCTCGTGTGGGCTCTGGGTCCTGCGACATGGTTAAGCTCGCTTTGGGGGGGGGGTGTGGGGGGGGGGGGTGGAGGGGGGGGGGCTGTGTTTCTCAGCCTCGGACATCCCATAATAGCGAAAACGTGGGAGAAACGGCGAGTGCTCCGTTTGTCCTGATCGTGAATGAGAGGGTGGGAAAGAACGCAGGGATAAGACGGAACAGTTTTCCGCACTGGATCTGGAGAGAGCAACAAGAAGCAGATGTTCGCAATGCGAGAAACGAAACGCTCCCCCGCCCCCCCCCCCAGCCATTCCACACCCCACCCACTGGTATTAAAGAGATTTGTGGGGTTCATGGGTAAGTGACGTAACCTTTTCCTGCTCTTTCCCTTCCTCTCAATAATGCCATGGTTCAGCTTTATACATGATTCAGTCCCATAGTTACTGAACTACCTCCTCTTCGGCAACAACAGAAGAATATCTAGAAAAACAATTTTGCATGTGAATGAGGCTCAGAAATTGTGGAACATCAGGAAAGGTCAGATATATAGCCTACTTTCACAGCAAATAATGATGATGCTATCGGTCCCTCTTATCAAGTACTGTTTAACTTTTTTAAGATTTTGAAAATAATTTTTTTTTTTTTTCCTGGCTCCATTTTCATTAACTGAATTTTTCAGTTTTATCTGTTCTACCATAACACGTTCACTCATTTAAGAATAAACTATAGCAGAATTTTTGATAAAAGTTAAATAATGAGATCTTTTAAAAAAAAAAAAACTGATAAGGCATTGTTGACACAAAAAATATATAGGCATCTAACAATCCAATCCAATCAAAATTTGGGAGCTGCTATGTATAAGGGTCGTATTTTGGAGTGCTTAGCATCCTCTGTAAAAAAACTGCAAAATGGTGGCGCACAAGCAGTTCCTATATTCTAAAATGGCTGTTCACTCAAGTGGAAAGCAGCCTTCAGCCCTATTGTACTTCGGAGCGGAAAAACCACAAACATACATCCTTGCTTTGCGGCTTCAAAAGGTGGGAGATGTTCGTGAGCAGGCTCCCGGAGGAATTACCTCATCCCGGCCTTCATTTAAAACAGGGAACATCTGCTAAACTTTACTCCTCACCTTCCCACCTGCAAACGAAGAACCTTCCCAGCACTGATCTGCCGTTAATGCGCCACAGGCACCTCTTCTAGAACAGAGGTCTAGCTCAGGTGTCGAAAAAGATTGATGTTGATGTTAATAAAAATGCTTTTATTTAAGAGAAACGTCTTTAAGAGAAGTCCCTTTCTGATTGAGGGGATCTCGAAAAACCTGGAGGTGTGCTTTGTTTGGCAATCTTAAGTCTGTGCGCAACTGATGTGGTTTGAAAAACTTTTTTGAAAGTGCATTTGAACACTTTACAAGCAAGACGCCCACGTGTGTGTGTGTGTGTGTGTGTGCGGTAGAATTGACTCAACTCTCTTCAACGTCTCTTCAGTTGCTCCTCAGACAGGCACATTGCAGCCTTGTCTAAACTTCAAATATAGAGGAAAGAGGCTTCACAAAATCAAGAATAAACTTTTTTTCTTTATTTTTTTTCTTTGCTGAGTCAGGGCTTTTATTGACATTTTGTCAGGGAAACTTGAAATTGTCCACTTTAAATCAATAAACATATATCTTTTAATCTTTTGGAATCTTGCTCTGGGACCGGGATTCCAGCGGTCAACAGTCACTTAGTTTGAAATGAAGAAGGTGAACAGATTCTAAACCAGCCTGTGTAGAAGACAGGACTGAACACATATATGTACATGGGGGTTAGGGTGTCAGCCTGTGAAAGAAAATACAGGAGGCTACTGTACATGGACACACACTCTGAAGACAGCAAAACACACCTGAGTAATTGCTGCTACACTGGAGAATGAAAGGAGATTTGTCATTAGGTGCTGAGCATTTAACTTTATTAGAAATGTATTTATCTGACTGGCATATGTGTGTGTCTGTGTGAAGATGAATGAACAAAAATATGCGTGTATAAATAATGAATCTATGGCAGCTGTAAATTTTTAATTGCTTTTTGAGTACAAACAGCATGTAAATTGTGCGGCTTCAGTCATGGTCCCAGGGGAGTTAGTTAGATTTTTTTATCTACTTATGTATTTATTGCCATCAAAATGAAAATAAAATACGCAAGAAATACAGACGTTATAAATGTTTCAGACAGTGTTTTCTGCATGTAATATGTCAGAGTGTGCTTCAGCAAGATTGTGGCCCACATATTATTTTTAAAAAATGAAACAATATTGAGGTATTGCACACTGAATTATTTCTTCCAAGTGTCTGAAAAATGCAGTGCAGTTGTAGGATCTGGGTGTAAATTTCATTTTTTTTACCTTGTAAAAATGTTCTATTAATTAGGAGCTTATGTACTGTGTGACATACATGCGACAAAGTCAGTGGAAGGCTTAGGAAAGAGTTATCTGTCCTGAAAATAGCTAAACTAACACAATATGGATCCTTCAAAATGATCCATTTCTAAACAGCATGATTAATATTTTTTTAAATTTGCTTTGGCAATGTAATAATAACCACTTCCATCTCGGTATGTGCAAGTTCTCTCTTTGATTACCAGGATGTATTTCAGCAATAAAAGTCTTCCGCAACACGGCTGCAAGATTAGGGTGAGTATATGTACATGTTCATTCTTGTCAACATCAGAATATTGAATGTCAGCTTTGTGTAGAGCAATACTTTCCCTAACCGGTAAAGCCATATATGGTCAAAAACAGAACTCAAAAATACAGTCCAGGGCTGCTCGGTGGCTCATCCTGTTAATACGTTGTTCCAGTGTTGGGATGTGGGCCCCATGCTCTGTCATCGAATCAGGAGGTGCCAGCGCCAAAGGTGCAACGCACACTCGGCTTTAGGATTGCCCAGGAACGGGAGGGTTTCATTCGGCTGGGGCAATAGTTCCCGCATCGCACACCAGCGACCCCTGCTGGTTGAACTGATGCCTGCGAGTATGTCTGTTAAGCTTTGCGTGAAGCGTCTTCCCCAGACACTTGTCTGGTCAGCTGGACTGCAGGAGACAGTAGCTGACATTACGTGCACCATATTCTCCCACATCAATAGTAGAGGCAATAAGAGCTGATGAGAATGGGGGTAAATCACCAAACTGGGGTGAGAAACTGGGGTAAGAATGAGGGTAAAGCACCAATCTGTGGTGAGAATGGGAGTAAAGCACCAATCTGGGGTGAGAATGGGAGTAAAGCATTAAAAAATAATACAACCCAGTAGATACACTTTAGTAAGCATAAACACATAATAAATAAATGATTATCAGCCTTCACGGTGATAATATAATGTTGTTATAACCCAGTATTATTAATTGGCCAATGAGATCTTGGGAAAAAATGAGGAAAAAAAAAATCATGCATTTATTATAACCATACGGCTCTGATGATCCATAATGAGGTTCATTGATTATTTTCTAACAACTCGTTCCAGCAATGCTTCAGGCCAAACACATCCAGTCAGAGAGTGGGAAGACTCCCGTTTCCTGTGCGATTACCAGGGAATCCCCTTCGGATGGCACCAGTGGTTATAGGCATCAGCTGAGCCACAATGGACCATTCAAAGTTTCCGGCTATTTTATTCATAATGTACAGTGCTGGCATTGACGAAGTCGTTCTTTGGAAACTAGATAAAAGTTCAGAAAGTCTAAAGTTTAGATGCAATTAGAGCATTTTTATATGGTTCATATTTGCCCCGCTTGAGTCATTACCACAGAAGCATCTCACCACCTGCTGTACATTATAAAAAAGACAGGAACAGGAAAACCCTGTAAACCGCACATCTCCGGATGTGATTTTGTGATGTCGTTCCGGTCCACAAAGTTACATGCGATGAGAGTCACAGAACACAGTTCCTTCAGTCAATTTCTATAGCCCCAGTGTCCAGGGAGACGTTTTTTTAGTGTTGCACGACATCCCCCCGTGGAATGAATCAGGCTCAGGCTGCAACAGTCCTCAAAGCCCTGAACAGCAGACGTTAAAAGCTTTCATCCTCGTGAGAAAGGTTAAATAATCGAGAAAGCTCTTCAAAGGCCAGTTTGTAACGAGGCCACGGTTAGCGCTTAATGTCATCGGATCGTCTGACACAAAAAAGCCCCTTTTTCTCGGTTTAATTGTTGCTGTAATTAAAATGGCCGCCCGTTAAATCTGAGGACGCAAGAAAAGTTTCGCTTGACGGGGACGCGCGGAGGACAATTTATGTGCAGAAAGAGCAAGAAAAAAAAAAGACTCTGGGTGTGTTTTTTGTTGATTACAGTTACGGCTGCAGTTACCAAAAGTTGGTAAACAGGACGGCATAGACACTATTTAGTGAGAAAGCAGTGAGGTGTGGCTGAGATACTAAGTGACAATGTTCATTCTATGATGCTATGGTGGTATTGTTAACACACATTTCCACATTTCTATGATAAATTACTGCCTTGTAACAGTTTTGACAGACTTGAGGGATGTATTTTTTATAAAATATAAAAATAATCATTTAAAAACATGTATATATTTTATCCCAGATTTTTCCCCCCAAACCCCAATTCAATTTGTTAATCTCCCACTAACGACTCTTCATGCCTGAGCAGGATTGGCCGCTCGAGAGCGAAGAGACCAATGAAACGCCCTCTTGTTGCCTGGTGAGGCTGGGCCAGTGGTTGCCATGGCAACGCAGGCAATGGCGGGGGTGCGACTCGAACACCCAGTCACGCTTTTGCCTACGGAACGGGTGAATTAACAGCGTGAGCCACCCTGAGGCCCGTCAAATTAATTTCTTTGACGATCTTGAATTATAAAAATTCAGCTGGCTTTAGCGTCAACACAATTACACTGATGCAGGCAATCTGCCAGATGTTTAAATCTTAATCTTAATTAGTCTGTAGCCTCATGTTCAGCCTCCAGAAAAGAAAACATTGCTGGTCGATCTTTTGTGAACCTTTTGTGGACGAAGAAACACATTACCTAGAGCAAAACACGGAGTGGAGTTTCTCTGCAAACTGATGTGAAATGGAGACCGGAGGTGAACCACCAGCGGTGGGGGGCAATGAAAGGCGCTTGGGCCACAGGGCAGGTGGGGTGTCGCTGCTGCTCAGGTAATTACATTTCCACTGCTCAGGTTAGCCGGGTCTTGGCCTCTCACAGCTGTGTGGATGTGGGTGGAGGAGCAGGAAGAAATGAAGAGCAGGGAGCGCTTGCATATTTACCATCAGGAGGAGCCCGATTTGAAACGATTGTGGCATGAAATTCTGCGATTTCTGTGAGTTTGGAAAAAGTTAAAGCCTAAACTGTATTTAACTGTTTGGAGTGTTTTGTTTATCAATTGCTGCAGTTTTGTAAAACACACCTTGAACATTATAATAGATACAGATTCATCACCCCCAGAGTGTCTGTGCATCTAATTCCTCCACTTAGAATTAATTCTCTGAATGTCTCTTAACAGATGGCCGGCTAACTTCCATAATTCTCTACTGGGCGTTTTATTGTCCTGCCAACACAAGCTGCGCATTTTCTCAGAGAGGTTCATCTTTTGAGAATATTATGAGGACCTTTTTTCAGTTTACTGCCTTAATGATGGGGGCTGGCTAACAGCCTTTTGTGGATCGCTGACAGTTAAAATGTTATGTTTCGTTCTTCACGTACCGACTAAA
This sequence comes from Anguilla pacifica, assembly GCA_039654925.1. Classification (NCBI taxonomy): domain Eukaryota; kingdom Metazoa; phylum Chordata; class Actinopteri; order Anguilliformes; family Anguillidae; genus Anguilla; species Anguilla pacifica. The sequence continues at coordinate 73,659,881 of CM077285.1, read as the reverse complement.
CTAAAAGAAAATGTACTGTTCTCAGCTCTTTTACGTAATTGTACTGCTGTGGCAGTCTCGTATGTAAAGTGTCGAAGACATAGTCTGTCACAGTGGCTGTTACTTAACTCTCCCTCTCCCTGTAGCTTCAAGCCAAGACGAAGAGCATGAATCCAGAAGCTTGGGATCAAGGGGCAAGATGTGTTCTATAAGATGTGTTCATATGAAAATGTACTTTGCTTCAGGTAACACACTGTAGACCAGCTCTCATAAAGGCACCAAATGTAATAGGCCGAAGTGCATCAATTTGATCAACAGTTTTCATACAGTTTAGGCACCTTACTTTAAAAGTATGCTTTCAACTTTCAGCTCAGCCCACAGAGGGAAATATTTAGTGTTACATCGACACTGTTAGACACATACAACCTCTGTCTGAACATTTTACTGTGCATCATTTATTATTCAGCCACAGGGAGGGAACAGAGTCTTACACATTTATAACCCTCCCCCCCACCACCAACCCCACCTGATTGGTGATCAAGTTGTAATTGTTTGCTGTAGAGATCCCTTAAAAGCCTAAAATGACTCTCTTCAAAGCTGGTAGTGTACTTTGTCCTCTGCACAGTTTTCCCCAAACCCCCTGTCCCTGAGTATGGCAAAATAACAATAATAATAAACAATTCTCTCAGGGAAACAAGGACATGAAAATTGTCATTCCTCCAAGAACCCTTCATCTTCTGTCCCGAATCATCTGGAAAATGACAAGACCCGCAAAAAAAAACTACAGCTGTAATGGATGAAAAAGAGGGGAGAGGCTGTGATGTGTAGCGTGATTTTTTTTTTTTGAGGACATAAATCAAATTTTTCCAATTTCTTCATTGTTTGCGGCCTTTGCTCTTTTTCCAAGCGCAAGCCTGTGTTCTACAGTTGTTACCTCCCCCCCTCCCGTGGGTGTCTGTGGCTTTTTAGGCTGTGAACCTCAGTGTTTTGACAAGGATCAGAGAGCGTGCTTCCATCGTCGCCGACGTAAGCGTCTTTCGCTTCTTCCATTGTGCAGCGCTTGATTTGGAAAAGAGAAATCATTCAGTCCTCACGGAGACAAAGCAATGACACATTTTGCTGTTTATTCGTTATAGTGCACGGCTTCGGGCAAAGAGACAATATCGGGACGGTTGAAGAAAGGCTGGCGGTAGGCTGGTCTTTATTGCCCGTATCCCTAATTCAGGTTGCCGGTCGTCCTTCGGCCGGTTTCCAGTGTTGACCGCCTCCTGTCACGGTTTCCGAGGGCGACGGCAGACAGTGAGGTCATCTGGTCCGAGCCGCCGACGCGCCGGACTTCAAAGCAGCCTCGTGGAGGATGTTAATATTTGCTCAGGTGCATCTTTCGGTCTCTGCCCCGAGTTTATAAATATATGGTTGGGGGCAGAGATCCGTCTGAAGACGGCGTCCCGGCGAGAGAAAGGGGGAGCGAGCAGCGCACCCTCTCCCGCCCCCGGCGCCGCCCCCCCCCCCCCCCCCGTGCTTTGAAACCCCCGTGCTTTTCTTCTGACTGTGTGATCCCGAGTCTGCTCTCTGGTGGGACCCCCCCCTCTCTCTCTCTGGGGCCGGGGCGATGCGGTCCCAGGCAGCTGGGGGGACAACGTGCGCCAGTCCTTTTGAACTCCCGCCGCCGCCGCCCCCCCCGAGCGGCGCGTGGAAAGTCCCCCCCCCCCCCCCCTTGCCCCCTTGAAAGAACTTGAAGGAAAAACAAAATATTTTCCGATTGTCCAGCGAGGCGGAAGGAAGAGATCAGATAGAGCGTCTCCCCACGAACCCCACCTCTTCCCTGCGGTGATCGCGGTCGTGCCGAAACACACATATACCTGCGTGCGGGCTCAGCTGCAAACTGCCATATCCTTCTTCTTCTTCTCTTTTTTTCTTCTTCTTCTTCTCTTTTTTCTTCTTCTTCTTCTCTTTTTTTCTTCTTCTTCTTCTCTTTTCTTCTTCTTCTTCTTCTCGTTCTTTTTCGGTTCGCGCTACTCGTGCCCTGCAGTCTGACTCCTGAACAGCTGGGGCCGCGGCGCGGCGCGGCAAATCTGTTGTTTATTTTTGTGTCCTCCAAAGGCGGCCCGACGCTGGGCCGTGCCCCGTCGGGCGAGGCAAACGGAGACCGCGAATCTCTGGACCCCAGCCCCGCATCAAAGGGGCTGGCGGTGCAGCTGCGGAACAATAACACAGCCCCCTCTCTCCCTCTCTCTCTCTCTCTCTCTCTCCGCCGCGGCAGGACAATGGGCCGACTGTGCGCGAGACTGGCAGAACTGGTCCAGCGGGTCCGCCGCGCGTGAAACCCTCCGAACAGAGGAGGCGCGGCAGGTCTAAAGGCCTCGGGAAGGTGAGAATGAGAACGGTTCGGGCCTTGGAAAGGGCCTGTTTCAGTCAGGGGTCTGTCTCAGTCAGACCCTTCTGCAAGCCGGTTGGAAAATAAAAGTAAAAAGTAAAAGTACACTCGTGCTCTTGTGGGGAGATATAATGCCCGTACTCTTTTTCTGTACCTTTGGGCATAGTGGTTAGCACTGTCGCCTCACAGCAAGAAGGTTGTGGGTTCGAATCTCGGCTTGGGGCCTTTCTGTGCATGCTTGCATGTTCACCCCGTGTTCACGTGGGGTTTACTCCGGGTACTCCGGTTTCCTCCCACACTCACTGACATGCATGTTAGGTGCGCTCCTGCAGGTGCCCTTGACCACGGCACTAGCCTCAGAACTGGAGCTGGTCCCCGGGCGCAGCACAAGAGATAATATAATGCAGACCTTTTTCCAAACTTGATTTATGGGACAAGTGTTGGCCAAGTGTTGGGAAGTCCCAGGCCTTACACCTTTCTAGTGCTCCCTTTCCACACATGGCCTGGTGCATCATCACGTTAGTTTAAAAAAATGTATGTCTGCAATATTAAATAATCTATACTTAAATGAGATGATATCAATTCACAATTCTTTGTGAACATTATCCTAAGCAAGAGGACAGTAAGTAGTTTATTTAGTAACATTTAGGGAAAATCCTCAGGTAGACCATATTTTTGGTTTGAGGAAACTGGACTGTTGAAACACAGTTTTAGTGGACCAGTATTGTGTAACACTGGTACTGTACCATGATGAGAATGATGGCCAGTGTGCATGCTCGGTGTACTGTGAATGATTAAATTACAGAGTTAAACAGTGTTTGTGCTCTAAATCTAATCTTATTCTTTACAATTGCCCCCAATCAATGCTGTCTTTCAACCAACCCTGTTTGTATACATATGTCATAAGCTCGTAATAATCTCCCAGAGATGCTAATTTGTGCATTGAACAGTGCTTGTTTACCTTTAATGAACACCTCCACATTGCAAATCTATCCTTTCTAACTGATGAAGCTAAAGGCATTTACGGATGAACTCAGTTATATAGTTATTTGCAATTTATATTTTAATGAAACATAATTCCACTTCTCATATTTATTTGCCAAGTTATTGATTGGCTGCATCCAAAAGAGGTTGAAAGCCATCTGGAGGAGTTTTAACCTAATTTCCTTGATGTTACGGTATTAAAATATATGTTAATAAGCCCCCAGCATGCAGTTTATCTGTATGTCTAATATGATTAAAGCCTTTGCTCGCTCATTATTTTGTAATTACAGCAACCTTCCAGATTCCACGTGTTCTAGGTAGAGATCCAGTGTGACAGCAGGGACTCAAGTTCTCGTCTCATAAGGAAATGTAAAATCGTTGGGACTTTCTCGACACACGTCTGGTTCTTGGCTATAGTTTCCGATCCATAGTTTCTAGTTTCGCAGCCACAAGTGGAAAATCTGGTAAGTTGCCGGTTTCCAAAGACATAGAGTGTGAGTGTCGTGTCATACAAGAACACTACACAGCTTACTAGGCACAGCCTTAAAAATACATTTTAGGGAATAATGCAATGCTTTCTCAGTAAGAAAAATCTAGAAATGTGTTTTCTAAGCTGTGTCTGAACTCCTAAAGTTCCAGTGGAGCTCCAGTATCTACCAGGGAGAAGCCTATTGAGCAGAATATAGCACTTCCTAGAGGAATCCCTTGGGTGGCATCACAGAAACAAAAGTTTTTTTGCGATGTTCTGAGAAAGAGAAGCCTGTTGAAGGAGCGTAGGACTCTTCTGTTTTTCTAACATTTCAAAAACATTTTCATATAAGGCTGACAATTTTTTGTGTTAGATTTCTGTTTGCCGTGTCCTCACTGAAGTTGTGTTTACCAAAAAAAAAAAAAAAAAAAAAAGTTACATTTCACAAGACTTAGGACTTTAAATTCAACTTCTCCAAGTTGTGAACAAAGTGCCGCTTGTGGTTAGATTAGGACTGAGGGCTAAGTTCAGTCTAAAGATAATGGGTGAGTGGGAGTCAGACATTAAGAGGCGGCTTCTCCGCTAAACTGTTGTGACATGTTGCAGTGGGCGGAATTCAAACAGAATTACCGACCGCATGACCCGAAGGCCTGTGCTTATGAAGCTGATGAGATACAGATTTGTAAAATTCCATTACGATTAATGTTGTTGTTGTTGTTTCTTTTTTTTCCCCTGCTTTGCATAAATTAAAAAAGAGGAGCTGTGAGCATCGCAGGGAGAGAGAGAGAGAGAGAGACAGAGAGAGAGAGAGAGAGAGAGAGAGAGAGGGAGAGCGGCGTTTTTGGTGGAATTTGTCGGGTGCAGGCAAAGTCCCAGGGAGGAGAAGACCCCGATCCCGTGTGATTTTTTCCATCGGTCGGACGTCTCGCATGAGAGTCACAGGTTATCCAGGAGAGTGCTGGGAAGCAGATGACAGAGTTAAAAGACATGTCTCATCAAAGTGCTGACTGCCTGATAAATGAGTGCGTCTGTGTGTGGAGGAGTGGGGGGGGGGGAGTGCTGTTGCAGGTGCTTGTTTTGCTTTGGACAGTTTGCAATGGGCAGCTTAACCCTCTGTGTGCCAAGCTGGGTTTCTGATCTTATGTTCACTTAATACTAGCTTTTGTCTTTGCCTTACGAACGCATTATGACAAAGGATGGGTTTTTGGAGAACTCCTCATGAATGTTTTTATGTTCGCATTGCAAGATCACTAGCACGCAATGCTGTACAGATATATTTCAGCTTGCAGTTTGTTCAATTTAGAGGTTGAACCAAAAAAAGTTGAGTAATGCATTTAACTGTTTGGTTGGATTCTGTGGGGAGGTGTTTGGTTGATGATTAACCAGGTCCATTGTTTTCATATTGCATCATGAAGGAAAGTATTGTTCCACTGGATATTTTCACTTCAAGTAAAAGATCCCAAGATTTTTGTTTTAAGCCAGAACTTATTTGGTAGATTTAGGTAAGGTATTCTCAAAGTGCTTTAACTAAATGCCATGTTGTCATGTATAATTTAAAATTCATCACATGGGACAAAACTATAAAGCTAGCAAGTTACTTCCTCCAGATATTATTAAAACAGCTGAAATGAAATTAAACATAATCTCAAAAACTCAAATTATTACATAATTACATTATTATTAATTGCTGAAATAGTACTTCCTGGCTGGACATATGTGTATATATGCATATATATGTATTTAAAACAATCATGAGATACACCACACACCTTTCCCACGTATCATTATCTCAGCAAAGAGATGGGATGGGTGTCCTACTTTCACCTTCTCATTAGTTCTCAGGGCGTGTGTGTGCACTTGTCCTGGACGTAGAAAGCCTTTTACGTCACCATCAATTTGCAAACCCATATATAAATTGACCGTGGGTTCTTAATTAAAGAACAAATGTTGATTGAATCCAGGCCTAATAGCTGGTTTGTGAGATACAATATATCTGTTTATGGCAAGTTTCCAAATGTATCCAACAATGAAAGATCCAACCATGAATACTCTGCTCAAGATTTAGAAAACAAGTTTTATAACTTTCAGAAAACTTTTAGAAAGCTGCCTTGGAGATTCTAAGCCACAAGAGTGAACAGCCTTTATTAATCCCATTATACAGTAACTTAAAGTGGCTAAAATTAAACATTTCTCTGTTTATCGGCTTATTGACGATCTTTGCTATTAGTTTTTTTTTCAGACTAAAAAGATGGTGACTCTTGCTTCAGGGTGGTGCCATATGCATGAAAGTGCTTAAGCTTGATTCAGGGATGGGGATTGGATGAGCAACAGGAAATTGGGAGCGGTCCCTTGTTTAAATTTAGAGCAATGAGAGGGGATTCCAAGGGAATTTCCGTTGCATACATTGCCCCTTTCATCCAGTTTCATAGCACAATGGTGCAGCTGATATTGATCGGGGGAAAGTTCGAGCCAAGATGGAGGCGCAAACAGTAGGTCACAGTGAGATGGTTACGGACTTTACATCCTATCAAGCATCGCAGGAGGGCATTCATTTATTTCTATCAAGGACTGGATTGTGGCACTGCTTATGCTATCTTATTTCCATCGGGGTAATGATTGCCATTCACATAACCCATGCCTTTTGGAGCAGGTCAGACTCTCCTCTCTGTGGAATTTTGGCACTGTGCGATTCAGATCTGCCCAACCTTTTTTAATCTTTACACCCTTTACGACTTTTTTTTTTTTTCACCTTGAAAAACGTTCGGCAGATATCAACATCCCTCGCAAACTGGAGTGCATTCAGCACACTGAGGATGAGGAGAAGGGGTCACTCACACGCTAACATGGGACAGAGAGAGATGACGATGCTTTTACAAGCAGAAGTGAAAGGGGGGTTGTGGGGGGGGGGGTGTGCGTGCTTCCAGTGCAAACTGTCACGCTGTCATTAATACATTTGGAGAATTAGCATTCAGCTGCTGTCCCAGGTAAGTGTAAACACAGAGGCCGGTGGCCGTGGTCTGTCAGCAGGATTGAATTTAAAACCATCAAAAGCCGTCGTATCCTGCAGAGCAAGCCCCCCCCCCCCCCCCCCCCCCCATATTTAATAATTAAACAAGGTGCAGTTCAAGGCAGGGCTTAAGATGAAAGAGGCTTCTGTCACTGAAAATTAGGCACTCTTAGTTTTGTTTGTGTGCGTGTGCGTGTGTGTGTGAGTGTGTGTGTGCATGTGTATGTGGGCGTGCGTGCGGGTGTGTGCGTATGTGTGTGTATGTGTGCATGAGTGTGTGTGTGTGTGTGAGTGTGTAAGTGTGTGTGTATGTGTGCGTGAGTGTGAAAGTGTGTGTGTGTGTGAGTGTGTAAGTGTGTGTGTGTGTGTGTGTGTGTGTTCTTATTTTATTCTCAAGTCACCTCCCCTTGCTTTTCGTAAGTTTGAGGTTGTCAATGTCTCAGTTAAAATAAGACGGTGTGCTGTGCTTTACCCTGCGTTAGTGATTGATGTCTTGAAATCTAAACCTTTGAAATCTTTGTTTATCCATCCTTCTTTTGATTAGCACACTGCAAACTGTTGTTATCTTTGCCCACACGTTAAGCAAGCTGGTTCAAAGATATGCTCCAGAGTGATGATGTCACAGCTGCCTTCTTAGTTTCCTTTTGACGTGCAGCAAGAAGGTACCGTCTCTCATCAAAGGTTGTATCATTATTTAATTTCTTGATTATGTATTTTTTAAAATCTTACTTACAAGCATTTTGCTACTTACAGCTTGATGCAATATGACTGGATGTCACCCATGGTTGGACTATAAAATATATTAATTTAGCTAGTTATTTGTGAATTGTTTTCAGTTGTGTAAACATCCTTATTTACACTGATTTACAGTACTGTATTGTTATTGTAATCTGTAGAAAAAAGAGAAGAGATTAGGATCATTGAGATTGATTCATGTGCAGAACATTATTTTTCAGATATACTGATTTTGAGTATCTTTAGTTGATAAATCAGCTCCGTATTATTTTTTCCCAGGGTCCAAAGACTACATCAAAGGAGTTGCTTGCAAGCCTGGTCAAAGAGACTGTAAACATAATGCAAGAACCAAAAAAAAAAAAAAAGAAAACTCCACACACCCTCCTGGAAATTTCTGAAATTTGAAACGTACCTCAGTGTTCACAACAGTCTGCAGTCTGAGTACTTTTTGACTGACACACATGGCACAGGATGTGGCAGTGACAGGACGCCCCCCCCCCCCTCCCCACCCACGGGAGGGGATCCCGTGTTGGCTGGGGTATGCTGTGATTCTGTCCTGGGCAGATAACAGTGTCCAAGTCCTTTTATCTCCCCTCCCCAGAGGCACAACAGCCAGACCCCCAGACAAATAAAAACACTGAAGCAAGACCCTCCAAACCTTGCCACTAACCTCAGATCCCCTGAGCCTTCCACTTCTGATGTGATATTTTTAGATTATGGCCATCTGCTGACTTGTTCAACAAATGGTCATGTGTATATGTTTCCTGCACACTTTGGAATCCATACAATTGCATCCAGTGTAGAAATTCAGATCATGTTCCTGAGATCGAACAGTGCCTCCCTACAATCCGCACATATCCCCCAGATGTATTCCACCTACATACTGTGTGTTTGTGTTCCCCAGATGACCTCCGCTACAGACTTTCCACTTTTAATTGCAGTATTCAACACACACAATAGGTAGTCGACTGCAGTGGTGAGGGAACCGGGCTCGCCAACAGAAAGCTGCAGATTTGAGTCCGAGAAGAGACACTGCAGGTACAGCATGATACTCAACCTAAATCACTTCAGAAAATATCCATACGGATAATGTGAAAAATGCACAGTAAGTCGCCTTTAAAAGATCATTTGCGGAGTGAATAAGTAAATAGATAACTGTAATAGGGGCGGCACAGTGGTGCAGTGGGTAGCACTGTCACCTCATAGCAAGAAGGTTGTGGGTTCGAATCTCGATTGGAGACTCCGAATTGCCCATAGGTATGAGTGTGTGAGTGAATGGTGTGTGTGCTCTGCGATAGATTGGCGGCCTGTCCAGGGTGTATTCCTGCCTCTCACCCAATGTACGCTGGGATAGGCTCCAGCACCCTCCTCGACCCTGCTTAGGGTAAGCGGGTATAGATAATGGATGGATAACTGATAGATAATTGATGCAGCAGAGGTTCGTCTATGCTTAGCACACTTGCTTTATGATTGTATTATGAATATTAAATGGTAAATGGACTGCATTTATATAGCGCTTTTATCCAAAGCGCTTTACAATTGATGCCTCTCATTTGCCAGAGCGGTTAGGGGTTAGGTGCCTTGCTCAAGGACACTTCGACACACCCAGGGCGGGATTTGAACCAGCAACCCTCCAACTGCCAGACGATCGGTCTTACCTCCTGAGCTATGTTGCTCCCTAGGCCCCCTAGGCCCCCTAGGAACAATCTCTGTTACAGGCAGAAGGAAATGCCTTCTACCTGTAACAAATCATTTTTTTTGTGTGTGTGTGACGTACAAATAGTGCTCTTTAGGCCCGGGGCTGTTGCATGAATCTCACTGTATAGTTTGGACTCTCCTTCTTTCCTTCATCGTTGACAGGTGTTGAGGAGGCCGATGGTGTACAGAAGGCGTTCAGTGTTATTAGACATGAAAGGGCTAAGTGCCTCAGACGTCACTGAACGTTTCCTCGGATGGTTTTCGTTGGACAAAGACCAACTATCTGTGTAAACTTTGACTGTTCAAAATGCAACTTCTATCAACACCATTCGTTTTCTCCAGCACAAAGGGCTGTGTGCACACATCTCTAATCAAACGTCTGTCATCGCGCGTATAAACCCGCACCTTCTGCATTCCAAAACGCTAGGAGCTACGTGTGGGACATTAGCTGCTATAATTACTTTTCATTAGAGGGTATTACAAGGAAAATCCGTTTGAGTGTAACTGCCAAAAAAAAAAAAAAAAAAAAAAAAAAACCCCACAAACTGACTTGAAAATGAGAAATTGTAAATCTATATATAAATCTCTCATGGCTCAGATGCTTTGAAAATGAACTTCAAGGATAGATTCTGAAAAATGCTCTGCTTTTTACTTCTGCTCTCCTATGTGGCCTGTGTGAGTACGGGCTGGTTCCTTGGAGCTCGTAGCCATATATTTTTCACAGCAAGGTTTCTGAACAGATTTGTAGGAGTCTGTCCTCCATCTTTTGAACTTAGAGGTTAATGGAACCTCAAACTAGGTAGCGATGAAGTGTTTCATGTCTGTAGGTGCTTATTGTTAACAGTGTTTCTCAGGGACACAAAATTCTATTGAGGGCGGAAAAAAATTGGGAGTTTTCAAAAAGCTGAGCGCTGCAAGGATCATCGCCTGACATCGTTCCTTCTCTAAGTCCCTTCATGTTATTCCGAGTATGAATTTTGTAACGTTTATATTTTGAATAGAACAAAGGGATCATAGCGACATCAAAGGTAACTTTTGAAAATAACATCAGATAAAAATCTGAAAGGCCCGCAAAGCGAGCCTCTGAACGCTGCATGAAGCTGGAATTGGATTTTTTTTTGGTCCACAGTACATAGCCCGCTGTGTCTGAATGGCACGCAAAGCACCCCGTTTTGTACCGAAATGTGTTTCCAAAGAGCCACGTCAGGTAACAGTTTGTCAAAAGTGAGGTGAAGTTTTATGCATGGCCACTGAGCAGACAAAAAGGCTGTCTGTCCCACTGGACGGTTCCTCTTGACCAAAAAACAAATTGCTCAAAACAAAGAATAGAAAAATACAATCACGTGTATTAGCTGAGTCAACATAAACAGAATCGGGGAGAGCTCGGGGACACTAGTCTTTGTTTCACATAATGGAGGTTTTGCAATTATTGTCGACTTGTATTGCGAGGGGATTTTTGAGTTGCGGCCGTGGTTTGGAAACCATAATTACTGTTGTGCGAGTGTTTAGTGTGCCTTTAAAATTCCTCAATCTCTAAGAATATTTGTTTTTATTTTTTTCATTTCTAGGTTATGGACTTTGGAAATGCATTCACAACCGTCATCCTTTTTCTATTGCAACGTTGTGTGTGTGTGTGTGTGTGTTTGTGTGTGTGTGTAAAATATATTAGAAACATAGAACTACTCATTTGCTCATTTCTTGTCTCTTTCCATCATTGAACAAACACATTTGGTCGTGATCTTGTGCCCCGGTTCACACTGAGAGAAGTGAGATAGCTGAGCCTGTACAGCATCCGCAGTAGCGCAGTAATGATTCTGGACCGGTGACCGTAGGGCCTTGGGTTCAAATCCTCTCCGCGGAAACCGCCACCTTAACCTTCGGAAAGATGCTTTTCTCTTACCGCTCGAGCGAAATCCTCAACTGGATTAATGGACTTCAAGACATCAGCCAGTTCCTCCGAGGTGAAACAGGAGAAAAAAAGGAAAAAAAAAACTTTAAAGACGAAAAGATGGCTGTTGTGATGACCTTGGGGCGGGGGGAGGACGGTGAGTTGCAGGTGGACTGCGGAGGGGGACAGAGCCGTGCTGTGTCAGAGTCCTGCGCGGGAGATCCTTTGTAGTGACCGTTGGTCCTGGAGCAGCGGGCAGCCCCACCGCAGGCAGGCAGGCACATCCCCACTGCTGCTCGCTGCTCATCGCACGCAGGATCGAGAACAACAGAAAAAGAAAGAGAAGGCTTTTCGTGTAACTGTCGACATTTGTCTTCTCGTTTTTTTTAAAGCGCCATCGTGTCTTTTTTTAAACCAGGACAAATTTCAGCAGGAGAAGTGAGATCTTCAGCATAGAAGTGTGGAAAGGTTATGACCAGAGCCAACCAGGACTGTTTATAACAGTTTCTGAAACCCACCGCAGGCAGGCATATCCCTCGCTGCTGCTCACTGCTCATCACTCCGCACCGGTCTTCATACCAGGCAGGGGGGGTGGGGGGAGGGGGGTTTATCATGTGACCCGTGACTCATTGCGGCCCGCGTGGTCGCTGGGCGAGAGGACCACATATCCTGAGTGTCCATTCGAAGGTTTTTCAATCGTGTGTCTGAATTCTCAGAGATTACATTACATTACATTTATTTGGCAGACGCTTTTATCCAAAGCGACGTACAAAAAGTGCATTTCATGGTCATAGACAACTGCTAAAGGCAGGTTCAGTAAGGTACAATACTTATTTTGTACAGCTATTTCTAACCAAGAACACAGTTTAGTTCACACAGTGAACACTATTCAGACCTAAGATAATATCACATCTGCCATTGCCAGTGAACGTACACTGATAAGGTGCAACCAGGCCTGTGAAGGTCGAACTGTAATGAATGTATTAATATCACAATTAAGGAATCACAGTTCTGGTTTCAACCAGAAAAGGGCCTGGTTCTGTGTCCATTAGTCCCATTTACTAGTGCCAACATGCAAATGGCTGATATGAAGATCTGTGAGCTAAGCCAGGTGGATGATTTTATGGTCCTGTTACATCAGTGATTTGAATGAACTGCAAATTACAGCATAGCCAATATACTACGCAATCTTACCTTCCAGCTGCCGTAACTTCACTCAACTTTCCCTCTTACGTCCCACGGTCATGCAGACTTTTCCCCCCATTCATCCTCAACTCGATTCACTGTTTGAAGTACACTGCAGCCAGGAAATATAGATCCATATGAAACATCCTCTGCACACACCCATGAGAAATATGGCCAGCCAGGTTCCATGCTGCTTCATTTGACTGCTTTTTTGTCTTTGAACCTCCTTTGTTTTCTTTAACCTATCAAATATGTATTAAGCAAAGCAACGTCAGGTTTGCTTTTTATTCAGAGTAGCTGCCTTCTTTGTCTTTGCTTTTCCATGAATACTTCCAGGTTATGAGTCTGGAGAAATGCAATTGTGACCCTCATGAAATTTGGGATAGATACTGTTACTGATTAAAGGTGTGTCTTTGTATACATACCCTATGAAAGTTGTTCCTGTAACAAGGGACAAGTTCACACCCAAGCCTGGCCCTGAAGATATCCCTTCCACATTAATGGTCCCGCTAGGCTAGTTTATTCTAGCTTAGCCTTGATGATAAGCACTGCAGCTCTCACCATGAGGGAGAGGGATTATCGATTATTATTATTATTATTATTACAGGCATTTAGCAGACACTCTTATTCAGAGCAACTCACATTGTATCCAATTATACAGCTGGATATATTCTGGAGCAATGCAATGTCCTACCGGAGAATCGAACCTGTGACCGTTAGGTTACAAAACCAACTCCTTACCCATTATACTACACTGCCGCCCACAATTTTTGACCAATGATTATTGGTCATCGGTTGACCCATAAGGGCAGCTCATACATTAGTGGCATTGCACTTTGTTTTTTTCTGTTATCTCCATTGTTCTTGATTGCACAGCAGGTTCATATTAGAATTCTTAATGAGGCACAGAAACATATTGTTGGACGGGGAGATGTCAGTTAAATAATTCCACAACATTGTCAGCCATTTGCAATTGCAGTGTGCCCTATCTGCCGCTAAGGTAACCAGATGTCATGACAACTGAGGTTTCAAATTCACACCCAGGCCTAAGGTTCAACTTAGTTCACCAAAATTTTCCTTTGGTTCTCTTCTTCTCTCTGTCTTTCTCTCTCTCTCTCTCTCTTTCTCTCTCTTCATATATATAAATATATTTGTATGTACATACTTGTATTTATATGTGTATAATAAAACAAGTGAAATTACCTGTGCTCAGAACAGATATAACCAATGGAACTGTTTTAGTACATCTTTGGAGCGGAGAAAGAACAAGGCATGGATTGGACTCCTGTGAGAGGCGCCACTGTAATATTTTATTTCTGTCCGTTACAAAATCAGCAAATTTCAGATCAATCTGGCTGATGTCGGTCAGATATCAGTCACTGACGACTTGAAAAAGTTTGCACCCAAACTGAAATAGCAGTTGCAGAACATCTAGCGCAACAGAAAGAAGCAGCCCCATGTGAGATCTGAACCTCCACTCCGTTTTTTCAAAAGGTTTTCTAAACCAGATCAGATCCTCCTTACACTTGAGTTCAGGATGCATTCACTGAGCCTGTTTCAGTTCCAGAAAATGCATTCAAAGCCACTTCCCAAAGCCAGCCAGAGACTCCCACAGTTTTCAAAACTTCACATAAGACTCCTGTCAGACTGCCTCCTGTTTGCGTGGAGTTGGTTTTGGATGCAGAATAGAGAACAACAGAAAAAGAAAGAGAAGCCTTTCATGTAACTGCCGACATTTGTCTTCTCATTTTTTAAAAGCACCATTGTGTCTTTTTTTAAACCAGGACTAAGGGGGCAAATTTCAACAAGAGAAGTGAGATCTTCAGCATATAAGTGTGGAAAGGTTATGACCACAGCCAATCAGGCCTGTTCGAAATTTTGAAACAATCAAATGCCTTCTCAACATGGAACGCCTTTGGGTTTTTATAACTGAATACAGAATTTTAAAAAGAGAGTACATAACATGAAAATTAAATTAACTTTAATTTGCCCTCTTTTAAAATATTTTATTGGTAATTTCCTGTGAATCCCACATCCCACTGAGCTGCTCAATGCCATGCTGAGACATCTCCGGTAAAAGGAAAGGTGACAGTGTGTGTGTGTGTTTGTGCGTTGGGTGTGTGTGTGTGTGGGTGGGGTGGGGGGTGCTAATGCGGTCTTATTAAATGGAACAAAAGGAACATGTCAGACGCGCGTGGCCTAATGCAGATGTGTTGACAACAGTCCCCGTAAAGATCAAATGTGCCACGGACAGATCAAAGCAGACAGTGTGCAGTTAAAAAAACAAAAAAAAAACAAAATGGAGAAAGCACTGTCTAAATGAATTGAGCTTAATCCACCACATCAGGTGGCAGGGGCAAAAAATTCACCTTTTTAAAAGTGGCTCGCTCCCACTTTTTCAGTGAAGCTGTAAAGGACTCACTGTGTGTCACGTGCACAGCTGTTGCTCGTGCACATCTGGCAGCCCCATCACAGCCCTGCAAACGACAAGCCACTGGATGTTGCTGAGCAACCAGGTTAGCTGTTACCTTTTTTTTTTTCTTTTTACATCTCATTTGTGTTGCTGGGCTTATTAGCTTGCTACAGGTTTTCCTTCACTCCAGTGGACATTACATTACATTGATTTAGCCAGCAATCCCAGTTTTTTTGGCTGAATCAATTCTGTGTCGCAAAGCGTGGTACATAAAGGGAACACATTGCAGTAGCTCTGCGAGAGCACCTGTAATCTCTAATCACAGAAAAAAAGCCAGTAATATTCAGCTATAGCGCAAAACGAAGTGCTGGCATCATACAATATCTAACTAATAGCCGCGTGGGAGAATGTTTTTTTTTTTTTTTTTTTTCCAAGAAAGGGGTTTGGTCACATATTTTATAGAGTGTGGAAACCTGAAGTGAGAATTTGTGGTTAGGGGTAAGTACAGTGTGCCACAAGATAGACTAATGCCCTCAGGTGTGTATCAGTCCCAGCCTCTTCATTCCAACTAAAGACACTTTTTTGTTTTTTTTGTTTTAGACAGATTTGATAAATTCAGTAAATTTATTATGTATTATTTTTTACAATTTGTTCACAAGATACACCTGTCTACAAGCCAGTGACTGTTTTACACCCTACGAGCCACAGACATCAGCATACTATCACTCACTAGGGCTGAGGGAGAAACGTGTCTTTAACTGACAACAGCTTGTAATCTGCAGATGCTTAGTGAGAAGCTAGAGGGCGCTTTTGCCGCAGTCTTCTCATCCAAGGGAACCCTGACTAGCAGAAGCCTATCGTACCTGAGGCAGATGAATAAAACCCAGTGTCCAGCCACTGAAGACTCTTATTTGGTCTTATTTGGCGAATGCAAAACAACTATCAATGTCTGAGCAACCGCTCACCCTGCATTCATGTTTTTAATGACTGGACCACTCAGGAACCTAACTGGCTTCCTTCAGTTATATATTTTCCTACATCCTGTAATCGTTTATTCAGTTCCCTTCTGTTTATATAGGTCCCATCAGAAAATGTTTTCCTTTCTTAATTAGTTCCTTTGTACAATTTCCCTTTGTGTTGAGAATGAATAATTTATTTAAGACGTATATGGTTTTTTTTTTCTTCTTTCCTCTTATGCACCCTTCCATTCCCCAACAGGGGACCACATTCTTTGAGTGTGCATACATACACACACGCATCATTACAACTGTAGAAGTCCCGCCTACCCTCGTAAATATGCAGAACTGCCCCCATCCCCATCTTCTTCTCACCTTGTGCAATACAAACACACTGAACGGTAACCAAACTGCCCCCCCCCCCCCAACTCCCCAAGGGGCTATATCCTGTCATTGAGAGGATATTGTGAAACAGATGACAATCTAGGTGTACGTTGCATAATCATGTGTATGTGTTTTAAAGGACCTAGCTTTCCTTTAATTGGATGCTTGCTACTGTGGTACCCTGTGAATAAATTGTCTGAAAATTAAACGGCTTTATATTCCAGCCCCTCTGAAACGTGCCGTAGCTATGCAAATACATTGTTTTGATTTAACGCTTTTTTAAATAAACACAGGTAGGCTGTTAATTAACTGTTCAAGCACAGCAGAAGCACTCCAACAATTCCTGCAGTGACACAATGTTTTTTTTTTCTGATTATCTTCAGCTGCACAATTAAATATAAAGCTTATTTTGTGCTTACATAGATCATATCGTTTTCTTGGTCCGCATTCTGTTTAGTATATTCCATTCTTTAAGTATTTTCAAAAGACGCAATCACCGATTTCGCCATCATGCTCACCCATTAAATTAATTGCACATCAGTTGTGCAAGTCTATCTATCAAACCAGCAATCAGCTCAGCTGTTTGGTGTACAGTGTGGTATGAAGAATAGATTTACTTCCTCTCGCTTTTCCATACGTAGGGCATAGCAAATTAGATTAAGTGTTAGTGATTCCTTGATTATTCCATACAATGTGAAATTATTTAAGAATTACTTTTCTGCAGATTATTTTAGAAGATCGGGAAATGAGATACGCTCCATTGTTAATAATGAGTTCATGTAGCAAGTGTATATCAGAATTTTCTATATTTTTCAGGCTATCGTCAAGGTCATCTGTTGTACATTTACTGCATGGTCCGTTACAGCCTAATTAATTCAAGATCTGTTCCAGCTCTGTTCAGTTTTTACTATTTTAAATTCATTATATCTTGCCTATTAACGAGGTGGAATCTAAATGTCCTATTGATGCGATAACATGAGTGCTTCAAGATTAGAAATAAATGGGAATTCCTCCATTTTCATTTTATGCCAATCTGCAGGTTCCCCTATTGTTCTGAGAGATAAATTGGAATTTGGTTGGAATAGATATCATGAGGAACATGGGCTTGCAGTTTTGTAAATGAGGGGGTTATGGGGCGGCAGTGTAGCATAACGGGTAAGGAGCTGGTCTTGCAACCTAAAGGTCACAGGTTCGATTCCCAGGTAGAGCACTGCCGTTGCACCCTTGAGCAAGGTGCTTGACCCGCATTGCTTCAGCTGTATAAATGGATGCAATGTAAACGCTGTGTAAAAAGTTGTGTAAGTCGCTCTGGATAAGGGCGTCTGCTAAATGCCTGTAATGTAATGGTTATCAGTCAGTGACTCTGAGATATGGTCAGAACCACAGGAATTCAGTGGTTGAATGTGGCTGTCCTAACACTGCCAAAAACACCAGAATAGGCTTGTGGGAGATTACTGGGAGTGTAAATAAGTGAAAAGAAAAAAATTCATCAATTTAATTCTTTTTTTGTGTGTGCTAATTTGTGGAGAACAAAAGTTTTTTTTAGTTTACAATGCAGTGTTGAGGCTGGCATTTTTGACCAGCTCACCAAAAATGCAGAATTCCTTCAGCGTCTCAAGAGCCCACTCCTCAAACAGTTTGGAGTGATGTCATTGTTGGTTAGTTCCTACACAGTGATGTCATTGTTTACTGTTTGTTTATTTGGCTTTCGTCCGTGAGATATCGCACTCTACTAGCGCTTGGTTTCCAGACACAGTTACCGCACTCTGCAGTGCCCAGAGACCCAGGCCCGCATTTGGTGCCTGTATTTGGCCTGGATAAACAAAGGTGACATCACGAGCAATTTGGCTGGCTGTTTCCAGGATGGGGAGACGGATGTGAGGTTCGCCTTCGCACCAGTTTCCTAATCCCGTTTAGATCCATTTAGGCTCTCTAATATCAGTGAGCGTGGTCGTGAAGCTGGCGTGTTCACCTTGTGCTCTCCCTGTTCAAATCCATCCACCATTCCGGCTGTCCCTCTCGAAATAGCAGAGATCTTCCATGGTGCCTTCTCGCAGGGCTAAGAGAAGAACATCAGCTTATTCAAATGCAATGTTTTGCTACTCATAAGTCGACCCTTCTTCTACACTCTTGCTTTGTTCGCTTATGCTGTGGCTACCACTGCAACATAATACTGTTGATCTTTTGTTTTTTTTGATATTGATAGGGTTACTGCGAGTTCCTTCGAGTTTCTCTCTCGAAATTGGGCAAACCGGATTGGATCACAACCTTAGACCCGCCCACAAATCACAAACTGCACGGCCTCTCCTGGACGGGATTTGTAGCTCAACAGGGCGTCTGAATCAGACCCTCTTCCACATGTTGGTAATGTGCTATTAGCGAGTGGAAAGGGGTGCTGATGTCTTTGCCAGCCCCAGTCATAAAAAAAGATTGCTCAATGCTAATGAGCAAGCGTGGACTGCCAGGAAAAGAGATGCTTTCGTCGTGACATCAGTGCACCCTGGCTTTTGCCATGCGTTTTTCCTTTTCCTTTTTTATTTTTAACAGCATTTCATTTTGTTTTGTTTTTTTGAAGAATTTGAATACATTTTAGGAACCAAATAAAATGCACTTAGTGTTAATAATAATAATTCATCCATCATCTATACACACTTATCCTGAGCAGGGTCACGGGGGGTGCTGGAGCCTAGCCCACGTGGACACTGGGAGAACATAAAAACTCCACACAGACAGGCCCAGGTCGGGATTCAAACCCACAACCTTCTTACTGTGGGGTGACAGTGTTACCCACTGAACCACCATGCCACGCCAGTTCCTCTACTACTACTACTACTACTACTACTACTACTACTACTACTACTACTACTACTACTACTACTACTACTACTACTACTACTACTACTACTACCACCACCACCACCACCACCACCACCACCACCACCACCACCACCACCACCACCACCACCACTGCTACTGCTACTGCTATTGCTACTACTACTACTACTACTACTAATAATAATAATAACAATAATAATAATAATAATAATATCTGGCAAACTGTATGATGCACCTCTGAAACAGATTAGCTTCTCAATCCTTTTCAGTCCTCGCAGGCAATATGAAGAGAGCGAGCCTGAAATCACAGACAGATTGGAATGAATAAATTACCCGTCTTCAATAACGAGGCGCACAAGCTGGGGTTTGTCGTAAACTGCAAAAAATGGCAAGTGTTGCGTCGGGCGCCGGGGAGAGTTAAAAAAAACCACTCAGCAGGTTAATGAGGTGAGGTCTGCCGCTCGGCAACCGGGGAAACGGCACGACTGTGCGCCGGTAACGAGCTGTGACTCCGGCGCAACCCGGGCCAAGGCAGCTCCCAGCTTTAAAGCCGAGCCGGCGCTTCAAAGTGGAGCGATCGCACGCATATCAAGTGAGCGTGCGGATGATGCGAGGGTGAGAACAGGAATCCGACGATGGAAGGGAGTGTGTAGGAGCGGGAAAAAAAACAAAAGCTTCCTCTGATTGATGCGCCGTTAAATTTTTTCGCTGTTTCGCAGCGCAGCCCGAACGTGCCTGCGTTTCGACATCGGTCGGTAATGAAAGGCATATTGCTGTTGTTGTCGTCATTTATGTGTTGTATTGCTGGGCAAGGTGCCTCTCTTCCGGCACAAGATGTCACCGGTTTGTCCTTGTCTCCTCTCTCTCTCTCTCTCTCTCTCTCTTCTTCTACTTCACGTCTCCATGCAAATGAGCGTTGGCGCGTCGATTTGATTTTCAGTTTCACGTTACTATGGCAACGGCGTAAAGAACTACAAAGCGCGAAAAAAGAAAGCAAAGTTTCTCCCTCTCTGCAGGACTTTCATCCGCGTACCACTCTCTGATCATCACAGGAAATTAGCATGCTGGGAAAGAGGGAGCGCGGATGTGGAAGCCAATTGTTCCTTTTTCGAAGGCTGCTCTGTGGCTGCCTGAGCAAGAATGGGCTTGGATTTATAAAATTAAAAAAAAAATAAAGATAGAGAGAGAACTGGAAAAAAATCACGATGGGGGGGGGGGGGGGTGTCGATGGGGGGAAAAACATCCTCCACTCAGGAGAAATATTCAGGGCACTGCCATTTCCTTCTCCGCCAGGAATCGAGCCGCTTGTGCAGAAGTGCCGCTCGCCTCCACCGCCCCTTTCTTTATCGAAACCAGGTGCGTCTCGGAGGCGCGCCCCGTCCCGTCCCACCCCGTCCCGCCCCGCCCCACCACATGCCTGCCACTGCACTGTGTTCCACAGCCGACCCCACCTGCTGCTGCTCCACAGCGACAGAGCTGGGGCGGCGTCCATCCATGCGGCGGGGGGGGGGCAGGGGGGCAGGGGAGCTGTGCACAGGGGGAGGGGGCAGGCGGTGGCCAGAGGAGATTTGAAGGCCAACATCAAACAACAGATCAATTCATTAAGTCGTGCTCGATAGGCGGAGGTGGAAGACAAAGAAAAAAAAAAATAAACAAATAAATAAATAAAAGGAAGATGAAGAATGGAAGAAAGAACAGCAGAATGCCGCGAACTGAGGATCTTTACCGACGCACGTGATGCAGATTGCTCTGAGCACACGGTCCGCGAGTCCAAAGATTTGTGTTTGTCATTCATATTTCATACGGCTTCAAAAGGAGCCGAGCCCAAGCCGAGAGTGGAGGGAGCGGGAGGGGCTGGTTAAGAGTCACAGGAGTGCCCGTCTCAAGGTGTGCTTGGCCTCGGAATGTGAAGTACAAAAAAAAAAAAGAAAATCGCTACGCTGAGCGAAAACCGCGCGCTGGGAGAATCTCAGGCTGTGATGTGCACAGCAATTAAAAAGTGTTGGAAAGGTAATTTATAGTTATTATTTTTTTCATTACTATGAAAGCGAGTTAGACACAGTTGAAAGGCGTGCATTTCAAAACCCGAAGGCGCTCTCACGGAACGGGCTGCCTGACAGCTACCCAGCATGCAATCCTGAAACAAAGAGCCCCCTTTTGATTTTTTGCACAGTGTGAACTTTTTTGATTGGGAGAGATTGGCCGGCGTGGAAATCAATAAGCCGGCTCGCATTTGAAGCCGCCTTATCTCTCCCCACATTCCTCCGCGCTGTCTGCAGGTAGACAAGGGGAGAGCCGGGTAACGAAACGCTCCTTGTCGGCCAGGTAATGGACCCTCTCTGATACAGCGGGTGGAAACTACCCGCTCGGCACCTCTCGGGGGGGGTGGGATGGGGGGGACGTCTTCATAAACAGCGTTTACAAAAATGTAATTCTGTCTGAAATCGGTCTGAATGGGGACAGGCCTGTGGAAGCAGGCGAAGCGGCAGGACCCTCGGTGACCCTTCTGATTGGGCCTTTTATTCCAGCAGGGGCCTCCGATAGGCCGATCCGGGGGGGGGGGGGTTTGCCTTATCACATTCATCAGCCTCATTTTACCCCTTTGCCAGCCTTTGAACTGCCGCAGTTGTCACTAGCTGGCAGGCAGACAGACACTTGGCGCTCAGACCTGCAGGCTACTTTTAACGCGCAGGTGTTACTCCAGGTACTGCAGCAAAAGGTACGGCTCTTTGCAGTGCAACTTCAAGGAGGTTTAACCTGGGGAGAATTTCAAATGAAATCCAGGCAAATAAACTCGTGTGTGTGTGTTTAGATTTTACATACTGTACTGAAATACCCTTTCCAAAAAAAAAAAACAAAGTAAAAATGATAGCCAGCAACAACGCCTGTTTCTAGAAGTTTCTAAAATGCATCCTGGGATGATGATATGAAATGAAGAAGGGTAAGCCTGTACACACTTTGGATATTAACAAAAATGAACCAAAATAAGCTGAAATTAAATTGGGTGATAAATAAGATTATTTCAAATCAAGGTTGATCAGCATTCAATTGAATTAAGAGTGGGAGGACAAAATTGGGTTGTCCAAAAAATCGATTCTGGTGAGAAAAAAGCACGATTGAAAGGAGAGTAAATGTGGAGGATGCTGGAGAGTGAGATAAGGTTATGATATTGATTGTATGTAGCAACTAATTAATGGTGTTTCTCCTTATGAAGAATTTGTTCCCATTTTAATTATTAAAATAGCAGGCTAGAATACATCACCACAGTGAAGTTTCTGTGTTCAGGTACATTATGGTGAACCGTAATCAGTGTGACGATCCCTAGAAGGCTAGATTTGTGTTTTTTATTTGTAAAATTAGTTGGTGTTTCTTAAGTCATTGGCTTACAATGTATTCTTTTTTTACACTCCAACAAGAAGAGCCAATTTATCTCTATTTTCCAAAAACGTGCAGTTTCTCCTGTCCGTCCCCTCCACCCACGGTTCCTCCTATCGTGCCGATGACGCTAATGTAGCTGTGTCCTCCCTTTCCCTTCCCACCGGACACTCAGGCCTCACTCTGAATCTCACTTTACCTAAAACAGCGTCACCTGCTGGATCGGGGGAAAGGTGTTTATTTGTACTATTCTACTATGCCAGGCCATGGTATTTATCTGGAATATTTATCACATTAGGTTCAGGGTTGTTGGGGGTGCTGGCCTATCCCAGTGTGCATTGGGCGCGAGGCAGGGATACACTCTGGACAGGTCGATATATCGCAGGGCACACACGCCAATCACTCGCACACTCCTGTGGGCAATTCAAAGCCTACCTGAATGTTTTTGGACGGTGGGAGGAACCCGAAGTACCCAAAGAAAACCCACACGGACATGATGACAACCTGCAGACTCCACAGAGAAAGGCCCAGGCCTGGATTCAAACCCAGGACCTTCTTGTGGTGAGGCGACGGTGCCACCGTTCCCCTTTTATATTTGTATGGCTTTATTTAGTTCATCGATGTCATTTCTGTGTTTCGAAGCTGAGTAGCTACTGTACTGCCTCACCATCGTCCCTTATTTCAGGAATATTCAGGCGCGCAGAATTCTTCTGTCTTTGTTGTCACTTTCGGCTCCTTTTGAGGAAGGAATTATTTCAGGGCTGCAGGAGAAATTCTGGCACCCAATATCGCTTGAGGGTTAACGCTCAAAGACAGCTCAAATTGATTCCAACTTCAATCCATAAGTTTGTGCCTCCCAGGTAAATGCCTACAAGTATCTGCTTGTGAAGGACCTTTTCAACTTTCTTCAGTCACTGCAACAGTCTTATGTCATTATGTCAGGACTACAAGGCTTAACGTGCCAAATTAACACCCTTTGAAACTGTATTTGCAGTGCCTTGCATAAGTATTCACACCCTACGCTATCGCAAAAATTGTTTTATCAAGTGTAGTGCACAGTAACAGTTGCTCACGAAAAAGTAAACAGGCCTATGTCCATCTTTGTAAATTCCATCATTCAAGTAGAGAATTGGGAATTTACAGCAAAAAAAAATCAACAATAATAAAATCGCATATCCTTTGCTAAGTATCTTCCCTAGTGATCAGACTTTGTTGCTAGATTGAGTGACTTTTTGACCTTCCTTAGTGACTAAAAATCTTATCTAGTGACTAGCAACAAATTTGGCGACTTGACTATTCTCGTTGTCAAGCAACGGCAAAAATCACCTTTCACCGATTTGTGAATGACGTCACATCTGCCTTTCCTAGTGCTCTAGCATTGCCCACGTTTATAAAAGTAATGATTGACCTATGCAGAATCAGCCACTGTAATTACACGAACGTAGATGTTCTACAGATCTAACAGATACTACGCAGCTCGGCCAACGTCATTGGAGGGCAGGCAGACACAAAGCCTACACCATGCCTATCGGTGATCGCTATGGCTGTCACCGTGCATGGCTTAGCATACGTTTTTTTAATATGCAAATGATTACATGGTGATGTCATACATATGCAAATTAACGTATGAAGTCATCTAGCGACTTTTAGAGGAGGCCTTAGCTACTTTCCCTAGAAAATAGTTGTAAACACTGCTTGTGATGCTCTACCAGGCCTGTACTGCAGCCATCTCCAGACCCAGCTTATTTCCTGTTATTGGGTGAATGACTTGGTCAGTCAAGCAATTTTCCTGTTTTTGGCTTTGAAAAACGAAATAAATAAATTAAGTAGCTAGCTAGCCGCCACATCTTTCTGTATAGTTTTTGTGTTTGTGTAATACTTCCTGGTGTACGCACAGTCATTCTGGGACTGGACAGTGCGATGGCTGTTATCTGAACATAGGCTGCAAGGTTGTGTTCTTAAAAAGAGCACACCGCCCTCGTTCCCTCCAGTCCTCTTCATCCTGCACTCGCCTCAAAGCTGTGTTCTGCTCTTCCCGTTAATAAACGAGCACAGTGACTCACAGAAGTGACCTGCTTGGTGTGTCCCTCCCTGAAGTCCCTACAGTATGAACAGAATCATTATACACCTAATTTTGCTCTACAACAAACAATGGAACAATGGACTTAAAATGTACACTACAGTTACGCCACTTACTTTTCATTGCACCCACAGACCACTTACTTGCAACAAAACTCCGCTTTAAATGGGTATTTTGTTCTCGATCATTGTACTTAGAATAGAGCAAGCTGAAGTGCTAATTACCTCAAACTGTTTTAAGAGATACTTTAAATTGCAGCTCTGGTGAGGTTTTCCATTCTTAAGTTTCAAAAACCCAATCAGTTAAGTAATGAACCCTCAAGTGAAAATGCAGACAGATATGTTTCAAGCTACCTTGGATGTCGGTCTAACCAAGCATTTCATGATAAGGCTACAAAAAGGGCTAACAGATATGTGGGTGTATATTTGGGGTGTCCAGAACAGTGTAAAAACAACATTTAAGTTGTTCATGCAAGTATATTTTTCTTCCTTCACATTCCTACACCTCTTTTGGGCTTTAACACTTCTCCCTCATTCCATTCTTCTGCTGTGCTTGGGCAGAGGAACATGAGGGGCGTAGAGGGGACACATAGGAGGACCAAAATGCTCTCAAAAACCAGGCCTGTTCCTCTCCTCCTTCAGTTAATACAAAGAACGCAAAAAGGGGAAAACGTCCAGGTTTGTTCCTTCCTTGGTCACTTCAAAAGGGTTTTGAAAACTTTTTAAAAGTCAACAGCTTTGTAGGAATTTGGCCAACGAAGAAACCATGGGTGTTGGGAGCTCTTTATAAAAGAGAGAGAGCTAGCTTTAAGGTTTTATCAAGCCAGTGACTGTAGATGAAAACACCCTCAACTTCAAACCATGCCATTTAAAGTCTTCCTGAAGTGTTTCTTCAGAAGAAAATATTTCTTTGAAGATGTATGTCGCAGTCCGGTTTATCCCCAGTCAAATCTTGGTCAAAAGGTCGACACGGAGGTTAACCGGAATCATTCATGTTTTAATAATTCACCCCCAAGACCCCCAGCTCTATTCACTATTCACTTTCAAACATTAAGTGACATAAACATTCTCTCAGACAGAGAATTACAAAAAACGTCTTGAAATTGTCTCTTGTGGCATCTAATGAAATTATCTATAATTTCTGAGAAAAATACCTGGTTATGTGAATCCAAAGTGTCCAATATTTCCAATGCTCTGTAAAATAAATGAGCTCAGATATATAGAAACACAAAGGCTGCGTGGTGAGGCCTACGGTATTTCATATATAAAGGCCGAGTTTATGCATTTCATTTAGAGGGTCAAGCATGACCAACACAGTAATATTTTTTGCCTTGTCTAGCTTAAAACATGCAAAAAAAAAAAAACAGCAGCGGCTGGGGTGCCTCGTGTGGCGTAGCCCGTAGAGCGCTTTCCATATGCTCATTGCGAGCCGTGATGTCGGCGGTTCGAGTCCGACCGCCGACCTTTGTCACATGTCTCTCCCTCTCTCTCCTCCTAGTTCTGTCTCTCTACACTGATCTGTCAAATAAAGCTGAAAAAGCCCAAAATAAAAAATAAAAAAATAAAAAAAACAGCAGCCATAAATATGAAGGACACCCATGGAAAATTTCACTCATGGCTTCACATCTGTATGTGTTCATGTATGAGGCAAGAAAACAGAATGAAGCAAGTGGAGGAATGCATCTGCACACGCAGAGAGATGAGCGTATTCTCGAATCAGATGGATGGACTTCTGCTGTCCAGGCCCCCCCCCCCCTCCCCTTTCCCTTAGTGAGATGATGTGCACCAAAAAAAAAAACACCCTGTGTGCTTTTTTTTGTGTGTGTGTGCATATCAATGAAAACCAACCCGGCTGTTTTCCGCTACGCCTCTCCTACGAGCGAGCATCTGAAACCATTTAAATCAAAAAGCAGTCACAGTTTCCATAGTGTGTGTTATGGGCATTCCGATCGGCCCTTCCCGCATGTTGTGCTGACGCTGACTCTCTCTGCGGGGGGGGGTGGGGGGGCGGGGGGGGGGGCATGGTACAACGCGGGCACACAGAGCTCAGATATGTAGCCCACTGCGCTCGCGTCGGGAACCATCAATAACGCAACGCTAGAATGGCCTTTGAGTCATCGCCCTGCCCGAGCTCGGGGTTCAAAACCCTGCTGAACTCAGGAAAGGTCCGGTCGTTTATTCCTTTGTTTCTCTGTGTGCCATGGGAAAAAAGCTAATTACATATGTATAGTATAGTATAGTGTGTGTGTGTGTGTGTGTGTGTGTATGTACATGCAGGGCATGCTTCACTGATGCCACCCTGTTGTGGCTGTTCATTAAAAAAAAAACAAAAAAAAAAGCAAAGCATCATAGCCGTCAATCAAATATGCCGGGTACTACACCACTTGAGCGCCGTGTCCTTGAGCAAATCACAGGTAATCTTGCGCTTGGACAAATGGAGAACGAGTTTGTCCTCTAGTCGAAATAAATGTTTTGTTTAAAAAAAAAAGAAGAAAAGAAAAAAAAATGACATTGCTTCATTGCTTTGATTATTGGTGGCGATAATGAGGACGGAAGGAGGGAGAAAAGACAATAGAAGCAGCGGAAAGTTCCAGACAATGGAAACGAAGAAGAAAGGAGCCCGTGTGCTCTGTACTCCAGCTGGCCTTTGTTGTTCATTGCTGAGTGATGTTGAGAAACGGATAGTACGTGTCTATTAAATAAAACAGACGCAGTTTTATAACAGATCGGTAACCAATCATTTACGGAACTCGCCCGATCGATAGCGTTAATGGCTATTTTCTTTATTTATTTTTTAATAGGTGATCAATAATGCGTTGCGGGGGAATTCTGGGAGCAGCGTCCCTTTGGAGGGTGGATTTCGCTGTGTAAGGATCAGAGAGCAGAGCGGCAACTGCAGCGGTAGTCGGCTCATGAAGGTGCCGCGGAGGACTGTCTTCCTCCGTCGTGCTATGGATTCCGCTAAAGGCGCTATTGTAATTTATTATACGGCAAATGAGCTAAAAAAAAAAATAAAAAAACATTTCACGGCAAAAGGCTGGAGGGTAAAGCATATCATTTTTTAATGTAGGCAGGCAGGCCCTGAGCTGCAGCAATGTTGTCAGCATGAACCATATGATGATCATCTATGCTGCAGCCATTTTCCTTAGACATACAGTAAAGTTGGAGGCATGGATTGAATCGATATTTGTTCTTAACAGTGATATAAAAATAAATGTTTTTTTTTCATTAATCTTGTACAGTCACGAACGCATTGTAGTTGTAACTGTACTATTGCTATAAAACAACTTAAAAACCAAGTTAAGGACATGCACTAATTTGAAGCCTGGGGGCTTCAAGTCTACATTACCTGGTTCACCTAATGCTGAACTGTGAATGTTTAGCATGAGTTTACAAGCCATACCTATGCTAAATCTGAAACTATATTGCCTAACCAATACATTCTACATTTCCCGGTTCACTTACTATGTCACCTAACAATATGATTTAAGATTTCATATATTGAGTACTAGTGTCTGTTGTGACCCTGACTTAGCATATTTTCCTAAATCTTACATTTAAATTTATGAAATTTTGTCATTTGCACAGAATAAGAGCATTTGCTGAAGTAAAAACCATGCATGACGAATTCATCTGGAATGAAACTAAAGTAAAAAGGTTGCCCTCTGCTCCTACAAGATGCCCATTTTGAAATGTATGCTACATACCTGTACACGCCAGCTATTGAGGAAAGTGTAGGTGACACAAAATGGTGCCCTCGGACAACTGCAGACCCCCTCCCACACCCCAGCTCCCACCCGCACGGC
This sequence comes from Anguilla pacifica, assembly GCA_039654925.1. Taxonomy (NCBI): domain Eukaryota; kingdom Metazoa; phylum Chordata; class Actinopteri; order Anguilliformes; family Anguillidae; genus Anguilla; species Anguilla pacifica. The sequence goes on along the minus strand of CM077285.1, from coordinate 73,631,711 downwards.
CAACTTCAGCCGTAAATTTGACCAGAGTTGCCTGTCGCCCGCTGAGAAGGCGTCCCGCGCCCGGTGGTCTGTGGCTATAGTATCGTCTTTCACCGGGGTGTGGAAGTTGGGGAACACAAGGCACCCGAAACACGCTGGGGAGTTCACCAAAGGTGTCTTCCCCCACCACCCGTTCGGAATGCGCCAAAATGAACAGAGAACAACACAACTTTTCCGCTGTTACTCTGTCCCACTGTACAGCGTTATTGTCGGATATTCAGGACGATCAAAAGGACCGTGTTTTGCAAATTAATTGACGTGTCAGTGACCACTGCACGTGTCGTGGTAATTTCAAGAAATGTTTTTTTACGGCATACTTTAACAACGCAGTGTATAGTCGTGCAGGGGAATGAATGGTCAGGGAGCTGGGCTTGTAATGCGGAGGTTGTGAGTTTGATTCGTGGGTGGGGCACTGCTAGTTGTTCTCTTGAGCAAGGTACTTGACCTTTTCGAGTAATGTTTCTTCAGTAAACGTGCGGCTGTATCAATGGGTGGGATATAAAAATATAAGCAGTGTGAATTACTCTGGTCAAAGGGTTCTGCCAAATGCTCAAATGTCAGCATCAATGCAGACCATGAACTGACTGAATGAAATTCCCCGACAAAAATCAAGCAAAGCAAAACAATCAATACAGCCACCACAATGAACTTGCCCAAAGCCAAGATCAAGACATTAAAATGTCGCTTGATCACTGGATTGAATGTATTCTTGATATTTACTGAATCGTGTTTGTCAAGACTGACATAAAAAACTCAAGCTGGCCAGTAAGGAATGTTTCTATTTTACATGACAGCTGTGAAATTATTACTTTGTGCCCACTGACCCTTAGATGCTGAATTCATGGGCAATTTTTGAAAATCCGTTTGACATTAAATAGCAACGCTTTCAACATGGCTGCTCGGAGACACGAATGAGCCGTTGCCAAACTCCTGTCATGATAAAAACATCAGAAACTGAGGAGCAGGTATGACTCATGGGTAAAGTCTATCACTCCCACTAAGTAGGGAACAAAATCAGAACCCAGGTTTTTTTGGGTTTTTTTTTTTGAGGTCTTAAACATGCTTTACATGTTTGCCGACAACCCATTGAATTATGATGATGACTGCTCGCAGTCATTTTCTAATGGTTATATGACTCATTGTGTTCTCTACATGGGTAGTGTGTATTCTCCCAGAATCCCTTGGGAAGGATATAATTCTCGCAAAGTTAAAAAAAGTCCTTTAAATTGATGTGCAGCCAACACTTTGTTTATGTGTGCTTATTATTTATTATTAAAGCATACGAGATGGCATCCTGCTAACTGTCCTGCTGAATTATTCTCCAAATTGTTTCCCAACATGGGAAAAACATGTTTTCCCAGGTCCACAAAGTATTTATTTTTAATAATAAAAAAACATGTTTTCAGCTTGTAATGATATCTTACCCCTAAGGTCACATTTTTAGGCATTGCTTCCAGATGAATTTATTTGTTTTTCCTTTGCTCACTTCAACCGGAATGTCTTACCTAAAGATAGATTTTTTTTTCTCCTATTTTCCCTCCTGCTGCCATGATTGTTATGTTTGAATGCATGTGTTTACTTGTCAGTTATGAAGCATCAGAGCTGTAACGGCTCACTGGCAGGCCTGTATCTCCATCTCTCGGGAGGGAAAAAGAGCCCTGTTTTCAAGCGATGAATATTTCTGTTTTGCAATTCTCTCTTTTCTTCTTCTTCTTCTTTTTTTTCCTGGAGTCCTTTGATCTGGCTTTGGTTTCTTTATCATTCCATTTGGATGAGTTCATACAGCCTTTATTCACTCCTCCCCCCACCCCCCACCCCCCACCCCACCCCCCCTCCCCACCAACAGAACAGAGTGTACGCAGATTTTCATATGTTTCTGTACTTTTTTTTTTTTTCAACACCCACGTATATTTACACCCACATACCCTACATATGCCAGGGTGAATCAGAAAGTTATGGGCGTGTGGCGGAAGGTTCTCAGCTCCATCGATATTCCAGCTGCTCTGTGCTCACACTGATCTCCTGCAGCCCGAGCCAGGAGTTCAGGAACATTCCACCAAGCTCATACCTTTACCTGTCAGCCTATAATACATGCTGAACAGAAATATAACAATGTAAAATAAAAAATTAAATATCTGAACATTGTGTTGTTGTTGTTGTTGTTGTTGTTGTGAAATTCAAGGTCAGGGTTCGAGTGCAGCTCGACCCATGTGTACAATAAAAGCATTGTTAAATGTCGTGGCACAGGGTGGAGGTGGGCATATACATATTTGTCTTGGATTCAAATACTTTTCTACGCTTTACTGATCTTGTCTGGTGTATTGGAACCAATTAAATACACTCAAAAAGCACGAACCCCGCCTTCTGGTCATATTGGCAGGCTAAATTACATCAATCAAGATCAAGATCAATCGAGCGCAGAAAAGTATTTGAATCCAAAACAAATACGTGTTTGATCGAGGTCTGCTACATATACATCGCAAACTCACTTCCACTCAAATGGCTTCTGAATCCTAAAGGGACTATGATGGACCCAGAAGTCCCAGGGCTTTCTTATCCCTGATTCACATTCAGCAGATACATGGAATTAATGAGTGGAAAGAAGAGAGCCCGGAATTGTCACTAATTGCCATGTTAAATGTTTTGAATGTTTGTTGGTAATGATGCCCTTGATGGTAATTGTGTGAGGAACGCTTGCCACCATTCAACTTCACACCTCATTAATGTCCCCTAAACATGGAGCATTTCCATTTAATCACTGAGTTTAAAAGTGAATACATTTGCATGTTTTTCCTCAACCTTTTTGGGGTCCAGCTGCAAAAAGTAATTTGTAGTAGACGAGAAAGTGCAGTATATGCACATGTCTTCAGGTTGCTGTATTCTTTTGTGTGAACATTTTCCCCCACATATACTGTACTGTACATATAGTGCAATCAAACAATACCCACATGCTAGATATTGATTTTAAAATAAATAAGGTTTGCATCACATAGAGATAGATTGTTTTCTTTTGTAGGCTTTAGTGTGCTAACTTCACAGAAGCCAAATAGACTTTGAGATAAGTGTCTCACCACCTATGAATTTAATTTGGTTACAAGCACAGTCACCCACCCTGACCCAGTGTCTGAGCACATGAAATAACATCCATCCATCTATCCATCCATACATTATCTAACCCGCTTATTCCTGGTCGGCATCATGGGGGGTGATGAAGCCAGTCCCAGGATGCATTGGGCCGGAGACAGGACTACTTCCTCAACAGGCCGTGCGTCCGTCACAGGGCACACACACCACTCATACTCATTATTATATAACAACACATTCCTTTAAATCCCAAATATAATTTTATTTTGTGTGAATTCCAGGTGCTGTCACTCACATTTGCAAGTTTTGATTTTTTGGTATACCAAAATTTTATTACCCTGATTGCCTCCCACTCACAGTACAGTCTCTTTCGCAGTTTCCTTTCATGTTCGGGCTTTTGTTTTTGAATCGTCCTTGTGGGCCTCACGCAAAACTGCTTTTGCTTAATTAATAAATAGTGGCACGTTTGTGAAACACTGTGAATAGCCCTTAACAGCACGATGCAACTTTAAACTAATCTCACTGTTGTGCTGCGCCTGTTGTGCAATTCTAGAACAGCACTTTAAACTGTCTCGTACACGCACATTAAAAAGGTGACCAAAGGGGGATACTTTGAAGGCTCTGACTCCGGAGCTGTCATGTGGTTTTTGAGGCCGGGACAAATCTGCCACGGAGCGGGGCCCTCCTGTCTCGTCTGGGACGGGCGACGCTGTCCTCCCCCCCAGACACTCCGGCGGTGCGTCTCACTGCCCTGGCGACCGCAGCTCGAGGGATGAGAGGATTTTTTCGTCGGTTCCGACGAGGCGCGTCTTTAATTTGGGCCTCCCCTCCTCGCCGCTCGCCCCACCAGAGACCGTTTTGAGTCGCCGGCCGCAGGAGGAGCTGGCATTCCCCTTCTCTCTCCCTCCCTCTGTTCCTCTTCCTCGTTCTCCCTCTCCCTCTCTCTCTCTCTCTCTCTCCCTCTCTCTCTCTCTCTCTCTCTCTCCCTCTCCCTCTCTCTCTCTCTCTCCGCTCTGTCTTCGCGCTGGCAGTGATCGACGGCCTGCTCCTTGCTCCCTGACACTCGCTGTCAATCTCGCGGGCGCTTCCTGTCTTTCTACCCGAGAGTAACATGTAGACGAGACAAACAGTGCCACTGGGGATTCAAGCGCGGTGCTTATTAAGATGCTCCCTCAAAAAAAAAATGGAGAAAAAAAGAGAAAACATTCAGCCAAATAGTGCTGCATTTTTGTTGTTGTTGAGAAAAACGAACGGCTGCATTTTAAAACAAGCCTGTCCTCAAGAGTCAATCAAAGTTATTCAATCTTCTTAAGGGAAAGGGCAGTTCAATTATAATTGATAAATAAATAAATCAATGCATAAATAACTCAACACTGTACTTCAGTAAAGTGACCCCTGAATTCACTGAAAAGGACCAAACTATCACATGAGAGAGGGCTGCTTTTTGGCAGTTAGACACATGGAAGTCATTTCTATAAATGTACAGGTGAGATGGTTTGCTTATGACAGCGCTGAGTGGGGACGGTGCTAATGGGGTGGGGGGCAGTGGTCGGGGGGGGGGGGGGGGGGTTGGCTGAAGCAGGTATCAGGAAAGGTGAGAAATAGGACTGCTCTACACTTTCAGGGGTCAATACACAGACTAACGCACCCTGATGTTTTTGGTCTGCTCAACAAGGAATGATTAGGCAAGAGCTAAGCAGAGCACATTAAGGATGGACGTTTGCACTGTGACTTATGACTTGTGTGTAAAATTCTGGCATGGTGGGAAGGCCATGAACAGTTCAGTACAGCTTGTACCCAGAAACTCAACATACTGTACACCTTTATTCACCTTTATAACAACGATTCAATCACGCGTGGATCTCCATCAGGTATGGACCATGCAGGAATTTTTATCGATCACGTCCCCACCCATTGCAAGTGTGGTCAACTGACGAGTGAATGGTCACTAATATGGTCATGTGAGCTTATTGTGTAAGCCATGGTGTGGGACAGAGGGCCGATAACCGAAAGATTGCGAATTTAGTTTCTATGGTACACTTGAGCACCACACGTAGCTTAATTTTCTCATAATGAATAACCATCTGTCTAAATAGGTAACATACAAGCGTGCACTGGATATGGCCAATCACAAAGCAGAAAAAGAGTCATGTTGTCACTGATCCCTTTCTTATGATTTTACAACACCCCCCCCCCCCCAAGCCCCACATCCTCTCCCCCCATCTCAAAGTTTTAAGCTAAAAAAAAGTTCACACATCTATTTTGGAAGCAGATTTTTTTTTCTTTTTTTCCCTTTTTTTTTCTTTTTTCTTTTGCATTGCTCTACATCAGAGATGCAGAAAAGGTCCTTTTGTGTCTGGGTTTTGCCCTGAAGGGAGTCGTGTTGTGAGGAAGATTAATAATTACAGAGTACACAACATCGGGGAAAACAATTTCTGGATCTTTGATGTCAAACATAAGAGAGACCAAAATTACAAAGAAAAATGGTATAAAGAGGAAAGGTCCTATAGTTTTTCTTTCTTTCTTTCTTTTCTGTGTGTTGGCTATATTTCCTGTTTTTGTTACTGTCTACTGTTTGGCAGTAGATTAAAAATTTTTTTAAAGGCATTTATAATGAAGGGACCTCTTTTCCTGAAGGTGGGGGGAGGATACCCATATCTGTGACTAAAATATCAGGAGAACAACAGAACAAAGGCACCAATCCATGCTCTTCTTTTAATTGTAGCCATAATGTTTGTAGGTTTTTGTCCATTTGATCTCTCTCTCTCCGTATCTCTCTCTCCCTCACTCTCTCTTTTTCTCTCCCTCCCTCTCTCCCCCTCTCTCTCTGTCTCTCTCTGTCCCTCTGCTGTAGTATTTAACTGGCCTGTCCGGTTTTGTGGGTCACAGAGATTGGACGGTTTATTTAGAGTGGAGCAGGCTTTGTGGGGGTACTTCTTACTTCTTCTGTACTGCTGTGTCTGGATCATGAGGTGTTCCTCTCTTTAGGGACATGTCTGAGGGTGCAGTTCATGAGTTCATGATACCACCAATCCAGTAGCATAGTATCACTGGGGATAAAGGTTCTGTGCTAACCTGGAACTTCATCAGTTGTGACAGTGCTTTGCCCCCCCCAACTTAAATGAATAAAATAATACAAAAAGCACTGTCGTAACTGATGAAGCTTTATGTTAGCAGAGAAACGTCTATGCTAACATATGCTATGCCTATATTACAGGCATTTTTACAGGCTTTTTTTTTCCAGAGCGACTTACGACACAACATTTTACATTGTATCCATTTATACGGCTGGATATATACTGAAGCAATGCAGGTTAAGTACCTTGCTCAAGGGTACAACTGCAGTGGCGTAGCAAGGAATTGAACCAGCTACCTTTCGGTTACAAGCCCAGTTCCTTACCCACTGTGCTACACTGCTGCCTGTAAAACTGTATCCTCAGACATATCATGGCGGGTTGACCCTAGGTGGTTGACGCAATACTTAATAATCATTTAGCAAATTTACGCTGAAGATGCATTTTGCAGTTCTGAAGCAACAGCGGAAAAAAAAAAAAAAAAAACACATTTCAGAAAAATAAAACTCTTCAGCGGAGAAGAAGGAGATAAAATGCCCCCTCTCTCCCGCCGACTCGCCGCCTCCCGCCGTCCTGTTATGTGGACGTGCGTCTACGTTTGGGGCAGCACGCTGTCTGCTTTGCGGGCTTGTTTTTTTTTGGGGGGGGGGAAGAAAAAGCGTCTATTTTGGGGAGAGAAGGTGCGTGTGCGCGCACGCTCTCGCACTGCATGACGTTCCCCCCCCCCCCCCCCCAGGAGAAACCCGCAGACGAAAAGAGGGGGGCAACATGTCAGCTTCCCTGTAGGAGTCCCTCCTCCGCGCAGGGGACGCTTTCCGAAATGCGACGGCGTGTTTTTGACTGGTGTCAGTCAGCCGCGCAGTCGCTGGAGAAGGGCGAGCCGTGAGACTTTGTTCCACACTTCAGAGGCGACACGCCAGAGTCTGACGGCCCGTTTGAAATGCGGCGAAGGCGACGCAACGCATCCCCCCCCCAAAAAAAGTGTTTATTCTTTATTAAAATGGTGACAGTTTAATACACTTTCTGTTTTTGTTTTTTTTTTGTTTTTTTTTGGGTGTGAGTGGCAACGGAATTGTTTACTTTACAAATAAAATGCCGCATTCTCCACTGAATATTCTATTTTTATTTTGAGGACTGTGCAGTTTTTACATTTTACATCAATATTCAGTATTCAATCTTTAATAACACTTTCATTTTCCATTGATTTGCTAGGATTTCAATTAGGTCTCTGCTGAGATACATTCTATGAAGCGTAATTTCACCTGATTTTCAGTCAAACAACATAACCCGGGTTTGCACTTGATTTTCTTGCTAAATCAAGCTACAGTGCTGGCAAAGATGAACAACAAGAAGTACAGGCTTAAACCAGTATTTCAATTGCAGTGCAGTATAACACCATCCATCCATCCATCCATCTACTGTCTATACACTGCTTATCATGTGCAGGGTCACAGGGGGTGCTGGAGCCTATCCCAGCATGCATTGGGTGAAAAGCAGGAATACACATTACAGGCATTTAGCAGACGCTGAATTTTTTTTTACATTGTATCCAATTATGCAGCAGGGTCTATACTGAAGCAATGCAGGTTGAGTACCTTGCTCAAGGGTACAATGGCAGTGTCCTAGCAGGGAATCGAACCTGCAACCTTCAGATTACCAGACCAAGACTCCTTGCCCATTATACCACACTGTCGCCCAATACACCCTGGCAAGTGGCATGAATACAGACCTTCTTGCTGTGAAGTGGCAGTGCCACCCAAGGCACCAACATGCCACCCTAACACCATATATACTACACAACATACAGATGCGGCATTATTTACATTTCTGTGTAAATTCACCATTCGCTTACAAGACCATATTCAATGTGCATCCTGACTATTAAGACAACATAGAAAGAAAAAAGTATATAAATATTGTGTGTGTGTGTGTGTGTGTGTGTGTGTATGTGTGTGTGTTTGAACATGTACATGTGCATGTGTGTGTATATACATGCATATGCGTGTACTGTGTGTGTGTACATGCACGTGTGTGTGTGTGTGTGTGTGTGTAGGCGTGCATGCTTGAACATGTACATGTGCATGTGTGTGTATTTACATGCATATGCGTGTACTGTGTGTGTGTACATGCATGTGTGTGTGTGTGTAGGTGTGTGTATGTGTGTGTGTTTGAACATGTACATGTGCGTGTGTGTGTATTTACATGCATATGCGTGTACTGTGTGTGTGTGTGTGTACATGCACGTGTGTGTGTGTGTAGGTGTGTGTATGTGTGTGTGTTTGAACATGTACATGCACGTGTGTGTGTGTGTGTGTGTGTGTACATGCATATGCTTGTATTGTGTGTGTGTACATGCACGTGTGTGTGTGTGTGTAGGTATGTGTGTGTGTTTGAACATGTACATGTGCGTGTGTGTGTATTTGCATGCATATGCTTGTATTGTGTGTGTACATGCACGTGTGTGTGTGTGTAGGTGTGTGTATGTGTGTGTGTTTGAACATGTACATGTGCGTGTGTGTGTATTTGCATGCATATGCTTGTATTGTGTGTGTGTGCACACGTGTGTGATCAGTATAATGGCTGGCACAGTGCTGTTGCTGCTCTGCAGGGAGAAAGAGCAGCGTCTGGGGAGATGAGCAGACTCTACAGTATAGGGCTAAGCACAAAGAGTGTGTGCTGGAGCAGAATTAGAAGCAGGTGGAGCTCTGTCTAGAATAGGTCAGCCCCCCCCCCCCCCCCTCCTGGTGCAGGAAGAAGATCCCCGTTTATAACAAACCTAATCAAACGTGGTGGAGTAGTGAGGGAAGATATTTTAAAATAACCGAGTGGGAGATTTCAAGAAGAAGAGCAAGCTTGGGCTAAAGTTAAGTCTTGGTCACAAAGTAATCTTTTTGCCAAGCGAAAGAATTTATCACAAATTCATATTGACAAAACCTTTTAGATCTTACGATGATGGCAGATGGTTGTGATTATCAATGAGGACTCGTGAGTTGTTTGGAAATGACTTGTCTGGCCTCCAAATGACTCCAAGTAAACATATTCAGAGAGCTGAACCCACAAGTCAACCAAAAGGGAATTTGTTTTGAGGTCAACGATGACAACGAAATAAGAAGACACTGATTAAATTGGGCAGGGATTGAAGTCTATTATAGTCATTACGTTTCTGATGCAATAACAATTTTTTTGTAATAACCGTGTCTGTTAAATCTCAATGCAAAATTGCATTCAGAAGTTGTAAAATAGAAGTGGTATATACCGCGTCATCCAAAACTCTACATCTACAAAGGAGGGAGCGGTGGGGGGGGGGGGGGGGGGGGAGTTTTGGGACTTCAGAAAAAGCGTGCATCAGCACAGCCAGCCAAAAATCCTGAGGCAATATGGAAATGGGCAGGTCGGAAAATCGTTTTTTTTATATCACGCAAGTACGAGAGTCTCCTGCGATGGTGATTCGCAGCACCACATGCTGAGCGCCGGCGTTTCCTGTTTACCGAAAAAGATGACGGAAAACATCTATTTGCGAGAGGAATGGAAGAGCACGACAAAACAAAAATACATGTTTGCATACTGAAAGTTGGCATAAACAGCCCCCCCCCCTCCCCCCTTTCCCCCACACACACTAGCCACGCTGTTTGTTCCTGCTGACACTTTTAGTATATGTGAAGCAATGTGGAAATGCTTTGAAGAGTTTTTTTTTTTTTTTTTGGGCCTCTTGAAATCATCTGACTTGACCCCCCCCCCCAATCCTCCCCCCCCCCACCCCACCCCCCCCCCCCCCCACCTCAAATTACTTTCTCTACTTTCCTGACTCATCTGGCTTCACCACAAGAATTTAAATAGGGAGTCACTTTTGATCAAGCCAAGATAACGCGGATGCCCGGGGGCCTGTTTGTCTCCGCGCCGAAGGAGAACATCCCCGCTGCAGATGTGTGTGAAAGGCAGGGACGCCAGTCTGTCGAGCAGAAGGTCCGGCCCCGCCCTCTTCCACCCCTTTCTCCTGGCGATGACACCACTAAAGGGGGCGTGGCCATTGCCTCGTTGGAACTTCCCTGATTTCCCGCTAAGACAGCTGGACAGTCCCTACCAATAGCGTGTGTTTCTCTGTATTTATAAAAAAAAAAAAACAAAACAAGACCAGGTCAAAACCTAGTATATGGCTGGACCAGCCGACCAATGCAGAGCTGGATGATCACTGGTGACCATAAATAGGTTTCTCCATGAATCGACATAGTTTTGAGAAAAGAGAACACAAGAACGTAAATTGGCAAAAAGAACTCAAGTGCAGAACAAACAACCAAACAGCTGCGTTTGATTTCTAGCCACAAGATGTTTCAGCCATTCATCCGCCTGTGCTGAAGGTTAAGGGATGACCTGCTAATGTTAACCCTGATTTTGTCTTGCGAGCTTTATCTGACATGCTGCACACGTAGTCGTTGCTGCTCTACCCTGATGTTCATCCTGTGGGTTCCATAAAACTGTTTAAGGAATGCAGGAGGCAGTAACTGCGGACTAAAACAGTTAAGTGGACAGTGTGGATGGTGCAGATAATGGTTTGTTTGTATTTTTTTTTAATCAATTATGTTTTTTAAAATCATTGGTTTGTGAATAAGCGTATGTTAGCAAATACTGTTTTAAGTTCTGGAACTGAATCAGCACATTCGCAGTGCATAACTTCTGTTGAACTTTCTTTATGCCTCAAGTTGTTTTAAATGATCCTGTAAGTGCATCCTGCAAGGCCAGCCTGTCTCTTTAATTCACATGAATCTCTGAGTAAAATTCGAGTTTTTTTTAAAAATATATGTGCTTTTCATGTTCTCTCCATTAGGAACCTTTTTGAATTTATCAATTTCCTGCGTGCCATTGAATTAAAATTGAATGTAAATATAAATACGCCCTCTCAAATGCAGAGCGCAATGAGTCATCGCAAGTGTAATCAACTTCCCTGTTACCGTGGGAATCCAGATAGCTTTGCAATTGCCATACTGGCATGATTTATCATATCAGCACAGAGCTCATGTAAGATCTTTGATCCACCTTACTTTGGTTATTTTTAGACCTTAAACAGACCGGATATCTGTGTGATCTGAAGAGTTATACTTTGTGTTGTTAACTGTTTACTCCCCACACAAATGTCACAAGCTCTCGTCCCTACTGTCAGAATCTTTTGGTTGGTTTTTAATCTGGTTTTCTAACAGCTAAGAGTATAAATGACCCAAGAGAAGTGTGTGGACATAGAAAACTGAAATAAAACCAACTGCACACTATAAATAATCTAGCTCGAGGCATCTAGAATAGAGAATAGGGTGGATTACTGAACTAACTCATCGGGGAATGCATTCGGTTTGAAACATCAAACTTACTGTATGCTTAAATCCTGTAAGGTCTATTGATCTGATATGTGTTCAGAATGTCCAGCTTATTCTGGGGTTCCTTTTCAAATACATGTCAAATATAGGGGCCATATAAGAGCCAATAAGAGCCACATATTACAGTATGCTGAAACCTACACTACAAGAGACATTCAATCAAAAATAACATTTGTAAAGAGTTTGAAAATGTTTTGTCATTAAAGATTCTTTTATTTTATTTAAAAATTCTAACGTGAAAAAAAAAACCTGCTGGGTCTCAGGAGGATATGCCAGAATGTTTTACAGTAAAATCATTATCTATTGATAATAATAATAGTAGTAGTAATAATAATAATAATAATAATAATAATAATAATAATAAAACTCTACTAATTTTGTCTGAGACATCTTATCAAAAATGCTAGCTTGCAGTAAAACTGAAATGCCACTCATTAAATATCAAATAAAAAACCTTTCAATTCGCTTCAAAATATGAAATTTTGTATGATAACAGAATAGAATAACAGCATAACATACAGTACATAAAATGTTACTGTATGTAAAATACACTCTTTGTCTCTCACATATTATGATGTATACAGTATATGTGTGTGTATATGCATCCTATGTACCATAGGTACTGCACAAATAAATAAATAAATAAATAAATAAATAAATAAATAAAAACAAGAACAAACACAACAACCACAACAACAACAACAACAAGAATAATAATAACAATAATAATTGTAACAATAATGATAATAATAATAATAACAATAATAATAATAATAATATTATTATTAATAATAATAATAATAATAATAATAATAATAATAATAATAATAATAATAATAATAATAATATTTTCTACCAAGTGACTTTTTCTACCAAGAGCTAGAGAAAATAAAAACTTTGTGGCCATTGCTGCCCAGTTTTGTTTTGCAATCAGTCCAGTGATGACCAGCCTAAGACTCGAGGAAGGCCTATTCCAAATATTAGGTATTATTTCTCCTGTGTAATGCCATACGATGAACACAAGCGAAAGAACAAAGCATATTTCCTGTTTTTCCCCTACGGCGTCTTTGTGATAGCGTCTCTGCCAAAGGCGGCATACAAATAAAACTCAATTGAATCGAATAAGGCCAATGCCTCCCCAAGGTGCCCATAAATGTTTTTAAAACAATTCCCCACACCCAAGCCCCCCCCCCCAGTATAGAATTGCTCTCAAACGCAGACTTGTCAAATGTGCCTCTCAGGTTACTGTGCCACCCAGAACCCCCCGCAAGCACACACACTCCTCTAATGCACTAGTCCACAAGCAAGAGGCTGTTTTTTTTCACTGACCAAGAGTGAGCTGGAGGAGGGACATATCTACAGCTAAACATACGTATCCATAACAAAATAACTCTGTTTACACAGCTTTATGTAGCCTGTGTACATCTGTCACATTGTTTGGAGGAGCTAATTCGGTAAAAAACTGTGGAACTCTGACTAACTTAACCCGACCCTAGTCTAAGCAGGAGGAAGTCATCTTCTGTTCTAGCTCTTCCCAATTTACAGCGAAGCTAGACTTTGTTTGTTCATGACACACATGTGCCTTGTGCCTTATCCTCATTATTAACCTGGGTCTGTCACTCAATCATTCATCCATTTATTTGTTCCATTTGTATCTCTCCATCCATCTCCATCACTCAATTGTTTCATATCGCACTACCTAGTAATACGCCAATCTGACCATCTATCTGCTAATGGCTCCTATTTGCAAATCGATGGCAGATGTGTGACACAGAGCAAAGGTAGATTAATAGAACGTCAGATGGAGATGACTTTGATTTTTAAAAAATTCACATACCAGTTTATTTTATTCCTTATTCCTGCATGATTACGCATAGCTTCTTAAATTATCCAGCTATTTAATAATCTTCAGGGTCATCTAATCTAATCCATTTATTGAAATGTGAAATTTCTTTTTTTTCGTTCAGGCTAACTTCATTATGAAGGGAAAGGCTGATCTGCTGAAGAGATTGAAGCCCATAAGAATATTCACAAATAGTTTACCCAGAAATATGAGCTGTGATTGATCTGATGACACCATCGTTTTGTCTTCATTAAAAGTCTAAAAATGCTATTTTATACATTGATTAAAATGTAAGATGTTGATAACTGTTTGTGCAAGGGGGGAAAAATTACATTTCTTTTGTGGTGCTGGACGTCATCTTTGATTGCAAATAGTATTTTAATGAACATGCCAGAGTCGCTGTTATCTCAGCATCTCATCTGAGAGAGGGGAGAAAACTCTCTCACACCAATGCCACACCTTTTTTTTTTTTTTTTTTTAACCAGTGTTTCCTGGATTGCTAACTTTAGAATCACCCTAGAGGACTACATTTCCCTTGCCTCAGCTGAGCATCTCTGAGGCTTTAGCAAGACCGAAAGCATCATGCCAAACAAAAGATAATATGTTTCTCCTTTTCGTGGGCCTGGACGATATAGTAGAACAGAATACAAAAAACACACACAAAAAAATAAACAATACAAAAAAACAAATTCGCAAGAGTCAAATTTCTGCACAAATTATGCACTTGGGAGTTAAAAGAGGGAAATAAATACAGGAAATAAAGAAAATAATTGATTTATAAAACAGCAAGCTAAAACACACAAACTAAGTATAATGGATGCTAACAGGCAGATGGGGGACCAGGGAATTTCGAAACCTGAAACTCCTTCAAACCCTTGTGCAAAAAGCCCCGCATTATTTATTTGTTTCATAACACAAGTCTTTATTTATTTTTCGAGTTTTATCTGATGCATTTTGAATCCTCTTTGAATGCTGTCTGATGCATTGCCAGCTTTGTGACATCACTGCATTACTGTACACGGCAGACCCAGTTTCTTGAGGGAGGGGGCCTTGAAAGAGCGCTAACATTACCAACTGTCGAAATCTTGCAGTTAAAAGCAGATGCATTATTTGCCTGCGAGTATGCTGTGTTTGTACAAATGATAGAATGTCCAAACCTGCTGACCAATAGCTAGAAATAATCATCGCATTCTCTGTGGAATCACCACACTTAGGCAGTACACATTTCATAAAAAGTAGGCATTGCTGTACAACATGACATCGGTATAAAATAACTACACCACATAATAACTGTAACTTTGTCATCAGACAAGGGATTGCACGTCGCCATTTTGTCAGGAGACTTCCAAAGTTGTTTTGCCATCAAACAAGAATGTGACTCAGAGTCAGTCCTGTATACTCATTGGCACGTGGTCCAATGGCAAAATTGTCATCTGATCATCCATTGCCCTTGGGAAGTACAGACAGTCCTGTTTGCGTAGCCCGGCTAACAGCAGGAAGTCAGTTAGCGCCCTGACTATTTCGGATCTCTTTGAAGTCTTATTTTACACAAGCCCGGGGGGGAGCAGCGAAGGCAGGGGCACATACTGAAAGGCTGATAACCCAAACAGCAAATCACACGTTCAAGCGTTGGTTTTCCAGAAAGAGGTGTCGGTGAAGGGTTTTGGGTTGGGGGCTTTCTCCGCCGAGCTCACGTTTCAAAACTGTTTCCTAGTAACTGCCATGTTGAGGATACAGTTGCATTACAGATGCACTGCAGCATATACTGTACTGGAGTCCTCACCGTCTTACTTACAATGCTAACATTTTCAGCTCACTTTTTCCGAAGCATATTTTCTTTACAAAAGAGATGTAAAGTGCTGCTTCGCTCTTGATTTACAGGCACATTACACACTCTAAAAGAGCACAAATGAGTCCGAATGCAGGGACCATGTGTACTCCGTACGAGTTGTTTTAACGCTGAAGTACAGATACATACCATACCAGGGGTGGAAAATTCCGGTCCTGGAGGGGCCAGTGTGTGTGTGCAGGTTTTTGTTTCCACCAATTACTCTGACTAAATGAGCTAATTTGCTGCATACACCAACACTGGTTCGCTTGTAGATTAGATCACAGTAATACAAGTCATTTAGGGACACAAGAACAGTCTTTGGCTCTCATTCATTCACTTATCAAGAAATGTAGGTGACATGTCAGATGGCGTAAATATAATTAATATACTTAAATAATTAAATAATTACGGGGCAGAAGTTGGCATGGAGACCAGAAACAGGCACGGCCCTCGTTGCCCACCCCTGTACCACACCATACCACACTGCGCAATTTTACTTACAATTCAAACACTTTCTGCTTCTATTTTCCGAAGCCCATTTTTATTTTTATTTTTTTTTCCAGGAGAGATGTAAAAGCACTGCGCCCCGCATCCCACCAGAATTTCAAACCCATGAACAGTTGAAAGTCCAGTGCTCTGTCCTCTTCCCTGTGCATGGAGAACCCTGCGGGTTTTCCATCAGAAGGCCTGGAATCGGTGCATGTGCAGTGTATTATTATTTTTCTTTTTCACGTCAATCCCCTTTCCTCCCTGCCCAACCCATGAAAATATGTCATCACAGATATGACAGTATTATTTTTTTCTGTGTGAACTGTTTCATCTTTTTTTTTTTGTTGCTGTGAATGTACAGTATATGGTATATTGTATATATATGGTATATATGTGCTCTATTGCTGTTGAAAATACATACTGTAAAGCGGGATTACCCGACAATCGGCTCTGCGTGTGCTAGTTTCAACATTCCTGGGATAGTAAAGAACAAATATTTGCATGCATCTATGCTTTTTGTTTTCTGATTTACTCAAAGTGCTGGTTTAGCTCATTGCCTTTTATTTATTTTTCACAGGCGCCCACACTTCCAGCATCCAGGAAAACGATGTGATTTTGTTTCGTCAGCCAATGCATCAAATCAAATGTATTTAACAAAGCCCATTTTACAGACGATGGGTCAATTACTAATTCATTGCACACTAGTTGTTTCATTTGTAAGAAAAGCAAGTGCACATTTGTATTTACCTAATATGGTAACTTGTTCTTCTCCCTAGTTTGGCTGGGCATAAGTTAGGTCAGAATAATGTTCACTGCGTGAACTGAACTGTGTTCTTGGCTATAACTGGCTGTACGAAATTAGTATCGTACCTAATTGAACCTGTGTTTTGTGGTTGCCCAATGACCATGATATGCACTTTTTGTACGTCGCTTTGGATAAAATGTAATGTAATGTAATGCACATTCGCGTCCCCTGAACTGTGGATGCCAGGAAGGCTTTCAAAAGAAAGTCTTCTGACAACAATAGGAATGCTTTTGTTCATAGGGTAAATTCTAGCAATCAATGTAGTTATTCTCCTACACAGTACACCAGGACGTCTGTGGGCATTCATCAAGAAACTCAGCCAAAGGCTGTTTCCCATCAAGGCCTGGAAAGTGCCACAATGCCGGCACTGCTTGCGGACCAGTGTGGTGTCAGAGCAGGGATCAAAAAGGCACATTTTGGGACCACACAACTTCCAGACAAAAGGATTAGCTCACCGTGCAGACGTCCCGCAATCACCGCAGTGGAAAGTAATCAGGTTCTTATCGCCAGCCCTGGGCCGTGGGTGGATGAGGTCACCGTCTGTAGGGGTCTCGCACACACACCACTGAGGCATTGAGACTGAAGCAAAGCCTGCACCTGGGCATCAAAACAAACAAATAAAGGCTGTTGACTTGCAAACAGAAATTTTATATATTGATTTTTGTCTGCCTTATGCAACACATGTATATTTAATAGGTTGGGGCCAAAAACTTGTCTTTATTTTAGCTTAATGTTACCAAAGTTTACAGTTCATAAAGAATCAGTTCTGAAGCACAACTTCAACACAAACGTACATTCTTACATTAAACGTTTACGGCATTTTGGATCAAACTGACTAGCCTGTCTGCTTGGAAGTTAATTAACATCGATTAAATCTTGACTCTCACAAACCCATCCACACATATGTTTGCCTGTCCATGTACTGCATGCTTATACACACAGGGCCAAGTGACTTAAAGCAATTGAGGAAACATTGGGCAGCATTGCTTTGGAATACAGCTTATTTAATTTCGGTGAGGCAAGATAACCTATATTGTTTGTAGTACAGTAACTTGGCATCATTTTGATATCAATACTTTTAATGGCAGGCCTAGATTTTGCCAGTTTGAATGAAGGAGTTTTCGACAGTATATGTCTTGTATGTGTGAGTAACTTGGCATTTTTGTATGTTGAAAATGTTTTTTATGAGATCTCATTTAAAATGAACAAGATTAATAAGCGCAATTTTTCAACGTTTTTCTGCATTTTGGCAACCTAGCAAAGTAGCCACTTTACATTAGGTAGCACGTTCCGTTTTTATTATGGGTTATTGACGGTAACTATAATGAACAAATCTACAAATGAGAATAGATGATAAATACAAGGCAATCAGAATGTAGCACAGTAATTCCAATCATTAAATGAATCAAAGTCAATGTTTCACTTAAAAGTTTCAAAATGATGAACACCTGTACATGTTATTTAGAGGGTTGTACTATACTATTTTTTTGTTTTTTCGTTTATTTGTTTTGTTTATTCTGAATGCATGTGCACATTTGGATCTGAATTCGGGAGAGTGAGTACCGTGTACAGGAGTATTAAATGTTGTAATGTTATGTTTTATATGGGAGCCCACAAAGGTACTTGGCTAAAGTAGAATATGCACATATCTGGAATTGGCAGAAGCTGATTAGTGTCTACAGTTTACTCTAGCCAGCTTCTCCACATGGGGTTGTTTTTCTTTGGGTCAGGGCAAACACAGCAGGGTCTAGGAAAGCTTTCCATGTGTTCACACATTTCAAAAAGTAGTAATATTGAATTTACATAACTGTTTCTTATTCTAAGTAACAATCTTCAGAAGTCCAGTATTTTATTTCACAACACTTATTTAATTCATGGATGGTCAATTGTTTGTGCCTCGTATTGCTGTCTGAAAGTTGCGTTAACATAATCTTGCCAAATGGCTATCATTTCAATATTTTCAAAATTACCTTGTATAGTCAAATATCTAATTAACCGTTAAATAAAAAAGCATCCATTTTCTCTCCGTCTTTCTCTCTGTGCCTGTCTGTCACACGTGTGCATATTGCCTGTATATCCCCCCCCCCCCCCCCCCCCAAAAAAAAAAGATAACATGTTAATTTATAGGGAGTGTGCAAGAGCTCGCCAGATTTTGTTATATCCCCCAGGGGTGGGGTTGTCAAACACATCTGGTCCCCCAAAGCAGTGCTTCGTGCTGGTCCCATCTTTTGCCCCATGTTGAAATCGCAGACCTGCCCCTAACCATTCGCAGGTGAGGACTTACATAAACCTTGGGTGTACAGCCAGAAGAGCATATATTTCACTTATGTGCACATTTATAAATTGTACTGAAACGATACCTTACAGATGATTTAAGTCCAGAAGCTGTGCAGCAGTGGTAGCAGTGGTAAATGATGTCAGTAATGGTGCCTGTAGCTAAAATACTCGACAGTTACATATCACAGTCGAAAAATGGTGTGAACTTTTCTCTTCCACCTACTTTAAATCAGGTTGCTCTCTTCCATGTTACCAAGCTTGAACTGTTCTATAAATGAAGGTTGCAAAGATTCAGTTTTGTCCGAATAAGTAGATCATATTTCAGGTCTATTTCGGTTAATTTAGCTGTTGAAAGTGTTGTATGTGTTGTTCATTTGTTAGCTCTGTACCTGTTAAGCGAGATAATTCAGTGCAGTTCTTTTGAAGCTAGAAGTTTGCACTTCCAAGATTATTTGTATCCATATTTCACAATGATTTTGAAAATATGAAGCACAAAGAAGAAAAATATTATACACATATATTCACGGGAAGGATATATGTCAACTTTTTGCTTAGACTAATCAATGTTTTCCAGAGAAAATTTTTTTTTTTTTCAGTTGAAGGTTCCCAAAATTAGCTTACAACAAGCGGCTCTTACTTTTTGGAGAGTGAGTGGAATGTTTGACATTCAATTGACTCTCATCCTGTCTGAGACTCAGGGTCACCCACTATGTTTTTACAGGACAGGATATCCTAAACCTATGGCCATTTTAATGTGATGTTTGAATGTTAGGCAACGATTCAGCTTTAAAAAGGTGGTCAAAGAGCAGATGCCCTGTGTAAACTCCAGTAACCCCCCAACCGACGCCCCTGCCCCCCCCCCCCCCCCCCCTTGCTTGCTCAGCACCATTCAGGCCCCATCCAGACAGAATCAGCATTATTCCTTGACATTGAACTGATGTAGTGGGGTTGTGGGGGGGGGGGAAGAGAACATTCCGTACAAAGCCCGCTAATGACAAATTCGTCCCCCCTTCCCACTCCACCCCCCCGCCCCGCCCCACCCCGCTACTTTAGATCTTGAGGAACATCCACAGCAACAACAACAACACACAAAAAAAAAGTTGAATCCATCCACCAAAGACTCTCTCTCTCTCTCTCTCTGACTCCCCTCTGTGAGCGATTGATGCCTCCTGCTGTGGCCGGGGCGGCTGGCTATCTCTCTCTCTCTCTTTCTCTCCCTCTTTCCAGTCTGGGACGGGCGACGGGGGCGGCCCGCGGTGCCGTTCGAGTTCGCCTTTGCCGGCTCCAGACAGCTTCACTGTTCCCGCCCTAGCAGGGGGCGATAATCACATCAGGCTCCCTGACAAGGCGCATTGAATTCTGCTTCGGTCCCCTTAAGAACGCGGCACCCAGAAGCCCTTTCTTCTGAGCCCGTGACGTTTACAATGAGGTATCTGTGCTTTCCTCGCTTCCTGGTCCTTCTTTTTTTTTTTTTTTTTTTTGCTCTTTCGCAATTCGTTTTTCGAGACGGACAGACGATTTTACGTTCTTACGATTCAGAAACGTTACCTCTGGTCCGTTGATGATATAGTGTATAAAACAGTCTCTTTTGAATGAGATTTTTAAATAAGAGATTTTTTTTTTACACTAGAGATATTGGCTTAGCAGATAAAGAAAACCTGTTGTGGAAAAACACAGTTGCAGGAGTTTTACTCTGAACCATATAGAATGTGATATATTTTACATTTTGTAGTTTTTTTTAGTGTTTAAATTGCAATACCCAAGTTACGCAGAGGGAACATACGCAGAACCGAACACATTCAGAAGCAGTCAAGGAATCAGGGGCATTTGATAAAATACAATTATTTAAATAAGTTACCTGCTGTGCAGTTCTTTGTCAGGCCCTTTTCCTCTTTTTCTCGCGAAAAACAGAAGGGCGGTGGTCTTGAAAATGGGATGCTACCACTTTAAGACAAGAAGTCCAAGCGATATCCTTTCGAATACTCTCAATCGATTCATGCAGACTCCTACGGTTAGCAGCTTTATACTTCCCTAGTTTATTTTTTTTGTGCGTGTTTGCTTGCATGCGCGTGTATACATTTTTTGCGTGTCTGCGCCTGTGTTTGCGTGCACGTGTATATATTTTGCGCGTGTGTTTTTTCCAGTAACATTTTTTTTGCGCGTTATATTCCATTCAAGTTCATATGCATATATTTCGCAAATCAGGAAAAGAAAGAAAAGAAAAAAGAAAAAAAGCATCCATTTTCTTTTCTTGAAATCCACCAAATCTGAAGAAATAAATGCAAGTGGCTGTTTTTTTTTAAAAGCGGCTTTGTGGCCTGCAGTTTCTGCCGGGGGGGGACTCCGGCTTCCTGCTGGAGCCCCTCCATTCATCACCTGCTTTCAATGGCCGCCGCGCCGCGCAACCGCTAGCACGCGGGCCAGGTAGGGTGCCGGGGCCGGACAATGCGGGAGGATTAGCATCAAAAGCGGCGAGGGACCGGGGCCCTCTGCGTGGGGCTGCCTTTCACCACCGCCGGCGGGGCGGGGAGGGGAGGGGAGGGGAGGGGAGGCCGGACCGGGCCCAAGGTCACCGTCTCCAGCGTGGAGGGGACTTGGGAAAAGGACCCTGGGAATCGGCGGCGTCCATGGCGCTGGGCTCGCCGCACAGCAGGTGCCCTCCCCTGTTAAATGTACATCTGTTTGTGCCGGGGGTACCGTGGCTGACAACGAGATAATGCCGCCGCTTTCTTCCTCTTTTCTCGTTTTGTTTTCCTGTCTTTCTTTGCTTCATTTTCTTTTCTTTTCTTTTCTTTTTTTGACATTTTTTTTGATTTTTCTTTTCTCGTGTTTCTCGCTTTCTTATTTTTCTTTCTCTTCTTCTCCTCCTCTCACAAATGACAACTGTATGTTAGCCCGCCGTTCATGGATTTACGCATTGTGCTCGGAACCGTGAGCTGCGAAAACAATAGCGTGCTAATGATAATGGGTCGATATGGAGTAAAAAAAAAAAGGATTTCGCGATCGGACGGGGGTGGGGGTGGGGGGGGGGTGGCAATTGAATGGAAGAGATGGGGCAAAAGCAACTTTTTGAAGTGCGATTAAAATGAGGAAAATGCATGAACTGTAATGGCATTAAGGATAGATTAGACCCTTGTGCTGCATTCATCACACTATGTCCTGTGTGCGGTCTGTCGAGAAGAATTGGATTACAGGTAAAAAAATAGTCTGCAGGAGCGCATCTCGCGTTTGTCGATCTTTCTATTTTTTCCTTCTGCTGCCTTCAGTTATATGAATAAAGCGTATAATGATGATCACAGGCATCATTTTAAGCCAATTTGCCAGTTTAGCTATGTGCCGAATTGGACGAGGCTAGCTAGAAATAGCATATGGCTACAGCTCGAAAGAAGCTACCAGAGTGGCCTACTCCGGAAGATTGTCGAATGTAGAGATTAGCAATGAGGGTGGGGGAAAATATAAAGAATGAGGTAACGATGATGTAAAAGCGAGTGTCGCCGTTTCAGATTTTGAGGCAAAAAGCGAACACGTTTTTTTTTTTTTTTTTTTTCTTTTAGCGGGGATATGGGCAAGTTGTCATGACGACAGGGATGTTCTGCTGATGAAGTCTTGCTCCTCCATTGTCCAATCAGATCGCGGAACTGAAACTGCAGCACGAACAGGAGAGGACGCACCTATTCCAGTAGCACAATGCCGAGGAGGACAGCCGGGGTCCTGGACCACCAACGGGAAATTGACAGCTTGGGGCAGCGGTCGTGGGCCACGATGTCTCCCCGGGAAACACAAAGCCAGGATTGGAGGATACGGGACAGCCAGGTAGGGGGTCGTTGTCATGTCCGGCACCGCTAGTATCAATTTGGAGCTGTTATCATGACTGTTAAAACATTGTAAATATTGCTTGTGTGTCACGAAACACAGCCTTATGGGACATTTTCGAGAGGGCGACGTTACATACAACGTGATTTTCGGGGTGGTGGGACGTTCAGGGTTGAGTTTAAGGAGAACGGGAAATCAAGAACAGTTATGTGTTTTGCATTGCTCGATGTAATTTACTCACACATTCTGGCAGGTGGTTTTGGTCATGTGGACGGTGGGGGGGGGGGGGGGGGGAACGGGCGAAATAACATAAAAATGAAAAAAACTCGCTCACTTTCAGAATTCTGTATTTTCGCTCTACTTGGCGGGGTTTAAGCCAGAACAGAAAAGATTAATATTCAGAAACCACAGGTTGCCAGACGGAGAGAAAAAAAAAAACTCTCTCAGCACAATGTAATTCGGGCCTTTTATTCCAAACCCTGGGTTGCCTTTCCCCTTTCTTCTTCTTCCGCGGTTTGGCTGGATCTGCACCAGCCATGTTTAGGCATGGACGGCTGTCGCCCCGCTAAACTGCGGTGGGCTAGGTGGGGGCGCCCTCTGCTTATCCGTCAGCGCTGCAAGTAGCCATTAAGTTTCACCCTTCAAAACCGCCATTTCTCCCGTTTCCGTTCAACGCCACTCCGCTATTTCAGACCTCGGGGGTCGGGCGATGCGGTGCTTAGAATTTCCGATTTTTTCGTCAGCAGGTTTACTGCGCCCCATGCTGCCCTCCCGTTCCCCCTTCTCCTTCTCCTCCTCCTGCTCCTCCTCCTCCTCCTCATTCCTCCCAAAATCTGTTGTCATTGGGTCTCTGTGGGACTCCATTTGACTGACTGACCCCCAGCTGTGGATGTGTTTGACTCTTCAAACTTGAAGATGAAATGTATATTGTCAGCATGGAAAAACCATCTTTATTGGCTCCTAGCTGGAAATCAGCAGGATTGATTCTGTGGGGGGGGGGGGGGGGGGGGGGGCAGCGAGGTAATGGCGGCATCCACATAGAGCTCGGTCGCTGTGAGGGAGGGTTGCATTGGACCTCACAGTTTTTACCCAGCAATACCTGGAATAGAAACCCACACGCCATTCCATAGTGGCCATTTTGTGTGTATATTGTATGTTTTTTTGTTTTTGTTTTTATTTTGCAGCTAGCAAGTTCCATCCAATTCAAAAGAAAATGAAGGATGATCATTTGATGGATTTAACTAGAATTGTTTTGGTTCAGACATTCTTCGGCCATCTTTATTTAAAACCAGAATTGTCAACAAAAAAACACAAGAGAATAATAAACCAGAACGTATCTCAGAATAGTTAAAATGATCTTTGTGCATGACAATGTAAAGCGTTTCTTCCTGAAAAATGAATCACAATTAACCGTACAATCTTCAGGGATGTTTTCCCAGTTAGCATTTGATAACTGGGAGTGCTATTATTGCAGGGGTTTATCAAGCTGGGGTGTGTGTACTTACTGTAGGCATTTCCCATGTGGTTTACTTTGCTAATTTACATATGATATTTCTAGAGATCTGCATAATCATAAGCAAAACCAATTCAAACAAACAAAACTCGGAAACACAGTGATTAACTTCCATTGCTCTGTGTTGCCATGTTCTATCCTAGCATGCATGTAATTGTGGACACGTGGTAACACATGGTATTTTTGGGGGTACACACATTAGCTACAACCTTATACATGGAACATTAGATTCCCATTCAGTTGTTGTTTGGCAAGCAGTGGTTTGTAAAAAGAACCAGAAGGATTTTTAAAAATGGTTGGTCAATGAAAGCGCAAGTATTGCTGTCTTTTTGGTCTACAATAGCTCACATTGACATTACATTCGCAGTCAATTCAAATTTGGTGATATGGAAATGTGGTTACTAGAGATAGGAGCATACTGCTGAAACAGATTGGCAAGGGATAGACCAGGTGAGAAGCACTCCTCTGGAAAAGTCCATCAGTGTCAGGAAAATCAAGCCAGGAGTATTCATTGGTTGGGCTGACACCACCACATATTTACTGAACAATCATGTGTGGACTATGATAAAAATGTACTTAGTGGATCCATCCATGGCCCAGTCTTGGATGTAGACTTCAGAATTATCTATAAACTTTTTCCCTGAAGTCTCAAATTGTCTCATTCCATAGTTTATTAAACTTAGTACTTTTCAGGATCAACCCATGGAACATCTTTTTTAGCCAAGGATTATGATGAGGTGATGACTGGTTGCTTTAAGAAATGTGTGGGTGAGTGTGTGCGTGCGTGTATGTGTATGTGTGTGTGCAGTTTCCTGAAATTCTGAAATTTTCTGAGTCATATTTTTTAGCCTGAAGCATAAAGAAAGATGTTTACTGGCAGGAACTTTAAGCAGTCTTTGAGACTTGACTGATCTATTTGGGGATCTTAGTTTTATGATTGGATTGAGGTCAGTAGTGCGTTAAACTTCCTCACCTCCACAATCTCCTTCTGAGAAAGAAGCATTTGGCTGCATGCAAACATATTTTCTTGGTGTTTTGATGTGCAATCGCTAATTCATGGGAATAATGTAATGTGAAGATTTGTGTTCGATTTTTGATTTTTGTTTGTCAATAAAATGTTGTTTTAAGGCATGTGATTCATTCAGGAATGCTGAGCATCACCACAGGCATGTTGTACAGTACTCCTTACTGTATCTTTCAGTTTCCGCATGTGTCAGAAAACAGAGGTCAATGAAACAAAGTGTCCTGCAGCATTAGCCCCCAGGATCTTTCAGAATACTGAGGTGATATAGAAAATAAAACTCACATATATTTCCATAATGATGGCATATTCGGGTCATTTTTGCAGGAAAGGTATGAAACTTATTCAAGCTCAGATTGTTTATCTTTTGCCGCTGAGCTTAAGTGACAAATTGGCTAAGCATCTCAATCTTATAAACCCATTTGAGGCTCTGTGAGCAACAATGGGTTTGTAAATTGAAAAGTTAGAAGAGGAAAGGTGAATGGATTTAGCTGAACGCTCCTGGAGTTGAAAACCATCACTTCGAAATAGCTGAACTATGACCAGACTGGACCAATCACGAGCGTATGGAATTACTGACAGCTTGAAGAACCTGTTGTCACAATTCAAGCTTAGGGACATTGCAATCAGTGAGCGTTAAAGATTGACAGAGAGGGTACTAACAGAAAGAATGAACTATCTTATAAATCGTGTGTGTCTGTGTATGTGTTTGTGCTTGTGTGTGTGTGCGTGCATGTGTCTGTTTGTGTGTGAGTTTCTGTGTTAGTATACATCATGCCACATCTCTCTTTGCGCGTACACTGGCTGCGCACAGGCTATGTCTATGAATTTATTCATATAAACAAATGCAGCTTCAGGCTGGCAGCAGTCCTGGGTTCTTTATTTGGAAATAGCATCTGAAAAAAGCAAAGTGAAGTAACCGATAATAACGACATCGCTGGATCGAGGGCAGAAAATATAAAAATGTATTGCATGATTCTTCTTGTCAGTTTTAAAGCTAGCCGAATCTATTCTCCTTTTGAAGTTATCAGGAAATGTTCAGGAAAATGCAGTTATTGTATACTTACAGTCGCAGCCTAGCCCTGATAACATTTAATGCTATTTTGTCTGTTTATTCTCGCATTTAGTGAAAATATGAAATGTCTTGTCAGAAATTACATCTTCCAGTTAATATGTTGAGAGTTGAAGGTCAAGGTTAGTTGTCTCCACTTTACAAAGGACAACAAAATGGTGGCTTATGTGAAGCAAATTCACTGGAGAAATGGTTTGTTGTGGAAAAGTGTTGAGGGAGCGGCCTTTCCCCTGAAAATGAGTAAGTCTCCACTTCCACCAGATGGAATTCAGACTAATCTTTTGATGTGGTGAGTTGTCTTTTAAAAGGGGGATTGTCTGGCCATGAGTTTGGGCGAAGGAAAGAATGAGTCTTGCCCCTGTGAGATCTTCCTGGGAAGCACAGGGGCTCTTGTCTAATAGGAAGTTGTGGGCTGTGGCATTCCTGTCCCAGGACAGTGCTGGGAATGTCCCTTTTATTGTTTTATTGTCAAACTGGAGTTCAAAGGGAGCTGAATCAAGACATTTTGGGGCGTGGGGGTGGTGGGTTGCAGTATGACATCGTACTGGACAGGGGGAGTTAGAGGGGGGGGGGGGGGTATGACCTGACCCCCCTATTTACTTGTGGTTGATGGAAATGTTTTCGGCCTAATATTTTCCGTGATTTGAGAGTACGGTATTTTTTTTTTGTGGCCCACCTGTAGCCCTGAATGCTTAGTTCGCTACTCAGCCGTTCTGTCGTTGCTGTAAGACCACCTGGCCGTGATGTCACTTCTCCTAAGTGGACTTCTTCACCTTGTTCTGACTTTTGGCCCTGCGTCTGTACTTGAGGTGACCCAGATGTTACAAACTGTGTATTCCAGGGACCTTCCCAGGGGGCTGTATCAGCCCGTTTTGTAGGTAGGAGGACCCTTTCATTTTAGAATCTAAAAGTGGAAGCTTCACGCCCTTAGGCCTAGTTTTCTTTTTCTTTTTTCCCCCCCCTTTTTTTTTAAAAAGATGAAAGGACGAACAAACAAAATCAAACGTTACGGTAGTCTCTGGGGATGGAGGTTTCACTGTTGGCAAGCACTACAGGATAGCAGTTTTTTTTTCTTCTTTTTTTTTTTTTTAAATAGTAAAAAAAAACGGGTCGCCTGGAGCCAGTTCTCAATCCACACTGTCTGACCCAAGAGACCGTGTGAGCTCCCTCCGTACCAACGCTTTCAGAACTTTTCTAAATCTGGCGCTTGTTCATGTACAGTGGGTTACACTTTTTCCCCGTGCCTTTGGTTTTCTGCATATAATGTCTCACTTTGTGAAGGGGAAAAAATATAGATTTTATATTTTATATTTTTATTGTAATTCCAAAAAATTCCGAAAGAGCGTTAAACAATTTCAGCTGCGGCTGTTCAAACTGAAAAATCTGGAGGGCGTGCGGGAGTGACGGGTGTAGTGTAAAGAGCCGTTTCAACCGCTGATATCAATCTCCTTAGATGCGTGTGTTAGTACATGCCAAATCAGGTCGAGTGGCCCACCCAAGAACCAAGAGGGTCGCGCTAACAGTCGCTGAGCTAATGGCGGAGCCTCACAGGTCTGCTGCTGCTTCGCTGCCGTGGGCCCCTAATCAAGGCCTGGGGTCCCTCGGAATCTCCATCGCCATCGAAGCCGCGGAACCATCCCGTTCGTAATGATCGTGCTGTCTGTTTTCAAGAAGGCGGCCATTACTGCAGCGCTGAAGTACTGTTCTAATAGGGTCAGTGCCTCTGTTTTGGGGTTTGACCCAGAACGGCAAAGGCTGGCTGACTTTCACTCCCAAACGTGGGCGGGCTGCGTTCCTCGACGGCGCGTCGAAGCCGCCGTCGGCTTCCGATGATTCGGTAAATTTCGTCAGCGCTGACCGTAGAGTTTTTCATCGCGCTGTTGCAATTTTTCGGAGGCTTGAGCAACAAGGCCGGGTAACGGACAGCTCTTCAACTGCCAACGGACAGGTCGCGCGGCGAACGTTCGGAAGAGGAACGGCACCGTTGCAAACTGGGTTTGATCTTCGCAGAGCTCTCCCCCTCCTTCTGACGGAACGGAAAGAGATAAATCAGTTTCTGAATCTTTAATCCTGTTTTTCTACCAGACTTTCCTTCGGCTTTTTTTTTTTTTTCCGCCGACAGCGCCGACTGGGTTCTTCTCTGTCGTTTACTGTGTCCGGTTAGATTCTAGAATTTAAGCTTAAAAGGGGAGAAAATCGACCAGGAAGACATAATTCCCTCCAGGCTGCGAAGCTGTTTTTCCCATAAACAGCATTGCAGAAGTTTGTAGCATTACCTTTTAGCATCTACCTTTTAATTTCCCACTGGACAACTGGCAGATTTCTGTACCCTTTGTCTACCACAGCTATTCATTTAGTAATCCTGTGCTGCTTCAGAAGATTTTAACACGATGTTGTTATCTGGAGAAACTGCTCCTCCTTGCCCTATAGATCACACACTATGACACTATGAGGGAAATCCGTAAATTTCTACTTCTCTGGGAATAGTAGTATTTTTAATTTTTATGAAGGGTCTGACCTAGTCCTTTTAAACTCAGATATGCTTGGTATGGATAATCATGCCCTTGGTGTACGCGGCTCACAAATGAAGCCCGCGACATCATCTTGAATGTTATGGCGGAGAATTTCTTGAATTCTCCGCCATAACATTTCTTCACGTCAGTGTAAAGCATTAAATATCTGGAGCATTAACATGTGAATGCACTTGTTTCTGTATCTTGTCGCCGAACGTCAGCGAGTGCTAAAACCTTTAATGTGCCCTTTTTTAATTGCAGGGGAAACATGCCTTCATTAAGCCTTGTTACTGGCCAATATTAACATTCTCTTTGATACCAAACGGATTTGGATTAGTGAGCTTCTGTGTTGCGCAGAAATAAACGGACTAACAATAAATTCTTTGGAGCTGTTGTATTTAGTAACATGTTTAATTGGGTCATTGCAAATCATTGTCTAATTCCTTGTATTTCAGGCACGTTTCAGTGATATTTTTCTTATTCTGTGCCTCTATACCCCCCCCCCCCACACACACACACACACACACACACACAAATTATTCCTGTTCTCGGCACTATTAGCATGGTATGGACTTCAAACAGCTCTGAAAAGGAAGAGATCACAGGCCGATAAAGGAACTGCCTTTTTTTTTCGAACGCTAAGATTGGAAAAATGATGACTCTGTCAGACTTCCAGAGCTTTCTTCCCAAGTACCTAATTAAGACAAGAAAAAAAAACGAGAAACTGCGCCACAGAGGAAATCCTGTCTTTTCTTCTGAAGATTTCGGAATTTAAAAAAAAAAAAAAAAAAAAAAAAAACTGCCAATGACAAAATGGCAGCCATCACCCCTAATAGACTCAGTCTACCTCTTTTTCACATGGACGACATGTGCCAAGATAGCGGAGTGGTCTGTCTGGCTCACATTGCTAATTCAGCCTGAAGAGACTGATCTGGTTGATGTCTCTTTTTCTGTTGAATTGCATTTTTTCCCCGTCTACATCGACACAGATGCTTAACTATTGTACACCTCCCCGCCGCTTGATTTCAGTTTCTTCCCCCATTTTTTTCTTATAATCTTCTAATTTTGTAGTTTTTACTGTTTTTATGCAGTTTTTTTTTTAGATGTTTTCAGCTGAAATTTGTTTATGCTGTGGTAACACACCACTCTGCTCAAGCCTTTCCGCATCTCTTAAGTTCACTTCAATTCCTGTGTCCTCACTGCACACAGTCACAGTTGAACTTGGCGAAGACACGACACATGGTGCGCATTACATTTATGCACTGTGGAGGCATTCCTCACTTCACGATGACATCACGGGGCAAAGGGTAAACTAAAGGAACACATTCCTGCTTGCTTTTGGAAGTCGTGCTTTTCCCCTCCTGAGATGCGTGTTGCGGTGAATCGCGTAAATGCTCCAAAGAGTCCGCCTGGATCCTCTTGTCCACACCGTGTGTAATTGCCACTGCAGTAAAGCCTCAAGAACGATCTCCGGCATAGATGAATGCCTTCATAGCTGCACATACGTCTTTATGTGTCGAACCGTGTTTCTTTGGTTGGTCAAAAACTCCTTGGACATATCTCTCCCAAAAACATTTTTTTTTAAATAGACTCAAATATCTCCGTCTTTTGAAGTCAGAAAGCCGTGCAAAAAAAATCACAGTGGTCTCTATGTCACAATGCCTTCCCAGAAGTCTATTTTAATGACACTGTTTTCGTTCTTTTTTTTTTTTTTTTTTTTGCTTCAGCTCACTAACATCTTAAAAAGTTGTAACATCTGTTGGACCGAAGGGAGGGAGTGGGGGTTGGCATCCATTTATCATTCTTTCTTGTCCATTGTTTTTAATTTTAGCGACCCCCCCCCCCCCTCGGGCTGGAAATATGCACTGTTCACAAATCAGTGCCGTCCTGTTGTGTTGCATGCGGTTGTGTGTTTTTTTTTTTTGCATGTGTTTGAGGTCGTGCTTGCAAATGCGTGTGTGTCTGTGTGTGTGCATGCATGCATTTGGGTCTGCATGCCTGTGTGCGTGTGCGTATTTGTGCATGTGCGTATGTGTGTGTTTTTTTTTTTTTTTTTGCACAGCTGCGATAGGAATAAATTGATGTGGATTCCAAGCCGGGACTATAAAGGCAAAGGCTCTGACAGACGTGGTCTTGGTACCAGATGGGGCTTCATGATGAAAAGAGTTTAATCCCTGCCTGGGCATCACTTCCATCAGTCCAGCAGTACAAAGTGATTCATATAGGGGTTTCGCAAGAAATTATCTCTTTTTTCCTCCCAAACAGCACAGCAAGTTTTTTTCTTTTTTCTTTTTTTCTTCCCCCTCTTGAAGACTTGCAAATGTGGCATTAGCTAATATTCAGAGAACGGCTTTCCCTTTATCCACCAGGGACCTCTGATTGCGCTGCAGTTCTCGAATTAGAAATGAGAGCTGTACCGCAGATATAAAGCGCAGGGTTCTGATTTGTATTCAGCGTACATGTCACTGCAGGACGTGCTAGTATGGAGGCCGGTGGTTTTCTCTCCTCTTCCCAGAAGCGAAACCGGTTTCTTCGCCATACTGCGCCTTCCTTTCTCATACAAAGAGACTAGAAATTCAGCACGAGAGAGATAGATAACTAAGATGCTTTCGCGTGTGAAAAGCCGTTTTCTGAAACATCTTTTCTCACATGAGTGTGTATTAATTATGAATAGCGTTTAAGCATAATGATGGAGTTTCCCCATCCACTCTCTGACCTACTGCGGGTTTTCGATATTGCACATCTCTATTTCAAAGGCAAAGGAGAGGAGTTCCTTTATTCTAGAAACCATGCCTGTCGTGCGTTGAGCACGTCTTTGCATTTTTACATCTTTTGCTGCATCATTTTGATGGTGGGGCCGAGGCGATAACAGGCTAACTCGGAGAGACCATCCCACTCACGGCCTCGTGTGATGAGAATGTGCCCCACTGGGCCTTCCTGAAGTGGGAAGCCTCTCTAGGTCAGTGTCAGGTCCAAAGTGGACGGGGTGGACCCAGTGAGGACCCGCGGGGGGGAGAAAAAGAGGGACGAAAACGCTTGGAGATGTTCACCTGGCCTCATCAGAACTCTCTGCCCAATCCCCCTGTTTTAATCACGGAGAAGAAAACTCGAGCCGCCGCTGCAGTCCGGCCAGCGTGCCGGGGGGGGTCCCGCCCTCCACTATCTGTAGAGCCTTGGATTTTGGGTTGGCCCCCTTCCAGACGGAGAACCGTTCATTCGAAGCGTGGCGTCAGGTTGGCAGGAAATGACACGCTGTTCCAGGAGGGGGGGGGTGAGTGGGGGTGGGGGGGTTAGGGTTAGGGTGAGTGATCTGGCTCGCGGGTTTATTGCTCAGGCCTCAGGTCAGGGGTTTGAGCAGACGTTCCCTGATTCACGCCCGCCTTAAATCACGTGAATCACGTGACCCGTTTCCCCCCCCCC
Organism: Anguilla pacifica; assembly: GCA_039654925.1. Taxonomy (NCBI): domain Eukaryota; kingdom Metazoa; phylum Chordata; class Actinopteri; order Anguilliformes; family Anguillidae; genus Anguilla; species Anguilla pacifica. The sequence goes on along the minus strand of CM077285.1, from coordinate 73,599,554 downwards.
CCCCGCTGCGTGTCCCTAAACGCGTCTCCGTTCCCCCGGCCAATTAACTGGGACCAACAAAAAAGAGCGTTCCCCAAAATAGATACGGAGTCACTGCAATGCTGGAAAGGGTATGAAAGGACACTGAACGCAAAGGACAAAAAGGTATTATGCTAAAAAACAAAAAAAATACAAAGAAAGAAAGGAAGAGAAAAGCTAGGAAACCTGCCAGTGTGTTCACTCTGGGTTTCACCGCCTTGAAGGCTGAAGTTCAAGCTGGGGGGGGCTGGAGGAGGAGGAGGAGCTCCCCTGAGAACGGGGGTGGGGGGGGGGGGTGGAAATGACGTCCCCTGTCCTGACGAAGGCTAACTGAAGCTGCACTGAAGTTTTGAGATAATGCGAAGTGACGCAAATCTCACTTCGTTATCGGCTTTGAAGATTTTTTTAAATTTTTTTTTAAATAAGTTGAACTGCTTTAATCTAATGCTCAAAGGCCCGCTGTGGTGCAGATCAACAATGGAGATATCTCTGTGTCTTCCCCGGCTGTGGTTCTGTTTTATATATGTCATGGGCTTGTTTTCCCCTCTCTTTAAGGCTGAATTCCGGATTGCGTTGCGGTTTGAATCTTGCTTCATATTCCGGCTTAATTATAGTTTGATTGTTCTCAGTAAGGCATTTAATTAAAGCATTTACATTTGTATGGCATCATTTTTTTTTTTTTAGTTAACTTTTTTTAAGTCCTTGCTGGTTTTTTTTTTTCTTCTGCCTTCCATTTTATTTAGTCGTGGAACTGATTAAAGGAAGAGAAAAACCAGAGCGGGGGGACGAGGGGGCACCTGAGACGCGTCGGAAAGCGCGGTCTTCGTAACCCGAGCGTGCGGACGAACTCGACCGCAGGTCCGGCGCAACATGGCCGCCCGGAGCCTGGGCACCTTGAAGCCGCCAGGGGCACAAAATGGCCGCCGCACCCACTGCTCGAGGCCTCATGAGCAGTCGCCGCGCGATTCCCTCACAAGTCAACCCGTTTTATTTGCTGTCTACTACTTTACACCAGGCTGGCGGGTGGAGGATGAACTCCCCCTCTATAGCCGGGTTCCTCTCGAGATTTCTTCCCATTGGGGAGTTTTTTCGCGCCACCGTTTGAGGGTTTTCTCCCCACGGGGAGTTTTTTTTACCTTATGTACCTGCTATTTGGGGGTTCAGGCCTGGTGTTTGCTGTTCGCTCTGTTTGCTACTGTCTCTTGCCTTGCTACTCTGTAAAGTGTCTTTGAGTAGTAAATAGCACTATGCAAATAAAATTGCATTGAATTGAAGTCTCCCATTCAAGATCAGACAGGAAGTGCCGGGCGTCCGCGAGCAGTGGGGGGAATCGCCGGGGGGGGGGGGGCGACGGGAGCCACCGCGAGGGTCCGCCCGTACCCGGGTGCCCGGACCGCGTTTTCGCCGAGCCCCCCCCCCCCCCCAAACCCCCCCCCCCCCCCCCCCCCCCCCCGCCCACGCGAGGGACAGCGCGGCCCGTGCTTCCACGCCCACGTGAGGCGCTAATCGGCGCGGCGTTGTCCCGTTTGCTTTTCGTTATTTTTATGGAAATGAGGCTCGCCGTTTATCCGCGCGCGCGGGCGTGTGTGTGCGTGTGTGTGTGTGTGTGTGTAATCACAGGCGGCTCAAGCGATGCGTTTTTTTTTTTTTTTTTTTAAACGCGGGCCTCCGCTGCTCTCGAGCAAACAATTTCCGCAGTGATCCAATTTTTTTTTATGATTTCTCCCTCATCTACGCACCAAATGACTGGTTAGGGCTTTGAAGGGGAAATCGCACGCATTCCTCCATAATCTGACGAGTTATTTACATACGCTCCCCAAATCATTATGTGGTGCGCCGGGGCATCAATGGGCTGTTCACAAAAGCATTTTCTATTATTTACATTCCTAAAATGTAATGCGGTTTACTTATGCAGCTGAGTGCGGAATCAAAGCCTCTCGTTCTGGCGAAGCCAACGCTGAACAAAAAAAAAAAAAAAAAATCAAAGCTCGCGAGGTCAACCGCGAGGTCGCTCTATCAGAGTCACTGTAGCAGACATGAATACATAACTACCAATTGACATTCTAATGGAGGTCCTCATAAAATATGCAGTTTAATAATGGCTATCGTGAGCCGTTCTTTGCTTCTTTCTCTTTTTTTTTCATCCATCAGCATTTAAGAGAGCAGTGAAATGAATAATGGAGAATTGCGGGCTGTGTTTTGGCCCGTGTTTTGTTCTTGTTCTGAAATATGACGCTGCGGCAGCATCCGTTCGTTACGGATAACCGACGTTAATTACGTTTGCTGATTGCTTTCATCAAATCAAACACCTGGCCAGTAACATTCCTTCTAATCCTGTCAAACAGGACTACATTTGGGGGGAAAGAAACTACCTACTTCCATACTTCTGCTGCTGTTGCTAACAAGGACTTGTCTAGGATTCTTCCATACCTACATGATGGGGTCTCAACAGGTGTGTTGAGACCCCATCGTGGAGTCACCCCAAGATGGGTCTCAACTGGTGTGTGCCTCTGCTGCTGATGGCATAACCACCATTAGCTGTACTGTGTGCCCGTGGAGACCATGGTGGATCTAGCGATTCAGGGCCACGCCCGCCGGCTCCAGCTGCAGGTGCCGGAGGTCGGGGGCGCCACTGGGCCTCCCTGGAGTGGGAAGCCGCTCTGGGTCGGCTTCAGGCCCAAAGTGGACGGGTCGTACCCGGGGAGAACCCGCCCCACGGACAAGCACATGCACCGTCGCACAGTGGATAAGGGACTGGGCTTGTCAGGCCACCGTTGTAAATAAGAATTTGTTCTTAATGACTTGCCTGGTGAAATAAAAGTGAAAGAAAATAAAAATAAAAATTGTAACCGAAAGGTCACAGGTTCAATTCCTGGGTAGGACAGTTTACAGGCATTTAGCAGACAATCTTATCCAGTGCGACTTACATTGTATCCAGTTATACAGATGGATATATACTGAAGCAATGCAGGTGAAGAACCTTGCTCAAGGGTACAACAGCAGTGTCCTACCAGGGAATCAAACCTTCAATCTTTAGGTTTCACAAGTTGTGATGGCGCAAACAAGGACTGAGACCAAGACAAACAAGGACTCAAGACCAACTCCTTAGCCATTATACTACACTAACCATTGTACCCTTGAGCAAAGGTACTTAACCTGAATTGCTTCCGTACATATCCAGCTGTATAAATGGATACAATGTAAAATGCTGTGTAAAACTTGTGTAAGTCGCTCTGGATAAGAGCGTCTGCTAAATGCCTGTAATGTAATGTAAAGAGTCAGACTCTCTCCTTTACGCCACAGTTGATATTCTGGTTCATAAAATCCACCGCAGAATCCTTTTATTTGACAGTTGTTCTGCAGTATCGTATTATGGTGGATTCAAATCTTGTTATGCTTTGCACTTCGTGTTGGACAGTTACTGTACAGAAATATCAAACTCCCACCCGTCAACAAAAATGAACGCCTTTTTTTGGTATAGGCATTTTGGTTATACACTATTTTCTCATGAGTACAGTGGAATTATCATAAGCTGATCGAATTTACTGTGCACATCACATGCACTGTGAATGAACGTACTAAGAATGCTAAAAATACAACAGAAGTTACACAAATCATATTAGAAATAGTCACAACAGCTATTTAAAATTCACGATAGTGCTGACAGGCATGTTGTCCCTTCCAAAAGCGTGTGCCAGCAGTCACTGTTTTTTTGTTTTTTTTTCCCCGCTCTGCAGTCTACTAGCAGAGCTGTGCAGTCGTTGTTTTGGAGGTGTAAACCTCACTCACAGCTGGTGCCGTACCGTAGTGCAGTGAGTCAGGAGTAGCCCTGCCAACTGAAATCATCCCTCCTTGAGTGACGCTACAGTTAGCTATGCACCGGCCTCAGGGGGCTGCCGACCACAGTGGCTGATGGCTAGGCCTTGATTCACTACTAGGTCATGGGGCATGCCTCTGCACAGACCAATGCGTTACCAAAACAAGACACCCGAGAGACCGGGTGTTCGTTTTATTTATTGGTGGGTTATATTAAATGGTCCAGTCAAACTGATGGAGTGTCTCTCTCATTGCGAGTTACGATGCAGAACTTTACCGTGGCTGAATTTGATTAAGGGACTCATCCCATTGGTCCAGCTATTCCAGCTGTTTCTCTGTAAATACTGAAAGTGCCGGTGTTGGGAGCTTAATGGCGGTTGGTCTTCATCGAACGCTTCTTCTTTGACGACGCAAACGAGGACTGAGGCTTTGGCGGGGCTGAGCACAGACGTGGAACTGGGGCTGGTCTGGATTAGCCTGGCAAGGATCGAGACTATTTGGAAAGAAGGTTCACTGTAACTTTAACCCTTGTCTTTGTTTACTTCGCCGCCCAACTAAATATATGAAGACTGTTAGTTACAGAAATGGAAGACAACTCGTGAATTTGCTTCCGATAGATGGCTTCTGTACAATGATGTGCTTTGTAACAGGGCAGCAGAAGGTAACGTTAGTGTAGAAATAGCTGCATATTGTCAGTATTAAATAGGCTTACATTAAGTGGGGGGAAGGAATAATCTATCACGTTCTTGAATCGGTTTAAATTCCTTAGTTTACCCGCTATTCTATTTTATTTACAAAGCACGTTATGCTGGTAACAGGAAACAGAGCTGGAATGCCGATAATTCCGTGCAGATCCGACAACAAAACTGGATGAAGGTGGCATTGCTCGTGTCTCACGGGCCAGAGTGGGCCCATCTAGGCGATCATCTTTTTTATTGAAAGCACAGCCAGAGCTGGCCAGGCCCCAGAAGACATCTGGTGCGCGTTACATCGGCATGCGAGTGTCTGTAAATCCTGACTGCGTCGTGGGTTCCATGTGGATTTAGCACTGCGCTTCCAAACGAATCTTGATAAGACGATTATTTGCCCGACTTTTTCGGCCGGTTACTTCCTGACTCTCTAGAGGCACCGGGCCCACTGACGTTGGTACCTGTTGTGTATTAGGACGGGTTGTGTAGTACCGGCGGGTCGAACGGCAAAAGGAATCACAACGCGGAAAGGCGGGCCTGAAATGAAACTGTCTGGACCGGACCGACGCGGCCAGAATTTCCGTTCCGCCCCCTCGTTTTCTCTGCCCTTGCCGACTGGTTGAAAGGAGCCAAACGGCAATTAAATGAGATGAGGGGTGGACTGAGGAAGACGTTTATCACGGGCCAAGGTGATGATGGCTCTTTCCCGCCATTGATTACAGAAGGGCTGGTGGGACTGAGAGCTGAATGAATCATGGCTATTATCATGGCTTTAAAAGAGAGCCATTGTGGTGGTCACTGTCGCAATTTTTAATAGATCAAGGGAGTGATAGAGACTGCTGCAGTCTAGAGAAATGGCAATCGCCCAGGCCTCTGCAAGACAGGGTTCAACCAATCCTTTACTAAAAAAAAAACAGGACATCAAACAGACTGACTCCAACGTAGGCTTTTTCTAGTTTGCTTCTCGTGAAAGTGAAAGCATCAACTTTCCGGTTTAGTCCTGGATGATATGGCCCATAATGGTGTATCCTTTGCCTCGCCATTTTCTGTTGTGTTTCCACTTACTGTAACAGTGGGAGGTGATTCACTAATTGCACTAGGAAATAGCACTGATTAGCCAAACAGGGCAAAAGTGATAATAGTTGTGGTGTTTTGTACTTTTATGGAAAAAACACTCAGGCTTAATCCTCTCATAAGTAATCTGTCCTCTCTTTTAATAAATAAATAAATAAATATAACAACTATACAAATTATCAAATTTCCTGCATTCATGTTAAGTTTCATCCCAGTTTCTCTGAATGGGAAAAGATTTTGTCAATATGTCAGTTTTGCCCAACTGACACATTCTGTAGATTTTAATTGCTTTTTTTTAAAGAAGCGACTTGGTCAAATTCTGGAAGTTGAAATTTCTCATTCCTTTTAACGCTGACAGAAATACTCTCTCTTCTGGAGTCAGCAGTTCTTAAAATGGACTGCGAGAGCTCCAGCACATTCTACAAATCCAGGAAGAAGAGAGAAGAAAATCCATTAAATCCATGAAACTCAGGAATGTATTTTCATTAAATAAGCTTGTTTGAAGGGATTGTGGAGAATAATACCTAGAAACAGAGTATCATAAGCGATCAGATCGTTCGCTTGATTGCTCCAGTGTCTGAGCGCTTTTGAAAAGGAGAGAGAAAGAAAAGATAAATTACTAAATAAAAGGAGGACGAAAAAAAGGGAATTTATTTTTCCGGGCGGCTGCTAACGAGGTTTATCGCCCTGTGTGAAAAGCCCCAGGTTTCAAATCCTCGCCAGTCGCTGTGCAGGCGGTCGAACAGAGAACCCTGGACTGCCTGATAAAACCTGCCTTTCCCCTGGAACAGACATTACTGAGTTCCCGCACACTCTCTTATTTATTTATTTCCCTTTTTTCTCTTTCCTTGAGTAGTAATTACAAACCAAGGAGAGTCAGGACTTCCTTGAAGGAGCTCAGCTTATCAGAATATGCTCCCACCCTGGAGTGTGTTTAGGGCAGTGACTGAGAAGACTCGCGCCCACCCACAAGATGCATGCACACGCACACACACACACACACACACACACACACGCTCTCACACACACACACACACACACACACACACACACGCACACATGCACACACACACACACACACGCACAAACACACACACACACGCACACACACACACACGCACACACACGCGCACACATGCACACACACACACACGCTCTCACACACACACACACACACACACGCACACACATGCACACACACACACACGCTCTCACACACACACACACACATGTACACACACACACACACGCTCTCACACACACACACACACACTCTCACACACACACACACACACGCTCACACACACACGCTCTCACAAACACACGCACACACACACACACGCACACATACGCACACACACACACACACACGCGCACACACGCACACGCACGCACGCACACACGCCCGCACACACACACACATACACACACACGCACGTACACACACACACTCACACACGTGCACACAAACACAGACACACACACACACACGTACACACACACACACACACTCTTTTTTTCTTTCTTTTTCCCTCCCCCTTCTTCCTTAGCTCATTTCTGAAATGCTCCTGCTCTGTCTCTCTCTTCTTCTCTATTTCTTTTATTATAAGGGAACAGTTGGTCAGGACAGTTGAGGAAAGACACCTTTTTCAAGATCAAGGTTGCCTCATAGTTTTCTTTGATCAGAACCCAAAATCCACAGGCCCATAGTCCCTTTTTTATGACTGATCAACAAGCTCTTAGTCAGTAAAATTTTATTACTTGCTGTGGATCAACAATTTCTTGTAGAAGAAAAATACATTTAGTAAGGACTAGACGTTCCCACCCATACTGTTAAAGATATTTTCCGGACAACAAATAAGGAAATGTTTTGTTTTGTTTTATTTTCAGAAGTGAAATATTTGCAAAGTCGTTTGTTTTCTCCTGCAGTTCAGCAAAGTCAGTTGACTTAGAACAGCCTTCCGGAGGAGAACATGTCATGAATATTTCAGTTTTAGTCGGCTATAAAAGTTTGCCTGGTTCAGTTTGTTTATGATAGTTGCCATTTTTCTATTGTGTGCCGATACAGCCTCAGAATGGCATGACCCAAGCATTTTCCTGACCGGTCTTCGGGTTAGTCCATGAAAATGCCTTCCTGATCGACCTCTTAAAGCTCGCACTGTAGAAATCACAGAGATGCAGCAGAATCCAAGCAGCTCTGGCTCAACTCTGGTACAACGGGGAAAGTGGGAGGGATGTGGGGAACTAAATGGACTATAATGGAATGGAGTTCTTCTTAACCCAGCTTAGATAAATCGGGTGTTGGCGTGGAAGCCCTGTTAGAGCCACTGTCTGAAATTGAGGGGAACAGGGGGGAACATCACAGGATGTATTGTGGGAAGTATTATGTCTCACCCATTACCCATTTGCAGGCAGAACTCAGAAACACAGAAACCCCTCCATAATTTTAAAATATGCTAGTAGGGTGACTTCCATAAGCCCCAGACCATCGTCTTATAGCTTCAGCGCGGGGCAGACTGCAGCGGAGAGCAGAGGCTGCTGGGAATGTTTCCGTTCATCGTGGCACTCACATCTGCCTCTGCTTTGGCCATCAGCTCTACTGAGGGCCCTGCTGCTTCTCCATTACTGTTTGCATTGCTTTTACACCCACATGCTCGCGCACACACGCCTGCACGCACTCACACACACACACACACACCCACATGTGCACACACATACACACACACACACACCCACATGCGTGCACGCACTCACACACACACGCACACACACGCACACACACCCACATGCGCGTACATACCCACACATGCACACACATACACACACACACACATACATACACCCACATGCTCGCGCACACATGCCTGCATGCACTCACACACACACACACACACACACCCACCCACATGCGCGTACGTACCCACGCACGCACACACATACACACACACGCACACACACACGTACATGCACACGCACACATAGACACACACATGCGTGCACGCACACACCCACATGCGCGCACACACATGCATGCACACACGCACACACACATACCCGCACACACAGACATGCACACGCACACACACATACCCGCACACACACACATGCACGCATGCACACACACATGCACGCACACACATGCATGCACACACACACACACAAACATGGACTCTCTGCTCTCTAACACTACAAGAAAAAAAAAGCAAAACATTGAGCAAGGAGAAACTTCAGATGCCATAAATCCTGCACACCACATTCGCCCGAGTCTTGGGAGTGTTTCTCTTTGAACTGATACAATTAAGTGCTGTTTTCTTTTTTTTCATTCTGGTGCATTTTCCGAGTGCCTGTGAAGGGTATTTGCAATGCAGAATTGCACAAGAATAAAATGAGAAACCAAAGCTGATATTTGATCCCGTTCCTTGACCTGAATTCTCCAACGTGATTGTGCGCAACAGGAAAGCGAGCGCTAGTGCACAGTTACAGGCGCACAGCTGGCTCGCTGATCAGCAAAGCAGATGAAACAGTGTGCAAAATGGCCGCCGTTTCAGCCATAGATAAGTGTCACAGCATGCGTTATGGCTGAAGTGGAAGTGTGCAGATTTCTAGGAGGGCATTTCCCTTTCCCTACTTCCCCCACCTATTTTGCCCTTGAGCCGGGGGTCTGTAGGACCACCCTTGAATGAAAGGCCTTCTTGCCACCCCCCCCCCCCCTTCCCACCGCAAAGGCCCCGCAAGAGTATTTAATAAAGCCCGGTTGCTCCAGGTCTGTATGATCAGAGGAGACGTAAGCTGACACGCTGATGTTTTTTCCTTAAATGTTTCAATCTGCGGACCATATGAGCTTCACCTCAAGACCTACACGGCCTGCCTGTCAGTCCTCTCCGTGGCTGCCATAAATCTGGAGCGTGTGGAAGGAACAAACCGGGACGAAGAGCAGGACCCCGAACTACCAGGCAAAGGCTCTTTTTCGTATATGACGCTTCCCCTTGTATATTTTCGGTCTCCCTCTCTCTCTCTCTCTCTCTCTCTCTGCTTTAGCCGATAAAAAAAAAAAAAGAAGAAGATTCCCTGCTCTGTCTCAACGTGGAAATCTCCATGGTAACCGGGTGTACAGTACACAATCTGCGCAGATATTTTTAAGTTTCAAAGGGATGGAAACAACAAGGACGACAAAAGGGAGGAAGAGAGGAGAGAAGGGAAGCGGGGCCCAGGCAGCGGGGATAAGTGCGAGCAGATGCAGGCTTCTCTGGACCAGGCGGCCGCCTGCGAGCGCCCCTCTCTCTCTCTCTCTCTCTCTCTCTCTCTCTCTCTCTCTCTCTCTCCGCGCGGGGGGGGGGAGGCGGAGCGCTTGACAGCCGTGACCCCCGCGAGCACATCAGAGGAGGAGGCCTCTCTGGAAACAACGCTGCTCCGCGGAAGCAACCTTGGGACGGAGCTTCGAAAGAAAACCGCCCTTCGGAAACGGCCGCATCTCCCGCAAGCGCCCTCCGCCTGTGTTTATATTAAAGAGCAGGAGCGAGAGAGAGAGAGAGAGAGAGAGAGAGAGAGGGAGAGGGAGCGAGTGAGAGAGAGAGAGAGAGAGAGAGGGAGAGGGAGCGAGTGAGAGAGAGAGAGAGAGAGAGAGGGAGGGAGAGGGAGAGGGAGCGAGTGAGAGAGAGAGAGAGCGAGAGAGAGAGATAGAGAGAGAGAGCGAGAGAGCGAGTAAGAGAGAGAGAGGGAGGGAGAGAGAGAGAGTGAGAGAGAGAGAGAGGGAGAGAGAGAGAGATAGAGAGAGAGAGAGGGAGGGAGAGAGAGAGATAGAGAGAGGGAGAGAGAGAAAGAGAGAGAGAGAGAGAGAGAATAAGAAAGAACGGAACGCTGCAGGAGCGTTCCAAGACCCCGGCGCTCCTTTTCAAAGTCCAGTCCTCGCCTGCCTGCTTCCTCTGCTTGCGTCGGTGCCCATTATCTCCTTTCCTGCCCCGTGCCCCGTGCCAAGTACGCCGTGTGGGAGCCGAGGTGGGGGGGGGGGGGGGTGATGCGGGGGCCCGGGACCCTGTGGCCCCCCCCCCCCAGCCGAGACGGCTGGGAACCGCGCAGGTTTCTCTGACACGGACCGCCACCCGCCAACCGCCAACCGCCACGGCTGACAAATGAATTAACGCCATCGCGGGCATCTCCGTGTGCCCGTGAGTCCGAAACCGTGCCCGCCGTGCCAACTGTGCCAACTAATAAATCCACCCGGCCTGCCTTTCTCCTGAACCTTTATGGGTGGTGCACAGCTACACGTCTTTAACGGTCTTCCTTGTGGGCTATTCTCGGCCAGGTCACACCCCTTAGCGCTGATCTTTCACGTGACACGCCGGCGCAGTGTAATTATTATTACGTTTTGGTCTTTTCGTAGCTTGTCAAGTCGGACTGTTTGTTTATTAATCTGCCTTGTGTAAATTGAACGGGCCCTATTAAACAAAGGGGGTACGAAGCAAACCCCTGCCTGTCGGGCTCGAACCGAGAGTAAATACCCACTCCTAATAAACATTGTTCAGGCGACATCTGTGGATGGACCCACAAGAGAAGGAGCTGACGTGCAGAGTTCAAAGTTTGAAGAAGAGGAAGACTTCCGTGAGTGGCTACAATTTAGTTTGGAAGCAAACTGAAAGAGACAAGGTGTCCACAATGAATATTACATTACATTACAGGCATTTAGCAGACGCTCTTATCCAGAGCGACTTACACAACTTTTTTACATAGCATTTTACATTGTATCCATTTATACAGCTGGATATATACTGAAGCAATGCAGGTTAAGTACCTTGCTCAAGGGTACAACGGCAGTGTCCTACCCGGGAATCGAACCTGCGACCTTTCGGTTACAAGTCCAGTTGCTTACCCACTGTGCTACACTCCGTCCTTAGTCATATGACCGAATGACCAAGTGACCGAATATGGTCACTGCAGGCTGTGCACGTTCTCTAAATGCCTATTTTTTTATTTTAAAGAAAGGTGGAACAGAAAGCTTCCCCACAGAGAGGGTGCCAGCCATGGTTCGAGACTGAGAGGAGAGGTTGGGTTCATTCAGCATCTGTGTGTTACTGGATACCAGGTACTGAGGAGTCTGAATGGTGATCTGTGTATTTTGCTGCCAGTTTTCCTGCCTTCCTCCTGCTAAGTTATTAATTTCCGTCAGCTGCTTCTCTGCCATGTGGAGATACCCTAAATCACATTATTTTTTTGGTCATGGATTATGTAGAGCAATAAATTTTGAAAAAAAAAAAAAGAAGATCAAGGAAGTTTCACAATCACCTCCTAGTGGCAGAAAGGAGGAAGGGGAAGGAGGCTCTCAAAGAAAATCAGATTTAAACGATTGCTTTGGAGATCCGTCCCCCGATTGCGCGTGGAGAACATTTTTGTGGTTGTGGTTGTGGCTGTTGGTGTTGAGGAACTGACTCTCAGTGTTGATTTGCTACTTATTTATTTATATTTAGTCAGCCTCAGACTCAGTTTCCATGCTAATTCTGCATAAGGCTATTAACTGGTAGGTGGCTGTGTAGAATAATGGGTAAGGAGCTGGGCTTGTGACCTAATGGTCACTGGTTTGATTCCCAGGTAGGGCACACTGCCGTTGTACCCTTAAGCAAGGTACTTAACCTACATTGCCTCAGTATATATTCTGCTGTATAAAAAAATGAATGCAATGTAAAAGTTGTGTAAGTTGCTCTGGATAAGAGAATCTGGCTAAATGCCTGTTATATATATGTAAACTATTCTGTATTCTGAAATTTATTTTATATTGCAAAATTTAGATAAACTGGCCAGTAAACCCCCTGTGGTTATGTTAATAATTATTACCAGTTTGGCAGTCCTGTGATAGTTCATTTTAGTACTGACATGACCTACTCTATTGGGCTTCCATCCAGTATGAAATACAGTGTGGTCAAGTAAGCCAACGTGTGACTGAGCTCTGTTAAACAGCTCAGTGGACATCAAGTCTTGAACCTGTCACTCTCTAGCCTCCCAAATCACATATTTTCTCGAGATCACTGGACTGCTATTACTGTCAGCGAATTTCAGCCTACCAGTCTGTGTGAAAAAGAAGTGAAGTGTTCCCTCTTTCTTGTCTGTGACAGGCATAAAATCTGGCAGCCCGGACTTGTTTTGTCGAGTCATTGCCAGTGTGTGAGAGGCAGAAGAATCATGGCCGAATTGTTAATGCTCAGAAGAGGGAGATATGGTAAATGGTAAATGGACTGCATTTATATAGCGCTTTTATCCAAAGCACTTTACAATTGATGTCTCTCATTCACCCATTCACACACACACACACACTCACACACCAACGGTGAAAGGCTGCCATGCAAGGTACCAATCAGCTCATTGGGAGCAGTTAGGGGTTAGGTGTCTTGCTCAGGGACACTTCGACACGCCCAAGGCGGGGGATCGAACCCTCCGACTGTCAGACAACCGCTCTTACCCCCTGAGCCATGTCGAGAGAGAGAGGCCATTGAAGGGCCAACGTGAGGCCAACCTGCCCCACCAACGGGGCCTAACGAGGCCACAGGAATGGGCTGCAGAGGTGTAGGGCCCTCCTTCCGCCTCTCAGCTCCACTGTCCATCCTCTTCCTTTAACTTCAAAAGGCCCGATAATGGATTCCATCAGCGGCGCTGCGTCTTCTGAGACCAGTCCCGTCTGCAAATGATTCTGAGGGTCATCAAATGCGATGACCTCCAGACGGTTTTTTGAGCTGTTAATATGTCATAATGCACATTTCCACATCTCAAAACCGAGTAGTCCTGTAGCCGTCAAAAATCCCATTTTGCTGCTTGTCCAGGGCTTAACCCCACCCCCCACCCCCCACCCCCACCCCCACCAGGAAGTAGGAAGCTTTCCTGGCCTGAGAGAATCATATGCTAAAAAACGAGCATACTGCCCATGTTTCTAAAATGCGGTTTGGTTTTAACAAGAGCCGTTTGGTGGATTGAAGATGTCACTTTGTAATTACTGCTACAAATAAAATCTGGGGGGAATTGGGGGGGGGGGGGGAGCGGGGGCAATAAACAAGGAGAGGCTGAAAGGGGAACTCAAGTAGAAAATCTGAACTGACAGACCAAATAACGCGATGATGTGTGATGCAAACAAATAAAGTTAAAAAAAGGAGTGTCATCTTACTTAAAGGCTGGATCGGGGAGCTGAGCTGTTCTCAAAAATAAAAAATACATTTATATGTTTTCTACATTTTTCTGGAAGTGTAAAAAAAAATCCACCTCCCTGTCATGTCGGTGTGTACATAGACTTTATTTTATACAACACAAAGGTATTTTGTAATGTGGGGAATGGTTCTTACGAAGCCATATGAATTCTTTACTCAACTATGGCACTGTCCACTCAGATTGAGAGTATGAAGAATGAAGAATTAAGCCAACAATTTGTAGGAGCATTTACAGGGCACAGTTCTGAGGTGAAAGTCTGTCCTGTAAATATAATTTCAATTAATTGAGTTATGAATTAGACATATTTTGGCAGATTTTTATTCACTATTTTTCTTTTTATATAAGTTCATAAAATTTTATGAAGAGAATAAATCAGAAAGGAATTAGCAGGCTGCTTGCTATCTCTGAGATCTTGCTCGCGCTGTTATTCATTATTTCTGAGAAAAGGCCAGTGCAACAACCTTCTTTACAGGAAAAGAAGGAAAAAAATTGTCTACAGAAATACTTCTTCCCTTTTCCCCAGTGATGTTGCTCAGTCTGGTTTCTGTGAGATAAAGACCTTGGAATCTAAGGGTTCATAGAACCTTTACCTTTCAAATCAACCAAAGCAGTTTCCCTCTGCTTTGTATGAAGCATTGAGAGGGAAAAAGAGAGATCTCTTGCCCAGGCTTGTGTGTCATTGATTTTGCGCGTGTGCATACACGTGCGTGCGTGCGTTGCGTGCGTGTGTGCGTGCGTGCATGTTTTTTTATGTGTGTTTGTTTGTATGCCTATTCCTCTGAAACCAGCAACTGTGTTTACAACACCGAAGAGTTTTCTTTTCTTTTTTTTCTTGGACTATAGTTGTGACTATTCAGTGTCTGGCCAGGTTCCAGCTATAGATTGTTAATTAAGTTTTTGTAAGCGGTGCATGGTCTTGCTTCCAAATACTACGCCAGTGTTCTTTCACAGACTTCAAAGCGTCAGTGTTCCATTCCAGCTGGATTAGCGATGGTAGCATCTGATAGAGCCTCAGACTGCCGTCAGCCTCAGATGCCTGTGGCCGGGTGCAGGTACCCTGCTGTAACACACACACACACACACATGCCATTCAGCTTTTAATACAAGCTCCGGAGTGTGCATCCGCGCCTCCACGTCCTCTTGTCTGAACATGGCTCTGAATAGCTCTGCGCGTGTGATAGCAAACCCCAGCAAAACGCCATTATTTTTGACCTTGCGGAAAATTACATTTCTGCGTTAGCCTGTGTTTTGCCTTTAAAATCTCAATTCCATGCGTGTCCTTCACCCAGTACCGCATTTAGATCCTCCCAAAATAAATTGGATTTGTAAACTGGTTCTTTTTTTTTGATCATGCTTCTCTCCATAATTGATTGAAGTTTTTTTTTTTTTTTTTCTCGCCAGAAAACCTAATGATACAGGAATCAGTGCGGCCGGTCTCTATAGCAACAATGGCAGCGATTGTACAAAGACGGAATGGCAAGTGTTTAAAGGGCTGGAGGGGTTTTAATGCTCTGTTTTGTTTCCCCTCTCATCAGCTGAAAGGCCCTCTAGAGACGGATGAACAACAAATAAAAGACATTCAGAACCATATTCAGAGAGAGAGAGAGAGAATCTTGTCCTTGGCGATCAATGTCTCCTTTATTCTGGCTATTTCTTTCAGCCGCAGGACAGAAGAACGCACGAATGTTGTAACTGTTAGCCCGTATGTACTCATATATGTATTTAACGGTATATTGAATGCAAGAAAAAAAATATATATATATGCAAGTACCTTCAATGCCAATGCAAGTGTGTTTCACTCTTTTGCTATATTCCTTTTAAGGCTCATGAAGGTCTGTTTGTGTTTGTGTCTCTCTCCAACACCATCCTCAGTTTCATTTTATTTTTTTCTTCTCTCAAGAGATTGCTTTTAAAACTACTTTCATGATGAGCTGCCTGACGTTAGCCTGATACATTTAGGGGAAAGAAAAACTGGTTTCAAATTGGTTCGGGCCATCTGAGAAATTACACTTACCCATATACGTGTATGGGAGAGTTAAGAAGAGGTCAAACCCAAATATCATCCAGTAGCGGTTATGATAAATAAATTTTGTATAATAAAATAAACTGTTTAGATCACCAGCATTTTGGCTACACGGTGAAACGTTCATTGTTTATTTAACTATAGTTGACATTATATGAGTTCACATGGAATAAAGTGTACTCTAACAGAATAAAATCTGTTCTCTATTAGTTCATTCAACACCATACAGTTTACTGTTTGTCTTTTTCATGATGCATTAATGAACATAGAGGTGGAAGAGAGTGAATCTCAACGATATCCTATGTCAGTATATCAACATTGCTAGACGGGTAAATGTATATATTTTAGGTTTGCCGTAAGTCAGCAGTGGACATGCACCTTTTCCTTGCAATTTCCTTGTAAGTTGTTTGCGAATGATTGCTGTTGCTGTATGGCTCCACGGTGGTCCTGGGTTCGAATCCAAGCCTATGGAGTTGGCATGTTCTCCCCGTGTCTGCATGGGTTTCCTCCGGGTACTCTGGTTTCCTCCCACAGTCCAAAGACATGCGGCTAAGGCTAATTGGAGACTCTACATTGCCCATAGGTGTGAGTGTGTGAGTGAATGGCGTGTGTGCCCTGCGATAGATTGGTGGCCTGTCCAGGTTGTATTCCTGCCTCTCGCCCAGTGCACGCTGGGATAGGCTCCAGCACCCCCTGCGACCCTGCCCAGGATAAGCAGGTATAGATAATGGATGGACGGATGTTGTTGCTGTAAAATTATTACTGCATCAGAGCTCAGGAGTTGCATACCTTTTCAGAGATGTGTTTGTTTGAGGGTGACGGTTTTCCGTCTCTAGTCCAAAATGGCCGTCTCGCTAACCTGTGTGGTTGTTTCCTGCAGGTTATTAAATAAAGATTCCTGCTCATAATAGAAGTAGGACACAGTGATTTTATGACACGTTGCCTGCAACGCAGAATTCTGAAAGCCAACATATATTAACAGCTTTATTTTTTAGAAGTCAACTTGCAAAAAGTATGTAATAATATTGTACCATAATTATGCATACTGATAATTATCTGGAATGTTCTCTGATCATAACCATGTGATTTCTCACAATATCTATTTTCTGTTTCTATGAAGAAATGTCCCGAGGAAAACAGTATAATCTCCTATTATTTATTGTAAGCATATTATGCATAACGTTTCAGCATTCATAAAGGAATGATGACCATTTCCATGTTTAGTTTCAACCCGTTAATGGTGAGTGCAGTAATATTTATGCAATGAATATTCTTATTTTATGAACATTTGTTTATACACAATGGCACACATACACACACGCTCACACACACACATACACATACACTCACACACACACACGCATGCGCACACGTCATTACCACAGGGCAGGTCACAGCCCTTACAGCTCCTATCAGAGCTCTCATTGGCTAAGGTGGAGCCGTCCTGATAAACCCGTGTCTTGCCTTTTCTTTCCTCAAAACTCCTCCTCTTTCTCTTTCTCCTTCCACAGAGGCCTTGATGTTTTTCTAATAATTGGCAGCAGAGGTTGATTTTTTTCCCCCCCCTTCTTCTTCTTCTTCTTCTTCTTCTTCTTCTTCTTCTTCTCCTTCTTCTTCTTCTTCCTTTTAAGTGATGAATAGTTGGCCGCGGATCAAAGGCGGACCCCTGTGCGGTTCTGGCAGCCGCAGAGGGGCGTCGGGGCTGGCTCGGCGCCCGGGTCCTCAGCGACAGGCACGCAGATGAGCCGCCAGGCGCAGAGGTCAACAGCAAAGTGTCTGTGCGTGCGTTTCCTGCAGGCCAATCCGGTTTCATGTTTCTCTCTCTCTCTCTCTCTCTCTCTCTCTCTCTCTCTCTCTCTCTGTGTCTCTCCCTCAACCCTCTCTATCTCTCTCTTTCTCGCTCTCTCTCTCCCTCAATCCTCTCTATCTCTCTATTTCTCACTCTCTCTCTCACACTTTCTCTCTCTCTATCTCTGTCTCTATCTCTATCTCTCTATTTCTCACTCTCTCTCTCACACTTTCTCTCTCTCTATCTCTATCTCTATCTCTCTCCTGCTTTCTTTTTGTTCTTTTAGAACAACAGCGGGCTGAAGCAGATTGACAGCGATTACAGACTGGAGCTGCTTGCAAAATCTTCCCAGGTAAACTTTTTTTTTTTGGTGGGGTCATTGTTTAAAAGAAAGAAGCAACAATCTGTGGAAAGATGAAAAAGCCCCCTGACCCCCCCCCCCCCCCACCCCACCACCACCCGCCTCCCATCCCAACCTCTGTTTAAATACACATATATACACCACATCCCTGTCGAAATGTATATATTATGCTAGGACAAATAAATTGAAGCAGATAAAACAAATGTGTAAGCCTGTCTTGCACAAATATATGCTCAAGGCTGTTCGCTCTTCTCCTCCCTTCTGAGAGACTCCCTCCGCTAGCCCCCATGTGTTTAAGGGAAGGATTTCGGAGAAGCGGTGGGGTTCCTCTCTGAGTGTGGGTAGAGTGATGTACCTTATAGTATTACTGACCACCGTCCTGCACACGCCCACCATGGCTTCCATTACATTACAGGCATTTAGCAGACGCTCTTATCCAGAGCAACTTACACAGCATTTTACATTGTATCCATTTATACAGCTGGATATATCCTGGAGCAATGCAGGTTGAGTACCTTTGCTCAAGGGTACAACGGCAGTGTCCTAGCGGGGAATCGAACCTGCGACCATTTTAGGTTACAAGACCGACTTACTTACCCACCGCCTGACACATCTCGTGAAATGCAGCATGGACTTGGGATATGCAGGCGTTTAAAAAATAACGTTCATGTGTTAAAAATCAACAGCTGGTACAAGTGAAAACAGCGTCACTGCCAACCTGGTTAGTTGGAGTAATTATCATGGCGCCTTGTGTGGGGTCAGTTTAGCTTGCTTCCTCCAACCTGTGATTTCTCCCTCGGGAAAATTTCCCGGGCGGAATGATTGTTTGATTGACGGTTCTCCCAGGCCTCCCTGTTTTGTGTTGGATGAACGTGTTTGAGCAAAGACAAAATAAAAAAAATTAAAAACCAGCTAGATAATCACACAGACCTCATTTAGCAGGACTGGAGATGCAAAGCGATATCCCGCACTCACCAGAGGTGGCGCTCTTTTCCAGAAAATGGTAAATGGACTGCATTTATATAGCGCTTTTATCCAAAGCGCTTTACAATTGATGCCCCTCATTCACACACACAGGCTGCCATGCAAGGCACCAATCAGCTCATTGGGAGCAATTAGGGGTTAGGTGTCTTGCTCAGGGACACTTCGACACGCCCAGGGCGGGGGATCGAACCGGCAACCCTCCGACTGCCAGACAACCGCTCTTACCTCCTGAGCTGTGTCGCCCCTATAACCACTCTTACCCCCTGAGCTGTGTCGCCCCTGTGGGGCTGGGTGCAGGTGCTCACGCAGAGGTGTGCTACGTGTCCGCAGGTGCGTAGAGGCTGGAGCGCTCCCAGGTCTGTCAGGTGGCTTCGCTTAATGCGGTGGGGCCCTGTTTCAGCTCCAGGAATTCGGACATCTGCGTTTGGTTCCACGATAACGTGGCACATTTCCACACATTTAATGCTTTAAAACATTTTTTTTGACCATGAATCTTCAACAAAAGGTTTGTAGGGTTTGAGTGTGTGTGTGTGTGTGTGTGTGTGTGTGTGCATGTGGCTGTTTGTCCAGTCAAAGGTTTATCCCTCTCATTGCATACGAAGCTGCAGAGGTATCGGGAACACTGGTATTTTTCCATACGCAGCATGACGTCATGGGCAGATTTTTGTTTTTGAAGAAACTCCTCAACTCTCCAACCATATGTTTAGCATTACATTTAATCTGCTAGAGCTGAACGCAGTTAACCCGGTTCGGTTCTACACATTCTGCTCATGAATCAAACAATAGTTGCTCCTTTACTCTCTTGCCTAGCGTGTGTATGTGTACATGCAATTTCAGAGGATCTGATAAACATTTCACTTCCTGAGTCCCGCCCGGCGAAAGACGCATCCAGGCTAGCGTAATTGCATCTCGCGACCTCAGGTCTCATCTCAAATTGTAAAGTTTTTGTTCCCCCCCCCCCCCCCCCCACAGCGAGAAAGGCTAACATCAGACATTGTGCGAAAACAGTAGCCTATCGGGTTACACTACGCCCAACATCAAAAGGGTTCGATTTTGTGTGAAAATGTCCGGCTAAACTTTTCTGTGTAGCTAAGTCGTTTTGACAAAAACCCAAATGATTAAGCCAATTTTTTCCATTTTATTTCTTTTTTTTTTTTTTTTGGAGGAGAAAATTGGCACCGGATGATAAGGAACATTTGTTTTGTTGCTGAAAACATTGGAACTATAGCCATTTTGTGATAATATTGTGTCATATTACAGGATATTATATTATTGTCTTTTTAATTAATCAGATTGTGCCTTATTCTGTAGAGTTATCTTATGAAATACTGGAAGACAGTTTTGGTTATGTAATAATAATAATAATAATAATAATAATAATAATAATAATTGTTATTATTAATATTATTACCATGAATACACATTTCAGAAATTGAAAAATGGGAGATGTGTCTATACAGGATTAATCTGCTGTTTGCTCTTGATAGCAGTATTTAGCAGTGTGTTGTGATGCATTTATAGCCTGGTGTGATTAAATGCAAGCAAACACTGTCTCCTATACTCAAATAGTTTATTTACTGCAAGGCTTTGTGGGATGTGTAATCCCATGTACTTGAGTGAAGCCTCAAGTAACAGTTTTTTCTCTGCAAATATTCCCCATTTAAAATCAACATAAATCAACTTTCAGTTGGGGAGAAAAAGAGCTGTGGCAAATTTGTTTGGTAAAATACTGGCTGAATGATTGGGCCTGGCTCGCAGTTAGCTCAAAGGTGCTGGATGGGGTTGAGGTCAGGGCTCTGTGCAGGTCAGTCAGGTTCTTCCACACCGTTCTTGATAAAAGCATTTATGGACCACGGGGGCATTGTCATGGACCACGGGGGCATTGTCATGCTGAAACAGGAAAAGACAAACTTTTTGGGAAGTACAGAGTCATCTTGAATGTAATTGTATGCTGTAGTATTAAGATATGCCTTCACTGGGAACTAAGACGCCTAGCCCAAACCATGAAAAAACAGCCTCAGACCAAAGGGTGTCCACATACTTTTGGTCATTTAGTGTGTCTGTATTGAACTTTAGTTTCAAAATGCAAATCAATAACAGAATCATGTCCAAGTGCCATGTGCGTATATTATTGGAAAATGTGTTCTGAAACAAAGAAAATAGCATGTTTTTTTAAATTTGTGTGCCAGCATGATTCTGTTGATACGGCATCAATCCCATCGTCATACCTCCTAGTTTAGTAGTTTGTTTTTTCATATTTGTTGACTAAGACACTTTGATTTAGCCCTGTAGAGGGAAGGTCATTTGACATTTGACCAAAAAAGGTTTCCAATAACCCTTAAAATGATGAGCCAGATACACAAATAAAACATTATCAGAACCTATTTTCACCAAAAGGGCATAGAGGCAGCCAGTGCTATTATCATATGGTCCCACTTGTAGCAAAACCAAGCTTGGGTATTTCTAAAGGGTGGTTCCAAATACTAGTCCTCGGTTCTGTGAGTGGCTACCCACTGGACTAAAGTGAGCTTTTCCTTTCAGGTTTCGTTATCCTCTTTGTATAATGCAGAAACTGACTTTTTATTGAAGGTGATATCTGGGCAGTCTCCTAAATCCATGGATCTGCGTTAACAATGTGCCAAATAAATATGTTGCTGTGGAATGGGAATAATATGAATACTAGTCTTCTCAGCTCTTGGGCATTTTAGGAAATGTTTTTCAAAAAAGCCGGCTAATTTATCTTTTTTAAACCATACCAAATTGGTGCTGAACTTTTTCAGTGTCCTTTTTCATACAGTTTATCAGGCTTTTGTGTGAAGATGTACTGGCACTATAACACTAGAAGAAAAGCTCTGTTGTGTGTTTTAACTCCTCACATGTTTGTTTGATTAATGGACATTGCCTAAAGAAATCTGGTATTTCGAGGAAAGCAAATTCCTCAAATCTTGTTATTATTTTGCAGAACATATTTCAAAAGATTTGTTGTAGTTGTTTCTCTGCTCTTCTTGTCATATACTGTTGGTTAAATGGTTCAAGGATGTTTATTAATTTACATATTTATTCTCTTTATTTGTTCAGAGTCACCACTGAAACTTGTGTATTTCATAATTATGCTGAATGAATGATTATCGCTGCTTGCCACATAGATTCCGAGAAGTAAATAAAGCTGAAAATGCTGTCTCAAAGATTAACCAAAGTGAAGGTGTTGGAGTACAATAAATTAACCAATTACAGTCAAATTACTCTAAAAATAATTTTAAATTACAACTATAGGATATGAAAAATGAATAACAAAAAAACTGAATGTAATCCCTCAAGCTAAAAGACTTGATACAAGGAAAATCTATATTTTCTCTAGCAAAATAGTTACAAAGAAAACTGATGTTACCATAATAATGGGCCAGTTTTTTTCCACTTTAATGTGGTTTTCCTTCTGAGAAATGAAGCCTAATCTCCCCCTTTGTGGTTACTCTGACTGCTCACTCCCACTTCCCACACAATGAATGTATTCTAGTACGATTACTTCTCCAAAGTTTGCACACAATAAACAATTATGTGACTCGCCCGAAGCCTGCAGAAGTGCCTCTGCTCTCCCCCCCTTTGGCTGAAGTTGAAATGAAATGTTAATTTTGACTGGAGGAGGAGGATTTCAAAAAGCGACAGCCCCCCTACTTTTCATCTTAACGTGTACCGCAAGTTCGCCCGACGCAGATCTGCTCTGCTCTTTCAAAGGAGGTGGGATTTTTGTTTCCTTTTGAGTGAATCCTTCACACCCCCCTCCCCCCACCCCCACCCCGTCATCTCTCAAAAAGGGAAACAAAAAACCTGAGACCAGGTAGTCACGTCCAGGTGTTTCCCTCCCAATGGCTGGGGTTTGTTATGAGCTTCCCTTTCCCTCTGAGCCATTTCTGTTTGACAGATGCGCTGTCGCTCAAAGCTCTCGCAGTTTGGTCGTCCGCCGTCTCAGATCCTTCGAGACAACGCGCTGGTTTCAGGGGAAAGTTCCACTGGTTGCGTCAGAAAAAGCAGGTTGTCCGGTTAAATCGTCCGTCTCTCTGCTGTATCACAAACTGACAGCTCTAATTTTAGAGCTCCAAGTGATGAATTCCTGAATTTCAAGTCCATGAATGAATTGAGGAGCAAGCCATCTCTTGGGAACGTAGTGATTTGAGCAGATTTCTAAGAGAAGCACCATTCGTATTTCGCTATACACTTTCAAAGCATTGATTTTTTTTTTTAGCTTATTGAGTCAATTATTCTTACAATTTGTTCTGCTAGCAAAATGTATTCTGCACATCTCCACCACTGAACCAGTCAGAATTCACCCACTGGATTTCATTAGTTGGTGAATCTGGCTTGCATGTCCCCTGCTTGAATGATCAAGTTTTCCAGTCACCATAACCAAGCGGCACAAAATAGTCCACAGTGATATAACAACAAGACCAGGTCAAAACCTAGTATATGGCTGGACCGGCTGACCAATGGTGTTACTTCATCACTCAGTCACTCAGTCACAGACATTTGCGTTTATAGGGATGGCCCCGCTGTTGCGGTCCAGCCAAAAATATGTTGAAATACACAATGAACTAAAATATGCGTATAAATTTCAGTCTTTTTAAAAATTATTATTATTTTTTTTTTTTGCTTGTTTCGAGATTCATAGAGAAAAAGCATTTTTTATTTTAAAAACAAAATCAGCCATTTGACATGAATTTGATGATGGTGAGCCCAGTATACTCACGGTCAGTAGTGCGTCCATGTCTGATTCACATATTGACCTGAGTATGTCAAAGATTAATAAGGCTAGAGCCTGACTTAAACCTAAGACTTATTCTTCAGGATTACATCACTGCTTTGAAGGATTACTTTTTGCCAGTTTCCCCCTTGCATGTAGCACTTTTGAATATGAGGCTAACATTTAGATTGTCATATAAAGTATGAACTGGAAATATACAGTATTTGCGGTCTATTTTAACGCGTCGGATCGAGCCGTGCGGAAATGATGCCTTTTGTTGTGGCGTTCTGTTCGCATGCACGGGAGAGCGCGGGCGCGTGTGGGGGGGAAACGGCTAGGCTACAGGATCGTTAGCCTAGCGGCGCTCGGGGTGGGGGTGGCAGAGGCCGAAGCGGAGCAGGGCGAGCTGGCTCCGTCCTCATCTGTCAGGGGTTAATTAGAGACAGCGCTCAGACATGGCTAATTCTCCGCTCCGTCACATCCTGAGCTCAGACCCGCTGGCACTCGGCCAGCCGCCCAGCAGGGCACGGCAGGATCCCCCCCCTTATTGGTCCGGGGCTCAAGGGTGGGGGGCGGGGCTCCCTGATCCAGCATAATGATTGCAATCATGCCTTGTTTTGGATCGGCCAAGGGATAACTGCATGGGAAGTGGCAAAACAGAAGCAACTTCACTGTAGTTTGTTTGCCTGTTCACTGTATTTGTTAGCTCTCTCTCTCTCTCTCTCTCTCTCTCTCTCTCTCTCTCTATTCTTCCTATTTGCTGGTCTATCCCTGTGTTTTGTTTTCTTTTTCTTATAATATTTCAATACAACATACTTGTTGTGTCCATCTCTGCCCACATGTGTGTCTATGAACGCAGCTTTAAAAACATGCTTTATCTTTATGAGTCGGTACCGAAGGTCAAAGTACAGTTTGACATTCAGTGAAGTAACTGAGAGCTCGGTTGGGACAAAAGATCTCCAGGGGTAGCCTCAGGACAGTTTTCTAAGAACCGTTGTTATTGCATTTGCGGTGTATCTCCGCGGCGCCATTATCTGTTCTCCGCGCCGTTGGCCGCCCGAACAAAACAAAGAGACGACATAGATGCGCATCATCTAACGCTATCGCACCGCGGCGCTGCCATTGAAATGGTAATTCATCGCCTGGCGCCTCGGCGTTCGTGTGCTAATGCCGTTCGTCCGGGCCCCGCGTTCCCCTGCCGGCGATGATACGGAGGTATGCGTCTTCTTCTGGGTGTCTTCAGATCCGCCGCGGCCAGGCGTCTGCGTTGCCATGGAGCCTCGCCCGCTCCAGCGGAGGAAGGGAGGGACCGGTGCCTCGGCCCACGGCTCCCTCACCGGGAACAGGGAAGGACGGGCCACGCCCATGGCGCAGGTGACAAGGTGCGTGCAGGACTGCAGTGGTGGGACGCCTGTACTGATGGTGCAAGCCACGCTTACATTTAAATTACTGTCACATGCTGTGTTAGTGTGTGGTTGCAGTGTCCTATTAACTCCAAAAAAGCATAAAAAATTATTTTCCGGCACTTTTTGTTCCAGTCAGGGAACTTTGTAAATGCACCGAACCAATGTGTGTGTGTGTGCGTGTGCGTGCGTGCATGTGTGTGCGTGCGCGTGTGTGCATGCGCGTGTACATGTCTGTGCATCGTGTGCGCGCGTTTGTGCGTGTACATGTGCGTGCATCGCAGCATGCATGCACGTGTGTGCGTGTGTATCTGTATGCAGTGTGTGTGCGTGCGTATCCGTGTGCGTGTGCGTGCGTGTGTGTGCGTGCGTGCGTGTGAGTGTGTGTGCGCATACTTGTTTCCAAACAAAGACTCCATTTGATGGGATCTCGTGCAGATAGGTTCCCCTGCCTGTCGCTGCTCTCGTCAGCTCGCGCCCCTCAGAGCTGCCGCTCTCTGCACACAAGGCGCCCCTGCCTCTCATTACTGCGTGCATTCCACAGAGGGTGGCTGCTGTGTGGGTTTAATTAAGCAATCCACTCCGCGAACTCTGCACCCGGAGTTTCGGGATCTACACCGCTCGCGTTCCATGCTAACACGTTTCTGACTGACACTCGCAGATTAATAACGGTCTTCTTCCATTCCCCCCGTCCCACCCACCACCCACCCACCCCCACCCCCCATCTGGGATATTATAACATTCCCCCGGTCATCCTATCACATTCCAGTCATAATAAACCCTGCGCACGAGCGCCTGTATGACAAAGCCACGGCTGTGTGCGCGTGTGTGTGCGTGTGCGTGTGTGTGCGTGTGCGTGTGCGTGTGCGTGTGTGTGTGTGTGCGTGTGCGTGTGTGTGTGCGTGCGTGTGAAAGGAGAGCATTCTTGGGTGTCTTCGCCACTGCGAGTGCGGAGAGTTACATGTCAAGTTATCGCGGCCAAATTAATTTCTGGCTTGTGGATTAAAGTCCAGATGCGGTGGAGGAAAGTACAGGGGCTCATTAAAGGGGAGGGTGTTGCTCAGTAAAAAAAAAAAAATAAAAGTGCTGACTCGTTTCTGGACTTGGAGAATAACCCCACTATCCTATAAGAACGTTTCCATTCCGCGACCCTCAAAGGCAGCTTGGGAATGCTAAAGGGTAAAAGTTTAAAAAAATAATAATAACATCAAAGTATGGTGAATTGAAACGTAAGAATTTTAATACAGTTGTCCCGATTGCGCATCCTCGTGTTACAAGATCCCTTTTGCTCCTTGAAGATTGAACCGCCATTTGTTTTTGTTTTTTTGAGTTGGTTTGAAGTCCTCGCTTACTCCTCTCTAAATCTC
The DNA here is from genome assembly GCA_039654925.1 of Anguilla pacifica. Taxonomy (NCBI): domain Eukaryota; kingdom Metazoa; phylum Chordata; class Actinopteri; order Anguilliformes; family Anguillidae; genus Anguilla; species Anguilla pacifica. The sequence goes on along the minus strand of CM077285.1, from coordinate 73,573,111 downwards.
CAGAAGAAAAGAAAGACTGGGGACTGGCTTATACGCTCCTCTTCTCGGCTTTCTCATTTTTTTCAGTATTTCAAAAGAAGCTTAAAGCGAAAACAACTCCTCCTTCCACCGTGTTGCAGTCCCCTGTTTGTGTCCTGTCGCAACCGTGTGGTTCATCCTCCCAGGGACCCTCGTGTAGAGCAGGATCACCGCAGAATTATGTGCCCCCTCTTGTTTTTTTTTCTTTCTCTCCTGCAGTAATCTCCACAGCAGAGGTGGTTTTTTGGCTGGAGGTGTAACCTTCACCGATTTTGCATACCGAGTCGCGCTTTGTTTAAATTCCGAAGATCAAAGGCCCAATGCAAATTCCTGCAGACGTTACCACATTTGATGTTTTTGTGACACAAATTGCCGTGGCGATCGCGGCAGCCGCCCCGCGCTCTCGAGCGGGGCCAAACTGGCTCCTCGTCGCGGCCGTCGATTTCGCGGGACGACTCCTCGGCGAAAAAAAAACGAAAAAAAAAAAAACAAACAAACAGACGAACAGCCGTCTGAAGCCCTTCCACAATAAGAGAGCTGTTTGTGTCGATAAAGTGATTTGGCTCCTCATCCCCCTTTCATCCGGCCGACGTTGGGACATTTTCGGGCTCGGCTCCCGCACTCCAAATTCCCAACGCGTGAAGGCCTCCCCTTTCGTAGCAGGGCGTCGCTGTGTTGCATTTTAACGGCTGAGGCCAACCAGCCAAGCTCCCGTTTACCAAGTGAGGTCTTTTTTTTAATTTTCACCAGTTATCCGCAGCAGTCTCAGTCTATGCTAATGCGCACCAAGTGTACGTCTGTAATTCAAGTGTTTACAGTGTAGTATTCTTAAAATAGAATATCTCCTGTATATACTTATCTTGCTTTGCAGGTACTGTATTCCTTTGGCTCTACTGTTGAATACTGAAAAAAAACTGTGATTGTTTAGTATGTACAGTAAAAAAAAAAATTCTGCATGTGTATTTTTATGTTTTTCCATCATGAGCGTGCATTATGATGCTTTCAGTGCATAGTTCCGCTTCTTTTGGGTTTTTTTTTAAAATAAATATATGTTAGAATTTAATTATTTCTAAGACACTCAATCTCAAATGAAAATGTATATGTTTTACTCTATACTTCATGTTTTGTTTATCTACGTCTTGTTACTGAAGCAATGTTTAAACTTATTAACTAGTTGAGATTTCTCAGTGAAATAACCAAAAAGACTAAACAGTAAGAGAGAAAGACGATGGCTGTTTTTTTTTTGTTTTTTTTTGACAGGCTTGTGGTGGCGTGTAGTTTTTTGGTCATGTGATACATTTCCCACGCCACAGCGAGTGCGGGAGGCTGTGAACTGAGCAGGCCTTGCTTAATCTCCTGTTATCACAGGGGTTCCTGTGGCCTACGCCGTTGCGACGGACTCCTCCTCTGTGGTTCTCCTCTATGTTTCTCCTCAGAGTCAGGGAGAGCTGGGGCTAAGCTTGACTCCCCCCCACGCTCGAGGACTCAGTGGCCAATAAGCTGTCTCCTCCTCTGTGGTTCTCCTCTAAGTTTCTCCTCAGAGATGGAGAGCTGGGGCTAAGCTTGACTCCCCCCCCACGCTGGAGGACTCAGTGGCCAATAAGCTGTCTCCTCCTCTGTGGTTCTCCTCTATAGCCGCTTTTCCACCGCATGGTACCGGCTCGGCTCGTCTCTCCTGGACTCTACTCGCTTTTGGTACCAGGTACTTCCTTTTCCACTGCAGATAGTACCCTCGTAAATGTAGCTGGTCGTCATTAGCGACGCCCAATGAAACGCGTTGCTCTGACCAATCAGTGTTCTCACGTCACCTTTTGGTATCGCCTCAGCTTGCTTGGAACCTCGACGGAGGTGATACCAAAAAGGTACCAGGTACCAGGTACTATCCACAACTTTTGCCCGATGGAAAACCAAAAAAGTCCAGTAGAGTCGAGTCGAGTTGACCCGGTACCATGCGGTGGAAAAGTGGCTTAAGTTTCTCCTCAGAGTCAGAGAGCTGGGGCTGAGCTTGACCCCCCCCCCCCCCCCCCACGCTGGAGGGCTCAGTGGCCAATAAGCTGTGAGCTCCTCTACCTAATGAAGCAGAGGAAACTCTCTGCAGACTCCCCTTTGATCAGACCTCTCATCCTTGTTATAGTTTAACTTTCTGCAGCACAAGCCTTTGATTTGTGGCTCTGTGTGTTTAACTCATGACACAAATTAGAACAAATTGGGTTTTTTTTTCCTAGAGCATTGTTGCTTGGAATTTGTCACTATAAAACAAATGATATCAATGCATCAAGTTTTTATTGTATACTACCCGGAAACAGGAACGATGTGACAAAACATTTAGGGCCTGCTTTACTAAGACACTTTAGTAATTACTTTACTAACGTTAGTAGTTTTTTTTTCTCATGCCAAACCAATAACATGACCAGTGACTGATCATGGTACTTTTTTTGCACAAATCATCGGTTGTGTTATTAGTTTTTGCGTGTGCTAAAAGGTTGCGCACGTACTAAAAGTCGTAGTAAATCAGGCCCTTAGTTTTAATGCCGCTCGCCAGGCAGATTGTGCGAATCCCTCCTCCGTTACAAGTGAGATACACAAATAATGTCTCCGATAAACACACAGCAGTCCTTCTCACTGTGAATCCATGTACGGGTGTCAGCGCATCCGTATTTCTCTTTGTGTGTGGGACGGTATAACAAGTAGTCCCACACAGGTCTTTTCATGTGAGTGATAGTGAGTGGGAATGTTTCTATGTGTGTCCTAGTATGTGTATAGTCACGTTTATGCATAAAAATCGGCCAGTCTTTGGATTACGAACGCGACGCAAAGTGGTGTGAAAAGTCACCTCTTCTTGTTCACAAGCGTACGCTTAGCCATCATTTGATTTGAATACGTTGTGCCTGCCGGCAAGACGGTTGGGACCGCGCTCAAAATAGCACAGGGTGTTGCACACAAAACGATTCATGGCGAGCGCTTCTGAATTCGTATGGACGCCCCAGAAATCCATCTTTACTCCCCATTCTGCCGGTTCCACGTGCCCACTCGGCCGAGGCTGGATGTCTGAATGCAGTGTGGCACAGAATTCCGATTCCAAGCGGTAGTTCCATCTGAATTCCAGATGCATACATGAGCAGATTCAGCCTGTCCTGGAATGGTTGTTTTTTTTTTTCTCCAATGATTTCTCATGACATTTTTTTTTACTGTGTCTGCGTGGGTTTTGGGTGCGTTGCATGTGCACTTGAGAGAGCGAATGTGCAGGTCTGTGTGTGTGTGTGTGTGCCTGACTGTGTATATGTGTGTTTGTGTGCCTGACTGTGTGTGTGTGTGTGTGTGTTTGAGTGCCTGACTATGTGTGTGTGTGTGTGTGTGTGTGTATGTGTGTTTGTGTGCCTGGCTGTGTGTTTGTGAGTGTGTGTGTGTGTGTGAGTGTGTGTGCGTTTGAGTGCCTGACTGTATGTGTGTGTGTGTGTGAGTGTGTGTGTGTTTGAGTGCCTGACTGTGTGTGTGTGTGTGTGTGTTTGAGTGCCTGACTGTGTGTGTGTGTGTGTTTGTGTGCCTGCGTGTGTGTGTGTGAGTGTGTGTGTGTGTGCCTGACTGTGTGTTTGTGTGCCTGACTGTATGTGTGTGTGAGTGTGTGTGTGTGTGTGTGTGTGTTTGAGTGCCTGACTATGTGTGTGTGTGTGTGTGTGTGTGTGTGTTTGTCGGTCTACGTGTGTGTATTTCTGTGTGCATTCTCGTCAGCAGGTATTTTGGCATTGAGGTATTGAGGTTTAACCTGTAGTTATTTTTATTTGTCAGTTATTGAAGGCAGCAGACAGCGGCAGTACTTAAAAAGATAACTTTGCCTGTGGGAAGGACTAGCTGCGAAGGATCAAGCTCAGCTCTTTTTTTTTTTTTGTAATACTTTGCATTCCAGAAGCACAATCCCTGTTCTGTTGCTTTGATTATCTCTTTAATGCCGCACCCTCTACCCCCCCCCCCCCCAACCGCCCCACCCCCTTGGTATAAGTTCATTTGGAGATGGAGGTGATTGGGTGACTGAGGGGAAATGTTTGTGGCGGTGGAGGCACTGACACATTTGAGACATTTTAAAACGTGTTTATGACAGACGCTAGGCCTCTGACAGGCAGCGCTGCGCCTGAGGGTTGTGAAAGAGGCTTGGCAGGCGGTCTGTGGGAAGGTTCGGGGTGCCATGTGCCAGTCCTCCTTCACTCCGGCAGTAGACAGGTAGAGCTTTGCCTAAAAAAAAAAATGTGCTTCTTCACTTCTACTGGGCGACGTGTTACCTGGATACCGGTGTGACCCAACCGTGCGGCAGGCTCATTTGCAGATCAAAACGAGAAAAATTTTGGACTGAGATTTTAAAAAAACAAAGGAGACGCACTTGGTCACATGTGAGTGTCATGCGTGAGATTCAGTCGTCGAGGGGGGAAAATAAAAGCTCAACGGTGACAGCAACACGCACAAACCACACAGAAAACTTTTCGTGCATTTCTGCCGTACCTTCCACGGTACGTGTCAGACTTCCGGGCGCTCCTGGCGCTCGTCGAGCGAGGCGAGCGGTCGTTTGAAATCGCACTGCGGAACAGCACCACGGCGCGGCGCGTCTTAATTAAGAGTAATTAGCGCCCTTTCCCAGTCCGGCGTGGTGCAGTGGGATGGGGGGGGGGGCGGGGAGGGGGGACGGGGGGACGGGGGGACGGGGGGGGGGACGGCCGTAGGCGCCGCGGCGAGGGAATAAATAATTCCGTAAGAAAAAAAGCCACGGAAGCTCGCGCTGGCGGAGACGCGCGCCGCGGGCGAGTCGAGCGGCGCTAAGCAACAAACCCGCCGTCATAGCGAGGCTGCTCTCCCCCCGTCCCGCGAAATCGCCCCCGACGCTAACGTTCGGGGGTCGTGCTACGTGTCACGTGTCATCTGATGTTGAGAAGAATTAAGAAATAAACGGCATTAAGGACAGCTGAGATTGGGATGTAAGCGACCTTGATGTATTCAACACTTTCACTGATGCATACATGTATCATAATATAAAATAAGAAATATAATAATATGAAAAGTAGCAGCATTATTGTATGCTTTGAAGTATTATTACCCCATTACCTACTATATTTCTTTATGTAAAAAGGTCAAATCACATTTTTAATTGCATTGGTAGAGAAGTGAGTAACATTATAGGTCCAGGATGATATTTGCTTGGTGTTTTTTTTGTTTGTTTTTTGGGTCAAATATTGATGATGTGACACCACCAAAACATTGGCTGGTGTGATGTTTGGTCTGATAGATCAGGGTACATAATATATGACGATATGATAATATATCCTGTATTGTTAGTATTTTGAGAGTATACCACCTGTATCATTGCATATGCCTTTCCTTCTCCAGTGCGGTGACATATCCATTAGTCCTCAGTACCCCTGGGTATATCACTGTATCTTTAACTCCAGGACATTAAAAAATGGTTTGGTGTCACAACTTTGTGTATAGAGAGGCATATAAATACAGTGACTATTGTAAGCAAAAATATCATTTTGTGTGAAATATTGAGGCTGAAGCAGGTGAATGATAGTGTTGCTAGGAAAGGGGCTCATTGGTGACCTGAGTTCTGCAAGGACTTCACTGCAAAGGGCTGTGTCGAACTGATCTTTGGTGCACCAGTTGTGTAGAATAACAACTGTTCGACATAGAACGTACTGCATGTGCACACAAAACAATAACAGGAATCAGGAGCAAGGAGGCTGGCAGTTTACTGAGGAACTGGGCTCACAGAACAGAGACCATAGTCTCAAATCCCAGGTGGCACACTACTACTGCACCACTGAACAAGACAGCTGAGTTGCATCAGTTAATATCCAGCTGTGTACAGTGCTACAGTAGGCGTAAGTGATGCAAATCCTGACCAAATCCCAGACCTGGCTCTCGCAAACATGGCACTAAAAATCATCCCCAGACTTAATTGGCTAAATAAATGTTCTCTCCCTCTCCACCTTCGCTAATGTGTGGTGAGCGTTCTGGCGCAAATTGGCTGCCGTGCATCACCCAGGTGGGTGAGGTGAGTTCCCCTTCACTGTAAAGCACTTTGAGCATTTGGAAAAGTGCTATATAAATGTAATTATTATTATTATTATTATTATTATTATTATTATTATTATTATTAATAATAATAATAATAATAATAATAATAATAATAATAATAATAATGCAGGATTCAGGCTATGGTCTACGAAACAAATAAACAGTGATAATAATTGCTTTTGCCATCAGTTCATGAAAGAAGTCCACTCAGCTGTGCCACGGTGTTGATAAAACATTCCAATATGGCTCTGGAATCATTCTTTCAAAGTGCAGGACCTGAGATTGAAAGAGCAAGAGCTGGATAGAGAGAGAGAGAGAGACAGAGGGAGATTGAAAGAGCGAGAGCTGGAGAGAGAAAGAGAGAGAGAGAGAGAGAGTGTTGGCTGATTTAAGAGTGCGCAGGATGCGCTGATTCCCAGGAATGTTTGAACTTCACAGAGTCAGAGCGGAAGTCAAGTGAGATTGTGCAGAATTGCAAAAAAAAGACAGAATCCAGAGCGTGCACGTTGCATTTGGATCAGGGCAATTTACCAAGGCCATTTACCACTGTTTAAAGTGCACCTGCGTTTTAACACTGAAATGAATGTCCATTACTGGTTTTGTGCGTACTGGCGATTTGGTTTCCCAGTAATTTGTGCAACGGCATTCACCGACCCAGGGTTCCTCTAATAATACGACGGAGGAGGAGCGCAAATAATTTCCGTTGTACCACTGTCACACGAAAATATAACCGTTTTAGATTTACTTTAATTGCACTGTTCTGTGGACGGGCTCTTTTTTTGTTCCAGCTATAAACGCTTGGCGTTTGTAGTCGGTTCGAGGGGATCCATAAAGGACGCACTGGCGCGTTCGAGCCTTGGCGGGGGGAGGCAGCGGGGCTGCGGCGAACCGTTATTGTTCGGAAAGCGAGTAAGCGGCCTTCGCAAAGGCACAGCCATCGCCGAGAACGAAAAAAAAAAACCTTTGCGTGGCTCGACTGACGCTTTAACAGCCAAAACAGAATTTCGTCTTTGCGTCGAGACGTCAGATGCCTTGCCAGGAGAGAAAGAGACAAACCACAAAATCTCCTTTCCCCCCCCCATCCCCATCCCCATCCCTCTCCCCCTCGCTCTCCCTCTCCCTCTCTCTCTCCCTCTCCTCTCCTTTGCTTTAAATCTGGAACTGAATGAGAACATCAAAGGATTTGTCCTCAGAATATACATTGTTGTTGCAGTACCCAGAAAAAAAATACAGGGATTTTTTTTTTTTTTTTTTACAAAAATAGAAAGCTACAGAGGATTGGGTTCAAAATGGGTGGATTACCGCTTTTGTCTCCTCCTTTCGAATATCTGATTCTTCATCACCACCTTCATCATCCTCATGTCGGTCCAACTCTCCCACAAAGTGAGAACAACATCCATTCAGGCTTGCAGACATAATCCTGCCCAAACAAGGTGGATAAGTTTAGCAGGACCCCAGGGCCAGTAGGTTGGCGTTTTATATAGTTTGAAGTAGTCGTACTCCCCTCTTGTTGTCATTAGAAGATCTCTTTAATCTGACTCTCAGGAAAAGTTCGTACAGCAAACCACATGTAGAAATTCCACATGAAGAGAAGTCTTGATGCTGACAAAACAAGTCCTGGAATTTGAAAGGATCCCCAAACTTGTGCTTTTGCTTACCTGAGGGTTTAACATACTTGCCTTATCTTTACACAAAGACCACCCAGGAGGTGACTACTCACGTCTCACCTTTCCTGTGTGTGTGTGTGTGTGTGTGTGTGTGTGTGTGAGTGTGTGTGTGTGCGTGCGTGTGTGCTCGTCTGTGTATGTGTGTGTGTGTGTGTGTGTCCAACAGCTGGCCCCTTTTTGTAGATATTCTACATACTTTTCTCTACATATTAACACAGAGGGCTGACGGCAGCTGTGTGAACAGAACCCAGAAGAACCTCTGAGACTCTGGATGAAATTGGTACTGACATGGGTTTGGATTTTTTTTCCCCAAAACCCACTATAAAAAGAAGCACGGATATGTGGAGGGGGCATTCTTACTGGAATATCTGGGGTCTTTTTTTTAGCCACTTCATTTTTCCCCAGTGTGGAATAGTTTGTACATAATTATTCAGCCATTACATCGACTATGTCAATCTGTGTTAAGTGCTTCCTTGATGGGGCCTCCAGTGGCGCAGCCCATAGAGCACCGTCTACGTGCTCATCGCGAGCCGCGACGTCGGCGGTTCGAGTCCGACCGCCCACCTTTGTCGCATGTCTCTTCCTCTCTCTCCTCCTAGTTCTTCCTGTCTCTCTCTACACTATCCTGTCTAATAAAGCTTAAAAAAAAAAAAGCCCCAAAAAAAGTGTTCCCGTGATATCCAAAGCCAGGCTACACTCTTGATTTGGAGCATGGACATGAACAAACATTTCAGGAAGACATGGGACAGGGGAGACAGGACAGCTGTGCTATGTGGCAGGTGCTGTTTATTTAGCTGGTGATAAAATGTCACTTTGATGGTTCTAAGGTCATATATCAAGCAATATCCGCTACATGCTTATAGATATACAATATACTGCACCAGTTTATAATCACCATTATGCTGCTTGCCTAGTCTTGATTTTGGAAGTTCAAACTCTGATGGAACAACTCAAATACTTAACTCTTCTGGCAAAGGCTTCCAGCAATCCCATTTGTGGCAACAAGTTTCTCCAGATTTGGATGGTTGCAGTATTTTTTTCATTTAAAGTGTCGACTGTGACAGCAGTAAGTCTCTTTTAGCTAAATGGCTAGCTGGCATTCTTAATTCTCAGCTTGCTTACCAACTTTTCAGGAAAAATATTGTTATGGTAGCTGGATATTTATGAGCCTGACTTGAGTGTATCTTTAAAATAAATATGTATAATACAGCAACCGTGATTGGTTGAATCACCGCTGGCAGTTGAAATCCTACCAACACAAGAATGTGATTTTTTGTCAGAAATGGTAGCTCACCATTGGTTTATAACAAAGCACATCCATGAAGTTGTTGGCATTGGACAGAGAAAAGTGTCAGGCTCACATTGTGAGCCTAGCAAATGAGGCTATTAGCTTTCTAAGAGTTCCTTGCCTCGTGAATTTTTTATAACGCGTTTCACATTTTAAAGCATTTTGGAGCATCCGTTTATTGACAGATAATTCTGGCTTTGAGAAAACAGCCCGGATGATTTTATTAATGGAAGATCATTTTCGTTTGGGTTCTCCACTATACTCTTCATTTTGTTGCTACTGCTCAGAATGTCAGTTAAATAGCGTCTGAAAAAAAATTAGATCTACTAAAACTTGAAAAGCATCGTCCCACATTCACACCACATTTGTTTGTTGTCACAACCTCATTTGCATACAGTATATAATACATTTTCTAAATGTAATACATTATTTTTAAAATACCTAGTTTTTCATTAAAAGTGATGCCTTTATACTTGTCCCTATTGCATGTCTAGATTGCTGGAGTCATGGTTAGATCAGTTATAAATAACCTGTGAGAAATACTGGAGATTAACTGTTTTCTATGTTGGACTTCCCTATGGTAAGTATTCATCATTTTATGACCTGTAATGGAGTGAAATTTAAGTAACAAAAGAACAGATAGCATGAAACCCTTCAAAAACAGCAGAGTAAATCAAATCAAGGAGCCAGGTCACTCATAGTAAAACAAAAATTGTACATGAAAAACCGGCAGAAATGTTTTTCTCCTTCTTTTTAAGGTAATCCCCAGCTGCTGAAGCCGCTTGCCTCTTAGTGATTGATTAGTGGCTGAAATGGAGGATGGTGTTCATGTGATATTACCTCACGGGGAGCATTATGATCTACGTGGAGTAGAGAAGAAAACTCCTTTTTTTTCAAAACTTTTTTTCTACTCCATGTAGATCATAAACCCCTGAATATAAAAACGACTCATTGAAATCGGTTGAGAAACGTAAACGTTATAGTGCTTTTTATCCAGAAAAACCGCAGCTCCCCCGTTTACTTGTATTTGTTTACAGGCCAGTCGTGCCCGGTCCAATATGGCGGCGACGTTGACGTATCGCAGCAACGGGCCGAAGCAGCCAATGCAGCGTCTACGTATACATGTCTATGATGAGGGCGTGTTCATGGAGAGGCTGGGCATGCTGCTGGTGTGGAGTGCGTGTGGTGGTCGGTGCTGAGATGGCATGGGGGGCGGGGGGCGGGGAGGGTGCCGTGGGGGGGGGGGGGCCTCTCTCCCCGGGCGAAGCGACCGCAGCACGGCCTGGCGTTCGCCGTGGCAGGAGTGTGTTGAGCTATGCGGCGCTCCTGACTCACTCGCCCACACGGCTGCTTCTCGGACGCCGCGCCGCGGCGGCTCAGAGGGAGGAGCGCGGCCAGCCTCTGATCCCCCTGCCCCCCCCCACCCTCTGATCCCCCCGCCAGATTGGGCCCCTCAGCCCCGCGCTGGAAACACACACCCTCACCCCCACACCCTCACCCCTATCCCCCCACACACACCCTCACGCCCCCTACCCTCACCCCTACCCCCCCACACACATCCTCACCCCCACGCCCTCACCCCCTACCCTCACCCCCCCACACCCTCACCCCCTACCCGCCCACACACACCCTCACCCAATACCCTCACCCCCACACTCTCACCCCCAGGTAGCCCAGCGTTGGGCGTGTCCACCGCGTGTTACTGGGCCCTGTGTCGTAGTGTTCCCTCTCTGTGTGCGGGGAACAGGAAGGGGTTCCCTGACACTCTCCAGCTGCGTTACTTTATCGCCATGCAGGGCCAGCTGCTTAGGAGGATTTTCCCATGTTGATCCAAGTGAACGGTGTCACGGTGACCCTGAGCGCAGGCAGGGCCGTGAAAAAGACTCTGTGCTTTACGCCCGGCGCTCCTGTTACACCTCCTAACAAATGCCCTCTGTTGCAACTAACGTGTGAACCTGAAGCGCGTTATGAGGGAACTGCCACGGAACTCAGAGGAAGTCAGCGCTACCGCATGAGTTTTGAAGTCACTTAACTGTACTTTTGTTACGGTTATTGCTTTTGCTTGAATGCTCAGTTGTGATTGGTCGCTTCAGGCATTTTACAGTAAAATGTTCATGACTAATGGCCACTGCTACGGGCAACAGGCGGCTTTATCTTAGAATGCTTTTCATAACACTCCGCAGATAGAAGGGCGGTTAATTTTCAAATTGAAAGACGTTACTCTACTGTTAACTTGCCTGGTATCTTACTCCAAAACTTCTGTTAGCCAATACTCCCACATAGGCCTATATTATCTATGAGACCACGATGGAAAAGTTGTTTAATATCTATTTTAATTTATTTGGACGAATAAAATCACTTTAAATCAGTATTTTGTGTCAGATCATTGACCGATTTCTTTCACAAAGCAATTAGCTATTTAAAAAGTGTGATAATCCGCTCTGAGGTGGTCTGTCACCAAAAAATAACGACTTTGCGCTAAGAGGTTTTTCGCCTCCGCATCGATCGTTATTTTTCGATAGCGAACCACCTCGTCGTGAATTATTCCGTGCGTGTATCCCCACCTCAGAGCGGAGCGAGAACTTCAGAGACACGTCGTGGCACCTGCTTGTCACTGATGCTGCCCTAAATAATTTCAAAAGCGCTCACCGTAACTCTCCCGCTCACACTGTCACCAACTGTGCCTACTCTCCGTCGAGCCACCTGGTTGTGTCTTTCCAGTCTTCGTTCTTCTGTCGTTTTTTTAGGGTAACGTTAGCTGTCAGCGGGCAAATAAACCCTTATGATGTTTCTACAGTTCAAACACTGTTTTTCACTTGTCACTCACTTCTTTTGTGTTGCATAGTTTTTGTATATTTTTTGTGTTTGTTTTTGTATTTTATTGTGTTGTATTGCATTATAATGTATCGCATTGTAAATGTGTTTCAGTGGTTTGTTCCGTGATTCTTTCATTACCTTTTACTGTGTTATTCTTCTTCTTTTTTATTTATTTTTTTGGTTGGACGAACTGAAAAAACCTGATGAAAACACCTGTTCCACCTCGCCCTTTGGATGCGAAATGAGTTATGCATGGGGCACAACACGCTCCAGCTAATGCTGGTGTGTGTGTGTGTGTGTGTGTTGTTGCAGCTCTCTGGCACTCCTCTGTCAGAATGAGAACAGGAGAGCAGAGATGTGTGCTGGAGAGATCTGTTTCATATTTCTCACCAGGAACTGCGCCTTTCTTTCCAATGCTTTCATTTCTGTCCTTTCTTTCCGTCAGAAATGAAGGGAAACAAATTATGCCTGCTCCTCATCTGCACAAAAAGACCCAAACAGATGTCACCCCGACCTCCCACCCCCCCCCCCCCCCCCCACCACCCTCCACCCCCACATACACACTTTTATAGGGGCGACATAGCTCGGGAGGTAAGAGCGCTTGTCTGGCAGTCGGAGGGTTGGCGGTTCGATCCCCCGCCCTAGGCGTGTCGAAGTGTCCCTGAGCAAGACACCGAACCCCTAACTGCTCTGGTGAATGAGAGGCATCAATTGTAAAAGCGCTTTGGATAAAAGCGCCACCTAAATGCAGTCCATTTACCATTTACTTTTTATAAATGCCATACACTTGGCTGAGTGAGGTGTCACTGCCTTGACTGTGCGTACCTTCTTTATGTAATAGAGAGTACAGCTTCAAACAGACTGGAAGTCTTTCTCCTGCAGAAGTATGTGAAATCGCCATTGAATGTGACCTTCAGATCAAACGAGGGACATCCCTGTTCCGCCATTCATCAGCTCACCGAACGCCTTGTTAATGTGCTTGACCACTCAGCGCTCTCTCTCTCTCCTTCTCTCTCTCTCCTGATCCTCTGGCTCCTCAGGAGGAGGCGCGGAGGAGTCCACACAACGCAGGCTGTGCCGTGCTCCACGGAGGTCAGACCTGGAGAGCGTGGAGGAGGAGCAGGAGGAGCAGGAGGAGGAGGAGGACCAGGAGGAACAGGTACAGGAAGTGCTTTATCACAGGCCCCCAGTCACATGCCCCCGGACGGAGGAAAATGACGGTCTTTCTCACTGAACTTGATACGCCACTCCCCCCCCCCCCCCCCCCCGGGACTGAAAAGGCAGAGATACCACCTCGCGCAAATTTCCCAAATTCCTGGCGATTTTGAATTCAACAGCTAGCGCCATGGGGGGGGGGGGGTGGTGGGGGGGTGGGAGGGGGGTGCAGAGAGGCACACAAAAGTTCAGAGGGATTTGCCGTTTCCTGCATTGGGGCGGTTTTTTAAAAGTTTACCTCTTCGGAAAGGAATGAGTGGGCATGCGGGCAATATATCCAGCGCCCCATAAGCCCCCCCTTGACCCTCATGTATATCACACTTTGAAACTGTCGCTGTCCTTTGTGTCACGAAAACCAATATGTTTTCACTGACAACACAGCCCTGGCGCCAAGAAGCAGCCAAAGCGTAGGAATTGAAATTGGCTTGTGATAAGTAGGTTAATATATGTTTCAGTATTGTTCAGTGCAAAGCCTGTATGCATGTTGAGCCCCTGCTCCAGTCAAGAGGAAATCTACTTCCGTTAAGACCTGGCTTGACTCTATCTAATATAACCAGCCTGCAGTGCCTTTTGTCTCAGTAGTGTTCTGCACCCTTGGCCTCAGAACTCTTCTGAGAAAGGTACCATTCTGTGATGTTGTCAGCACTGGGGTCAAAGTTCCATGGATGACTCCATTGATTTTTGAAGAGGGGGGGGTCCCGCAAGACCTTGGGTGAGGTCGGGGAGGTCACCCGCCGACCAGCATCGGATGGGCCTCGGGCAATCATATGGAACCCCAGTGCAAGGGCCTCCATCACACGGTACCTGTGCTCTGAGGTATTTCCTTTCATGCGGCAGTGCAGAAGTCTCCGTGGTTACCTGACTCTTCACTGTCTTCCTCCTGAGTGTTTCTGCCATCTGGAAGGTTAGGCCACAGTTTTGTCCAAAGACCAATAAAGCCTTCTAGAGGCTTGATGCATGGTAGCAGTTCACTTCTTGTGTGTGTGTGTGCGTGGGGGGCGGGGGGGGGGGGGGGGGGCGTGCTCAGTTGTTGTGCAAAGTTGTTGTTTCAAGTAAGCAATTTGGAATGCAAACCTTCTTCACTTATTCAATTTAAATTCAGTTTTAAGAACTGGTGTATGAATTAAGGGTACACCCTATTAAATAAGTGAAAATATAATATTGGCACATCTATGCAAATACAAAATGTAATATTGAATAACTCTGATGCAGTATTTCATCTATGAGCAGCAGATATGCTCTTGGCTAAAGCATAGTTTCAAACACAGGGTTGCTCTTCTGTTCATGGCAGGGCTTTGTAGATGTCGCAGGACCTTCATTTAGCAATCAGCTCATTCCACACAATCTCCTTCACGGAAAAGGATGTTTTTACATAAACACCTTCACGGGAAGGATTATAGACAGGAAAAAACAAAGTTAAAATGTTTCTGTGAAGAAAACTTGAAGCGTCCTCGTAATACCCATATATGAACACAAATATAACTACTCACTAGATTTAAGTGTGGCTGAAAATCTGTGTTGAATGCCTGCATGTCCCCCATAAAGTTTTTATTTTTATTTATTTATTTTTTTTACAATGTGATAATATAATCCCTCAAATAGATGCTCTCACACACGCACTCCGAGATTTCCAGGTGTGTCAGATCTTAACGATTGTTCTAAGGTACAACATGGTTCAGTGTTAACAAGCACAGAGTAAATATGTTACACGTGAATTTGGAGGAACAAAATAATGGGACCCCTGTTGCCTCTCAAGCAAATGTGCTGAGTAAACAGGTATTCCAGTCTATTGTGCTATAAAGTTATTCTGGCAAGAAAAGAAAATGCTTTGGAGAATATGCACAAAACAGGAAAAAATTTGTTTATGTATAATCGAGGTTATAATGTATTGACAGTTCAATGATTCTTTCTTTAATCTTAGTTCTAGTTTTTCTTAGTTATTTTTAATATTGTGAAATACAGTACAATCAGTTATCCTGTGGATGGGTGGTGCGGTATAGATAGAGTCCTTTTCTGGAATGCTAAAAGAGTGTCACATCTGGAATTAATTTGATGTTCTTAAAGACCAGCTACAAGAACTCTTGTCCACATCACTGTGCTTCTGGTAAAGGTACTATGGGTGCTCCAGAGGTATACGTGACCCGCAACCACACGTTTAATCTCATTATACTTTAAATTGTACAAGTTTATGTGAAGTTTTCCACTTGGCCGACGTGTTGCCGCTAACTCCTCGAGAAAAAAAAAAAAAGAAAAAAAAAGATTATATAATTTGCTGCAACTGCAGTTATTCTTTTTTTCATTGGCAGTCTCATTTGCATGCAAAAACAACAGTCTGATGTCACGTGTTCCCCTTGATTCATGCTGCTTAGAAAGTGTTATTTGAATACTGAAATTATTGTTCAAACACACACACACACACACACAGACACGAGACTACGGGACATGAAACCTGATCTTTGCTAATAGCTCTGCACAGACCAAGATGGAAACCCACGCCGTATGTTTGCATGTCAACCTCACGTGTTTTACCTTTGTGATCCAAACTTCTCTGACTAATCTCAGGCGGAGGGGGGGGGGGGTTGTGGAAGGTGAGGCGGGATTTTAAAGCGGGAGTTTTGGGAGAATTTTTTAGTGTGTTATTACGCGACGTAAATTTATCGATCCCGTTTAGCGTTGTGCTGAAGGAAGAATTGTGAGCCGAAGGACAGCTACTGTTTCAAAGCAGCTCCTCCAGTCTGTCTTATGCAGAAGGGTGTGGGATTCATGAGGATTAAGATGTGATGCGCTGGCATGGGTGCAGGTGGCGCAGTTGTCATTCAAGAGGCGTGACTCGATGACTCCAAATTGGGGAGAAAAACTGGGGAAACATATATTTTTTTTTAAAGAGTGCTGTATTATAAACATGCACTCATGCACGCACAGGTCTCAGATTATCTAAGGCTAAACCCCCCCTTTGCAGTTTTGGAAGTGTTAGACACCTCTCTGCCTGTCCCCAAACATGTAACGGTACAGAATGCAAATCACTACATGTGACTTGAGATCCTGAAATGGAAACTTTTGTTGAGAGATGCACATTCTGATGTTCCCGGGGAGTTGCGTCTGACAGGCCTTTGTCACTTTCAGATTTTAAAGAGCTCGCATGTTCTCTTTGCCTCTTTATTAGTGCGCATCAAGCCCTCTGCGATGTGACAAACTTAATTTGAATCCTCAGAGCATTGAGGCCTTGTTTCTTTCAACTGGCAGCTGTCAAAAAACATCAACATGTGACACATTGCGTGGGGGAAAGTTAAATCGAAGCGCCATTTAAAGGCTATACATAGATGACATGCCGTCACTTTAAGAGAGGAAAAAAGCACTTTCTGAGTTCTAAGCCGGGAATGTGGGGTACGCTTTATCAGAAGCAAAAAAACTTTTAAAAAGAGGAAAAGATGAAATGATTTTGCTTTAAAGCCATGAAGTGAGATCATTTCTAAATAAACGGATGCGTTTGAAAGACTTGCCGTTTGATCACCTGTCCATCAAGGAAAGCAGGCAGTAACTTCCTGATGTGGCCAATTGTTAAGTGTCCTCAAAGTGTCCTGAAAGCTCTTTGTTTTCATCGAGCAGGTTGATCTAAGAACTGGGTATCTTTTATTCATTGTACCATTCAAAAAGTGGGTTGCAGGGTTTGAGCACAATTGTGTCAAACTGATACCCACCATTACAAAGCTAGCTTTTCTCTCTTGGAGGTATGTACAGTGAAAGAGAAAGAGATGAGAGATGTGGTGGAGAACGAGGGCGTATGTTAAAAAAACGAAACATACAATTCAGCGTAAAGCATGCAAAATGTACTTGATGAACTTCATGAACTGTCAACTGTGTTTTTTGCTTAAATCGATTTCTTTTGTGTTTACCTATTCACACATGACTTGCTTCGTGGGGAAAACATTCTTTAAAGTTAATAGAAACATCTGCTGAATTTGCAGGAGGCGCTAGCAAATGCATAGCAGTCTAAGGTGAATAGGTGAACTTATGAGTGCAAACATTTGTTTAATGGGTTTAGTTTGCATGGCAGAGTTAGCCGGGCTCTGTCCAGGAACAAGGTAGTTCATTTTTGTTTCGGTGTGCTGTGCCATTGAGGAACTGGAGCTGTACGAGAGAAAGAGCATTCATCATCTACCCCAGGACAGAATGACTGAGGATAATGTTGACTCCATACAGTACACGGCACGCAGTTACGCATACCTGGCTTGAGTAAAGCTATTGAGGAATTGTTTGCAGTCTCTTTGCCATGTTGTACCTAAGAGTTTTGTTTTAAAAAAAGAAGAAAAGTTTAGAGTATTTCTTAAAAATAAGACATACACAAAACAAATGTCCCAACCACCACTAGTTGATTAAGGCAGCTGCACTATGCACTGACTGAACTAGGAGGATTTGAACCTATTTTTAAACAGTCTATGATTTGAACGTGTCTCCTAATCTAGTTTTCTAGTGAAACTGACCTGATTAAAGTACCAGTCAGGTACAATCTTTAGTCTGGGGGTTATATCTGTAATGAGCTCAGCTCTGTTACTGGAATCGGTATCATGAAGGATCCAGCTCAATGTACATAAAGAAAACATTTAATGAATATGCATGCACTGAAATTATACGTACATGAGCTTTAATCCAATTCTGATTTATCTCAAAAGAGTTTGGATTGATGACCTCATGCTTCACTGTTTCCGGGTGGCATATGTAGGTAGAATTCA
Organism: Anguilla pacifica; assembly: GCA_039654925.1. Taxonomy (NCBI): domain Eukaryota; kingdom Metazoa; phylum Chordata; class Actinopteri; order Anguilliformes; family Anguillidae; genus Anguilla; species Anguilla pacifica. The sequence goes on along the minus strand of CM077285.1, from coordinate 73,555,316 downwards.
CCTATAATTCAAATGGAAAACTGATTATAGTTAGAAATGCAATTTAGCAATTTACCAGTGCTTTTACCCAAAGCAGCTTGCAAAAGTGCATTTCACATGGCAAGCAAAACCCACAACCACAGCCCCCCCATCTTTAAATTCCCTGAAATTTCTGAACACCCAACCAGGAATCGATTCAGGTTGACTTGTGAATCCAGTTTTGAATGAAGATGTGGTTTTCAATTCAGAATCTTGGCTCTGTGCATTGGCCGTGCTAACTGCATACCCAGCACTGCTGAGATGAGTCTTTTGTCTTTCCCTTGAGTACGAGCCTACCCGTCTGTTTGCGGACATGGGTTTAGAGTAGGCAGTGTACGCATCCACAAGCCTTTATGCCAGAAAATATACTTAAAACACCACCAATACAAGATCCCTTGTGATTATGAGATGATGATGTGCCACATACCTGACGAGCCGCATTTGAACTAAATGGCTGTTGCATGGGAATGTGCTCTTATGCACAAATCAAGGTGAGAACTTTACGATCCAGCAGTTTTTAAGTGACCCAGAAGAGTACAATTCTCCGTGCAGTAATGTTGCACTGTACACTTCCTGTTTTTGCTTGAAAAGATAAATGGGGGGGGGGGGGGGATTCGGCTTTTGGCTTTTGACTTTCGCTTGTAGCCCTGTACCAGCATTGTGTCATCATTTCACCCCTCTCCCAATAACGGGCTCGCCTGTACAGCTACAGCTAAACAAAATACAAACTCCAACTTTAAAAAATAAAGCCTTTTTAGTGTCACTTGTGTCTTCGAAAACGTTTCTCTCCTCAAGTTTCTCAGGTTTCCTTCTACCGGAGGATGGAGCTTGATGAATCTTTTTTGTGTTATTGGCCTGACACTTTAGATGGGGAGGGGGAAAATTTGGCAGAGTGGCAGAGCCCTAATCTTCTGCACACTGAGCTCGGACAAAAAAAAAAAAGTATGCGCTGGGCAGATAATTTATACTCTCTTGCTTTGAAGTGCTTCCCAATCCTTTCATTGTGCCCAGGAAGATTAATTACACAGAGCCAGAACAATCACTTAAATCCACAACAGGAAAATTATTTTAGGAAAATCAATCATCTTTCTTCCCCCCTCTTTCTCCCTCTCTTTCTCTTTTTTCTTTTCTTAAAAATTAACATCTTCAAGAAAAAAAAAAAAATCAAATGACACAAGAACAAAATTTTTTTTTTTTTTCCCCCGGAATTTAGACATTGTGACATTGGAGGCACCTGAATTCCAGTGCATGCCTCTGTGTGTTGCTGTCTGAATTTGCCCAGTGTTTTGGGTTGCAGTGTGTTCTGTGCGGCGCAGTGCACATCAGTGATGTGATGACAGCCAGGCCTGAACTACGCCAGGAGCGGAGCGGATCGCGTACCGGATGCTGTGCGGACGCACTTCCTTGTTTAGACTCGACTGCGTTTGCGTCTCGGCACCGGAACCGTGGTCCACTAGCGTGGGCGCCCGAAAGATGGCGGATGTGGTGCAGCTTCCGCTGCCCTCCCCGGTGTGAATCAGGCCTAAGATCCTGTTCTGCCTGCCAGAGTAGTTAGATAGATAGATAGATAGATAGACAGACAGACAGACAGACAGACAGACAGATAGATAGACCTTTATTGATCCCCGGAGTGGAAATTCAGGTGTCTTAGCAGCAACAGCAGTGAGATGAAACACAGGAAAGGTACAGGGAAGAGTAAGAGTCAACCAAACCAAGATAAATAAGTAAGAATAAAAATAAAAAATAAAAAAATAAAGATAAAATAAAAATACTTAGCTGCTGGCCCAATAAATATAAAGTCTTGCCCATGGAATGGCATTAATGTGAAAGGTGATCACGGGAATGCTGGGAAATCTTACAAAATCTTCCCAAACATGGGGTTTGTGACTAAGTGCTGATGCATTCTTACCTAGCTGGGCAGAAAACACCAGATGATACAACACCAAAAAATGCATCAAACCCCAGATGGTCATGGAACAGGGGAGACCTCTCACAGCTGTAGTGGTGGGGTGGTGTGGAAGACACAATTAACTGTGGAATGGAATGCGTATTTAATCAAGGACAAATTGTACTTAAATGTTTCTTTTCCTAGGTATTTACAGCATTGCCTCCTCTCTGAAGCACTATAAGATCAGTGATAAAGGAGAGAATGTCAACCATTCCGATACATGGAGTTTAGACCAGGCACTCTTACATCTTAAACTGTTAAACACAAACAAACAGCGGTTGAAGTTGTAATGTTTCATATCTTGACACTTCCATAGAAGGTGGCACTACATGTGCATCCAGAAGGCTTTAGGTATAGACATGGTTGCCTTCTTATCGTATTTGTTCACTGACATCTCAGCCAGCTATTGGTGTTAGTATACATTTTAAAGACTGTTGATGTTGTGTGCTATATTGACTTATTGGTCGTATTTTGGATTAAGTGCTTAATCTTAAATAATGCTAATTTTCATGAAGTCTGAAATAATAACACTTAGTTATATTATAATACACAGCTATACTATTTGTTAACACATTGATCATCATCGTACGAAAAAGGCAAACTTTTTGAATAAAGACTTTTGTTATGTGATTTATCATTTGTAAACACGTTAAGAGCATGTAAGCTCTACAAAATTCATCCATGGAGAACAGCTCAGTTTCTGTGCGGGGCATTACATTACGTTACAGGCATTTTAGCAGATGCTCTTATCCAGAGCAACTTACACAACGTCCATTTATACAGCTGGAAATATACTGAAGCAATGCAGGTTAATACCTTGCTGAACCCTGAACCTGCGATCTTTAGGTTACAAGACCAACTCCTTACCCATTATACTACACTGCTGCCTATTGGGTCCCCAGTGGTGCTCGGGTAACGTGCGGTGAGTGAGTGCCTGTGCTTCTCTCTCAAGGTCCCTCTGAAGGAACATGAGATGGAGGATCGAGAGCCCAATTCTGCAGGCCCTCGGACAAGAGCTGGAGAACGCCGTCTCATGCCCCAACCAATCACAGGTGAGACGGCCTGACTTTCAGCCAATGCTGATGCAGAAGAGAAAATGGGAGAGCCCCTCAAATTCGATGACCAAAGATGTATCATGAAATATCCATGCATGAAAACTGAGGGGTTTTTTTTGTCATTTTATGCTTACCTTTGTACAGATGACTTTCAGCAAAAAAAAAAAATAGAAAAAAAGAAGGATGATTTTCTCAAGGGAACAGCTTTAGCCAGGATTGAGCCAGCTTCAGCTTTCATTGGCCTCAATAGTCTGAGCTGTAAGCAGCAGTCCCAATATCTGCTGTTTGCAGTTTCAATCCGTTTATTTCACAATAACTCACACACGGCGCATGCTGGGATTACTCCTGTGGTTCGAGCAGACACATGCAGGAGCCTTTTCCTAAAGGTGTAAGCCTTTGAATGTGATAACAAGCCGTTAAGGACGGGGAGGGTCCCACAGTGGCCAAAAATCCACCAAGTCCAGGAAAGCTGATGGGACAGAGCACGCTCTGAACGCTCGATGGTCACCAGATTTCTGTTTAATGCTGTGTGCGCTGTTCTGCGTGCGGATTACAGCTTCATCACAGAACTTCAATCATTGTGGTGGGGGGGGGGGGAATGAAGGGCGGCAGTGTAGCACAGTGGGTAAGGAACTGGGTTTGTAACCGAAAGGTCGCAGGTTCGATTCCTGGGTAGGACACTGCCGTTGTACCCTTGAGCAAGGTACTTAACCAGAATTGCTTCAGTATATATCGAGTTGTATAAATGGATACAATGTAAAATGCTACGTAAAAGTTGTGTAAGTCGCTCTGGATACGAGCGTCTGCTAAATGCCTGTAATGTAATGTAATGTAATGAAAAAATCAAAAAAGGCTGACAAGAACTTGCTACTGACCAAAAAAAAAAGAAAATGGGGGGATGAAAGGCACACTTGGTGGTGAATTAGTGTGATTTGTCACAAGCGGGTCTTTCAAGTTGTCCCAGTTCTTTTCGGTCCTGAACATGTGGTGAAAGTCCTCCGTTGAAGACATGAATTAGATTTGGCCGTGGCACTTTGAAGTCTCTGGATTGCTTCATCAGTTTATAGACAATTATGCCCCACAACTGCATTAATACAGGCCTCAAGGACTCAGTTAAATGAGTTATTAGTTCCAGTGGTCCTTGTTCTACATGCAACTGTGGTGAAGAATTTTTTTTTTTTAATTTTTTTTTTTTTTTTTGTTGACATATTTAAAATATAAACAATAACTGTTTTGTGCAGACTGAGGTCTGAGGCCCCAGGAGTATTTTTTAAAGGCCAAAAGTACGCCATGTTAATATCCGTAACTAGATTCTTCACAAATTACCACCCCGGCTTCGTGATCAGATGTGTTTGAACATTGTGAATTATGGGCAGATTGGATTCCTCTTGTGTGGTGTATTACGTCCCTTGTAATGTTATGTGTTCTCATCAAAAGAACCAACTGCATTTCGGGCCAGCTGACCGCAGTTTAATTTAGCATTTTTTTTTTTTTTTTACATCGTGGCAACAAAGATTTTTCAGTGCCCTGAAACAAAAGCCTCTCTCTGGAGTTTTCTTTAAGGAGTGCTGCAGCAGTTCCCTGCAACAGGCACTCCCTTCCAGGAGAGAGAATGCGGGGTTGTGCGGGGTCGTTCTTTGATGTTATACGGCTCCTCGCAACAAAAATATGCTCCCCTATCCGAGTGACTGTTGATTTTTTTTTTGTTTTGTTTTTTCATCAGTATGCATTGTGCAGTAAATCACGTTTGGCCCCGATGACTGCAGAGCTGGCCCACGGGCCCTCGAACCCGAGATTCCTCCGCATTGTGCGGCGGTCCCTTTGATCTTCTCCCGTTTCGCAACATCCTGTCACCGGGGTTAGCGTTGCGAGTGGCTGCTCATGTCATCGCCGGCGACACACCTGTAAGTGTAAACCGCCATTACGTCACCTCCGCCCCTCCCCGCCCCTCTCCGCTCGTCTCGGCCCCCCCCCCCCGCTCCTCTCCTGGGTTTCGCAGGGCCGCCTCTTTAAGGGCACAGGGACACGAAGCTGTGTTCTCTCACCTGCGCGGATTGCGTTTCACCTGTGTGCGTCCCGACAAGTGACAATGCAGGACAGGAAGTCTGAGGAAACAGAGGGCCCTGAAAACCTAGAGTCACAGAGGCAGCTACCTTTGTAGAGCATGGTTGGGGTGCGTGCTGGTTGAGGGTGGGGTGTGTGGGGTGGAGCATGGGCATACCAGGAAAATGAAAAACACTCTCTGGGGGCGATATAGCTCAGGAGGTAAGAGCGCTTGTCTGGCAGTCGGAGGGTTGCCGGTTCGATCCCCCGCACTGGGAGTGTCGAAGTGTCCCTGAGCAAGACACCTAACCCCTAATTGCTCTGGTGAATGCGAGGCATCAATTGTAAAGCGCTTTGGATAAAAGCGCCATATAAATGCAGTCCATTTATACAAATGCAGTCCATTTACCATTCTCACACGGTAAGTGGACAAATCCAAAAGCCGGCGTGAATCAGCGATCTCATTTCGCCATCACAAAAAAAACGATGGCATCTGCTCGGCGGGGTGTGGAGATATTTATTTCAAACGAAGGAGCGGTTGCTCAACATTGTGTCGGGGCACTGTGCCACACTCAACTGCCATCCGGTTGAGAGAGTTGGCCCCGGACTCCTGTTGCACACCTCAGTGTAGGATGAACAATTTAAAAAAAAAAGACCCACTCTGTCACCTGACAAACATTTGCGTCAACTCATGCAAAGCATTACTTGAAATGAAAAGCAAACAATTCTTTGAAAGTGGAGTTCACTCAAAGTCCAAACTCAGTGACTCTTACTTCCTTCCGCATTGCATGTGGTAATCTGGATGGAAAGGGCACTGCCTCTTTACTAATAATAGTAATAATAATAATAATGTCTTTAATTCGTAAAGCAAGGAAACAAGCCACTCGTAGTACTTCACGATGCATTAAAAATACTGAAAAAAAATTGAAGGAGGACACATGAAAGGAGAATCATTGTGGAGTATCTCCCCCCCTCCACCCACCCCCCTGATAAAATCATGACCATATATAGCTGATTGTTCATAAGGATTTTTGGGGTAAGTAGTTAAAGTACTGTTCCTTCGTGTTTCTTCAATGCTGCTTCACGTGCTGGTTACATAATGCTGCTGGTAAACCACTTGCCCAGGTCATCAGTCCTGCAGTCAGGTGTCAAAGTTGAAAACATTTGAAGCAACGAGAGTATTTCAGTGGTATACGTGGTGTCTGTACCTTCGCGTGTGTGAGTGGGCGTCAAAGTTCTGGTCCTGATTGGGAACTTCAAGGAAGTGGCGTCGACCCTAACTGGTGTCACCGGTCACGTTTAGACAGAGAACCTCGCGGGCGATTCGTCTCCTCCGGAACCTGCGGCTGCCTGCGCAGGAGCCATTTTCCTTAAATGACCGAAGGTCCACCAGGTGTGAAGCTGCCCTTTTGATCCTGCCTGACCTCACCAGGAGGAGGAAAAAAAAACAAAAAAAACAAACAAACAAACATTCAGACATGTTTTATTGGTGGTCACATCCTCTCGCGCCTAATTTGAGGTTCTTCTGGTCTCAGTTATGCAAATAATGAGCTCTCTCCTTGAGCTGCCGGCTGAAGTGGAAGCCAAGAGGAGTGCTGAACTGGCTATTATAGGCCCAGGCTCAACTTTGGAGACCTTGAGTCGAGGGACTTGTGAGGAGCATAACCCGTGTGGACTTTGAGTGGATATGAAGGAAGTGTGTGAGAGAGAGAGGGAGGGAGGGAGAGACAGAGAGAGAGAGAGCACATGTGCATGTTTGTGTGTGTGCGCACATGCACGTGCATGCAAGTGTGTGTGTATGCATGCGTGCTTGCGTGTGTGTGTGCGTGCGTGTGTTTGTGTGGTTTTGTGAGTGTGTGTGTGTGTGTGAGAGAGAGAGAGAGAGAGAGTGAGAGAAAGAGCCTGTGCTTGCGTGTGTGCGTGCGTGCGTGCATGCGTGCTTGCGTGTGTATGCGTGTGCGTTTTTGTGAGTGTGTGCGCGCGTGTGTGTTGTTTTGTTTAGTTTTAGTGAGTGGGGTGTTGAAACGCATCTGGGTTTATGTGGAACTCCAAATGGTACCCTTCTCCTCCGCCTGAGAAGCAGTTTTATGACAGCCACACATTCTCCCTCTGGGCCAGGTAGCACTGAGTATAGCTTGCAGGTATGGCTGGTGTAGATCCTTTCGGAAATGCGAGGAAGTGCTTTGAACAGGTCCGCTGAAACAGGTTGTGTCTTAAGGTGTGGTGTTTCGCCCTGAGAGGCGGAGGCCTAGCACTGAGGAACGCAAAGGTGATAAAAGGCTTCTCTTTTTTCAGAGCTGAATTGCCGTTGTATACTTGACTGTGATTAACTCAAAAAGGAAGGCAAGACCACCTGAAAAACGTGTCTGTTGTGCAAACCATGTTATTTACCTATGTCACTTTGCGGTCTTGGTGAAAGAAAAAAAAAAGGCCTTTGGACACTAGGGAGTAGTTGTGTCAGGCTGGTTTCTGATGTCAGCCAGTTCTGATTGACCACTGCTATTATCTTTAACAACCGTTCTTAACATTTAAAAGGGTAACATGACCAGGTCAAAATCTAGTATATGGCTGGACCTAACACGCGTGATCCAGCCGACCAATGGTGTAACTTCATAACTTGGCTGACCAATGGTTCAACTTCATCACTCACTCAGTCACTCAGTCACAGACACTTGCGTTTGTAGAGCTGGCCCTGCTGTTCCAAGCCAAAAAAAGCTGTTACTGAGGTTTTTTACTGGACTGTCGGCACTGGCGCCACAAGCTGCATGCACATGAACAATTCACGGCACATTACAACAACAGTAACTGTTCTCATTCATTTTTACTTGATTGAACAAGCGAGCCAATTATCTGAATAATACATCAGTAAGTAATACTGAGGTTTTCCCTGAACTGTCTCCCACTGTAGTGTTCTCTGACATCCCATCAAGTTGGATAGTGTAGCTAGATGGACACGCATTGAAGTTCACATTTATTTATTTAGCAGGCGCTTTTATCCAAAGCGACGTACAAAAGTGCATATCAAGGTCATTAGAACAACTGCAAAACACAGGTTCGATAAGGTACAATACTCATTTCATCCAGCTATTTATAGCCAAGTTCACGTTCAGTAACATGGGTTTAATCTGTCTATTGCATTTACAAAATAAGCTTAAAGCTAGCAAGCACATGTTGGCACTTACTCATGAAAAGATGAATGGATCTTTACATAACATAAAATATGAATGAATTTAAAGTCCAAAAGTCATCTACATTTATCCACAAGTTCAAATAAAAGCGTGGATTTAAAAATACCCGGTGCACGTGTCTTGCATCCAAATAAAAGTGTGCAGTAATTTGAGCAGAAGCATATCATTGCTAAGATGCTGACATGCATATCCGTTATAGTCATTTATTTCAACGTGTCAGCATTTCAGCCACACCCCTGAGATCCCAAGTCTGCAATTATTGTTATTTGACAGTTTTTTTTACATTTTTTAATGTATCTTCTTGGATTTGTAGATAATAATGCTTATCAGGAAGAGTGCTCAGCCAGATGATAAATTCCTGGGTTGCTTTTTCGAAGGATATTTTGAGCCATAACCCGATGGGGTCTGATGTTACCGTTTCATCATTCATTACCTTTGAGACGTGAGTGTAATCGTAATTATTTGGGGCGGGAAGGGGGGGGGGGGGGGGTGTGCGTTACCTGATGTGATACAAGACTCATGTCAGTGTAGCAGCGAGCTGCTAGGTCCATAAATCACCATCTGCATGAAGGGCAGGAGGGAGGCAGAGGCCAGAGGAGGAAATTAGTGCCTGTCCTTCCCCTGCTTTCATGTCAGGCGTGGGGGCAATCGCTGTCCGCTCATCAGCTCATTTGCATTTTAAAACAAACTCCTGACGTGCCAGAGCAGAGAAGGAGGGCCGGAGGGGGCGGGGGGGGGGGGGGAGGGCTCAGTGCTGTTTGCTCACCCCCTTTACATTTTTTACGGTGCCCAGATTTGAGGACCGTTTCTTCCCCTTTTTCATCTTTCTCTTTTCATCAAACATTTAAAAGAGAGACTACAGAGTGTGTCCCCCCATGATCGGCACAGTCCTCTCTGTGTCTCTACACTTTTATTCTGCTGTGAGTACAGAAGTCCTTCAAAAAGTTGTAACAGAACTGTAACAAAAGTTACACAGCATATCCACACTGAATATCAATACGGATAAATAATTTCATGCAAATGCTGACTTTGACAGCTGTGGAGTATTCTGGACATGTGTGTGTGAACACTAATTTATTTTGTCCTTTAGCTATGAATAAGGGATATTGTAACCACTTAGATAATCAAGGTGCATGAAAGTTATCTAAGGCAGACAGACTACTTCAAAGAGATTGTCACTGAGCTATGTTGGCTATTCTGCAGCAAAACACCATTGCAGGTGTGCGGAGGAACATGAAAGCGTGCTCTGTGTTAGATTTACAACACCTCTAGCATTCACATTTTGCCACCTTCATTCTAAATAGATTTGTGTACTTGTCGATTCAGTAATCCTGTTAGCTTTGGGAGGCCTGTATATTGGAGAGGCTTCAGAAATTATTATTAAGTTTAATGCTTAATGATTTATTTTAATCTTCTCCCCATGTCTTGTTTCATTTGTAAAGGAATGTCAGATGTGACATTTTTACCCCACATCTCAATTATGTGTTCATTAATTTGAGAGAATTTACCAATAAGCCTGTAGGTTGAAAATAATCTATTTAAGGTCCTGTATTTAAGGTCCCATATTGTGTCAAGTAGTTAAGTGATATGGCACGATCTCCAATTTCACTTCATCGGGTACATTTTGGTGTTTTGTGGAACAGTCGCACTGATTCGCTTTTTTTCTGGGTGTTTTTTTTTTCTTCTTCTTCTTCCCCCCTCTCTGTCTGCATGAATGTTTTTCCCAACTTTTCGCCTCGGTGCACGTTCAGAGAGAACTTGTCTGTTGTTGCGCTTTCTCTCTCTCTCTCTCCCTCCCTCTCTCTCTCTCTCTCTCTCCCTCTCTCTCTCTCTCTCTCTCTCTCTGTAAGAAGCGTGCGTTTGAAGCTCAGCCTGGGCGCTGCAGAACCCAGCTGCAGAGCGGGGAGATGAATCAGACACGAGCCGGCATCCCACGCCAGCCTCTGTCTCATCCCGTAACCGGCTTCGCTCAGATAGAGGGAGAGACGTTCTCCAGAAATAACATATCACGCCGGTCAGAGAGAGGTCTGGGGGGGTCACCACCACCACCACACCACCTCTGCATTCAATTTGAAGTTTTGACCCCCCCCCCCCCTCCCCCCTCCACAATCCCACAGAATCTAAGCTCCTGCGGGCTAAACAGAGGTGTTTTATAACCACATTTAAACATGCATAACAAGACCATTGACTGGCGAAAAGATTGTGGTGCTGGTTCAGCTAAGGAACAGGTTTGGCAGATTTAGACAGAATTAAACAAAGTGAAGGGGATGGGGTGGGGAGAAGGCAGGTCACATTAGTAAACATCGTGCCAATCAATCACAATTTTTAAGGATGCCATAGGGGTACCATATGAATCATTTCATGTTTTAAGCGCAATGTGTACTGCAGGATGTTTTCCTTATTCAGATGTGTTGGTGGAAACGGTGTAAACCCAGGGAGATGTGCTGTGTTCTGAAAAATATTTTTCAGGCTTTGGGCCAAATTCAGGCCGGGTGGACGGCCGACCATCGGAAGGTTTCTCGTGTGGCGGCACCTGTTGTGTCCCCGATCAGACGCTGCCGCTGCAGATCTCGCGGCGCACAAATGATTCTCCGGTTCTTCGCGCCAGAGCGAGTCGATTATTCGTTTTGCAATATAGCTGCGCTCTCGCGCGTCAGTCCTGAATAAGATTGCGTCGTCACTTTCCTGTCCACCGTGCAGAGGTGGTCGGCTGTTTTGAAAAGCCACCATGCACGGGGCAACCATGCAGCGGTATGTCACAGTCTGTGACTGAATCCTGACTGTGCCTATACTGACCGGCAGCACCAGGGAATGGTGAATAGTTGGCTATTGTGTTGCCCATAGAAGAAGGGTTTCAGTGAGCAAGCTGCCCATCACACTGCTCACCACTGATTCTTCGACCAATAGGAGGCCTGCAGTCTGCATTCATCGTCTGTGCAGTTAATTGCAGTCTTCATAACTGGTGCAATAACTGTGCAGGACTGGAGAATTGGTGGGTGATTTTTTTTACAGAGAGTGTACCTGCTAGGATGTGCTATACCAAATTGACAGAGGATGTTTTAGCGATGGTTTAGCAGCGATTAGATTTTCAGTGGCGTTTGCCAAAATTAGGAGACCCTTTTAGAAGTGGGTAAATAAAAGATGCATTACTGTTCTTTTAACAAAAAAGTCCCTAATGTTCTGTCCCTCTGTCCAGTCACAGCGTTCCTGATTTAATCTCAGTAAAATGTCCAGTGTTAATTGAACTGGACCAGAGCAGGACCATGTGTACTCTGTAAGAGTTGCTTTAACCCTGGACATTTTACTCTGTTGATGTTGCTTTGAGATTACTATACTCTTGCAGATTCTGGAAGCTGGTGCTGGACGATAAGCCACTTTGCTTTCAAAATCCGTTGAGGTTGTTTGCATAAAGGGTGACTGCTGGCTAGCTCATGCAGTTCGTTTTAACCCTTGACTCACATACACACACATTTGCACATTAAGTTAATTTATGGCATTGACTTGAGTTAAGCCATTTCATTGTGCATTGTAATTGTGTTGGGAGAAATAGTATTTCGGACATTTGGTTACATTGGTCCACCTTGACTTTTTTCATTGTGTTTGATAATTAATTACTGGAAATTGTTTTATTTTCGTTTCATTTCCCATTAAAACCTATAGACATTATGGAGTCAAGAGAAGGAGCACATTGGATGGCAGGATTACCTGGGATTGTGGAAATACTTGCTAATGCTGTGGAAATACTTGCTAATGCTAGGTACCCCAAGGTGTTTTATTTTTTATAAATTTTCTGTCAGGATGTAGGATGACATTCAGTCTGTAGAATAAAGTCTGTCATATTACAGACTTTCTGCATTAGAAAGTGCTCCGTGAAAGTACATTGTGCTTTTTATAGATTCTGTGAGTGAGATCTTGGGAGGTATTTTTTCTGTTTCCCCCTATGCATACTCCTTAAAAAGCCGTTAGTTCGTGGGCCCTGTTGTGTGTTTCTTTCTGTTTTTGCTCTCATTTTTTTGTTTCATTTTTGTTTGTTCGCATTTTTTTGTTTGTTTGTTGGTTTTTTTTTCAGATCATCAGCACTCTTTTGGGCTATAGAGCAGCCTTGTTGAGGAGCAGTGAAACTTGTGGAGGCTGAAACATCTGATCAAGTCAGCTCGGTTCCCCCCTCTCTCTTTCATTGAAGTATCACGGCCAAGCTCAGGGGGGAAAAGGGAACACTGGTGCTCTTTGAGTTCAGCCCATCATGAGTGATGCTTTCCCAGCACTGCACAGTTCGCTTTTCTTCAACTTTCCCCCGTCTCAAGAAAACTTTTTCCTGCAACAATTCGCTGTGATACATCCCCACGATTGTCACACTGCGCTGCTTTCTCAACAGAATCTCACAGTTCACACGATTTTAGAGTTGGGCCTAGGTGGGTTAGTCTGTGAAATAATGGGACAGATTCCAGTCCTTATTGGGGAGAAGTTGCTACTTGACAGATCAGAAATTGCACCAAGCTGGGCATTCATGCATATGGGAAAAGACCTATAGCCATCATTTTTTTTATTTTATTTTTTTGGTGTGAAAGTCTTGTCAGTTTGACTGAAAGAAAACGTTGTCTAATGCCTTCATACTCAATTAATACAAGTATATGGCTGGACCTAACACACGTGATCCGGCCAACCAATCGTGTAACCTCATAACTCGGTCGACCAATGGTGTAACTCCATCACTCAGTCAGTCAGTCACTCAGTCAGTCACAGATATTCGCGTTTGTAGGGCTGGCCACGCTAGTGCAGTCTAGCTTAAAATCTGTACCAATGGGACAGCTCCAAGGTGGTTGAATATCTTGTTTCAGCCCTACGTGTTGTTTTTCAAAGCATATACACAAGCAAGCATTCACATCATGGATTCGTTTTGAGTAGCCAGGCAGGCCAGTCCTGAGGAAAAAAGGCTTCATATTGTCATGGACATTTAATGGTTTGTTTGTCTCCCAGCAATTGACACAACACGCCGCTCTTTATGATTACAAAGGCAGACACACAGAACAGCCTTTGGTTGATTAATTTTGTCCTCCTTACCGAGCCGTTATTGTGTGTGTTCGCAAATAATCAGAGGTGGGCTAAAGTCACACAGGGTGAGATTCTACATGTAGTGTATGAGCACATAAGAAATTTAAGATCAGTTTGAAATATTAGCATTTTAGATATTGGATTTAAGATCTTATTTACAGTTAGCTTTCTTTTTTTTTCCCTTTAACCTAGAAATTCTTGTTTTTGTGTTGCTCTCTGCTAGCTGATAGGAGGGGAAGGACAGACACGCATAAAAAAAAGTACACCCACCACAAGGTCCGACTAAAACTGGCCGGCGAGTTCAAGGAGCGCTTTGTTTCGTTTTTTGATTTAGATTTCGCTTCATTTTGGTTCTGAGCTCTACTTTAAGCCTCGAGTTTTTAGCTGCCCTCGTTTGAGAGAGAGAGAGTGCCCGCGCAGGGGCCTCCGATGGTCGCTGCCCCCTCTACAGTTGGGTTTAATTACGCTCTGTGCCACAGCTCAGGGTCATGTTTATTCAAAGCAGATCACCACCGGAGCCCTAATCTGCGGGATCCTTCTGGAGGCATTAATGAATATTGAAAAGTAAAACCTTTAAGACGTATTTTCATCGCCTCCATCAAAAAAAAAAGAAAAAAAAAAAAAGGGGAGACAAAATGGAAGCCACGTTGCCAGGGTTTTTATTAACGGACCCCAAGGTTTCGCGGAGAGAGGGATTAGGATGCACACCAGACATTGTTTCTATACATTGTTCAACTTTAAAGTCACCGCAAAATGGGATTTAAAAAAAAAAAAAAGAAGTCATGAAAGTCGTGAAGGGGTGCGCATGCACACACACACAAACACACACACACACACACGGGCCTCCCGCAATGCACACGCAATTTCAGCTACTCAAAACGTACGCAAAGCTGATATATTTTTTACCCGTTGCCCGCTTCCATCCTTACTTAGAGACGATTTCATGTTGAAATTAAAGTTTATTTTCTCAAATTGGCCCTTTTAACTGGATCCTCTTAACAACCCATAACAAGCCGATGAATGGTAGCCCTTTCTAACTCTAAGAGTGTTATGTACCATGTCCAACTTCAAAGCTCGTCTTAACTCCACACTTTAATTGTATCTCAGCCTGCTGCCTGCATGACATCTGATTCTGCTGACAACTGCACTCCCTCTCTCATCTATCTCTCCCACTCTCTCTCTCTCTTTCTCTCTCTCTCCCTGTCCCCATCTATCTCTCCCACTCTCACTCTCTCTCCCACTCTCCATCTTTCTCTCTCTCACACACACACTCACTCTCTCTCTCCCCATCTATCTTTCCCTCTCTCTCCCTCTCTCTCTCTCCCAAACTCTCTCTGTCATCTCATCCTTCCCTTCCCTTCCTCTATTCTCTCTCTCTCTCTCTCTCTCTCTCTCTCTCTCTCATTCTTCCCTTTCCTTCCTCTGTTCCCACTTCCCATGGTAGCTCTATGGCATTGCCCCGCCACTGCCTCGCCTCGCAATCATTTTGCTGGAAGGCGTCATTTTCTACTAATCACCTGGCTCTTTTCGCAAGGACATAAGTCACACAAAACTAACAGTTTGTAACCCCCGCATCCCCCCCCCCCCCCCCATTCGAAGCCCTGTAAAAAAAAAAAAAAAACGGACATCCGCACTTCTGTCCCCGTGGACCTCCTCCATAATTGTCATAAGCCTTCCCCTTGGTTTCATTTTCTATTGTCCTCAAAATTCTTCAGTCTGGCTTGAGATAAAGGGATAATCACTTCAAAGAGAACCGCTAAGAGTTTAACCCCCGAGCTGAATGAGAAGTGGACAATACGATAATTGAGAAGCAGTAACTGATCACAGGGTTTTGTTCAAAGAGAAGTGCGGACACACTTTCTGATGCACTTTATTTTATTGGTGTTTACAGCAGCGCGCTGCAGCCAAAATGCCCAACATGGCCGCTGCAGTCTCTTTGAAGATACAGTGTTAATGTTATTAGAGTTTGGGTAGATAATATTTTTTTTCCCCGCTCTCAGGCCACAAGTAAATGCCTATTTACATCTACTCAACACTTTATACTGGAATGTATTGCACAAAGTATGAAATAAAAAGTATGTAATATTCAAACACAAATCCATGATTAATACGTGTTCTGAACTGAACTAAACAATCTGTTATTTGCTTATATAGGTCTATATATGTAATTATTTATACTATTTTTTATCTATGTTGGGAAATGGCAGTTATTTGTTATATTTGAATAATGAACAAGTGGCAGATGTGCTTTATTTGTTATATTGCATGATACCACTATTACCCTGCTGGTAACCCTGTTTTATTGCAGCTAAACAAATAGGCAGGCCCTGTTCTTCACTTCCCCTTAAACACTTTGATTTGCCTGTGAAATGGTGAGTGTGGGACATAGGGGTCATGGAGAGGGTTAACATCAAATAGGGCATGAGGACATTTTATAGCACCCCCCACCTATATCTAAATAATGGCCTTGGCATGAAATACAATCCCCAGCCATTTTCTCATGGTTTCAGTTGTATTGATGTTTTTAGAGGAAATTATTTGCAAACATTATGTTTTTAAAGGTTGTTTCCAGCCACTTGGCTCAAATAAACTAAAATTGACCTAAAATGGTTGTATAGCAAAGAGCTTTGGTAAGGCTTTTTTAGATTGTCCTTTTCGGATGAAAGAACCATTGTATATTTTACATAAAGTTCACTTTATTAAATAATCTCAGAAGCGACTTCATTTTAAAAAAAAATTCCATTTCCTTCTTATTCCTTCCTTTTAAATTTGTGCTTTTATTACAAAGGCACAGGTCAGAAATAGAATGTGGCTCTTTAGCTAAAAGCACTACATTGGTGCCAGAGCCGGTGTCTTCCCCATTGAAAATTAAAGTCCCTCCTGGAGAACCAGTGTACAAGTAAGCAAGAATCGACATTCAGTGAGAGTACAATCATTCATTGGGTTTCTTAGGTGAAATTTTATTTGAATTAAAATGGAATTGACGCTAAGCATCTAACTTGCCCAAAAGACTACAGGAGCCTCCTATACAAAAAAAGAACAGTGATAACTGAACTCTAATTAATATCTGAGTGCAAGCCCAAAATACATCATCTATCCCAGCAGTATTACTGTATGGCGCACTTTTAAAAACTTTACAGTCTGGATTAGGCTATAGCTTTCTTTAAGCTGGAGAGGACAAAGAGTGGATCCAGGTAGTGATTGAGATTGGTCTGGTTCTGTTGCATTCACACTGAATTTCTACAGCGTGGGGTGCAGTGAAACTTATGATCAGTTGTGACTGAACACAAGCTTAATACAGTTGTAGGCAGTAATGGTTCACATTACAATAGTAGTTACCACATTAGGTTTGAAGTGTTTTTTTCACTATCTCGTTTTCCCTATATCATGGCAAATCTGGCTAGGCGACTTCCTTCGGTTGATGCACTTATAAATGAAATGTCCTGTGCATTGTTGCACAGTTAAAAGATAATGATGCAGGCAGGCACAATATTGTGGCTTTAGGCAGAGGGTACAGTAAGTAGCTCTGGGGATGACTGGGTGATTGTCAGATATGCTTACCTTTCATTGTGCGATTGTAAAAAAAAAAGCTATCTTACAAGCTACTGAAAATGTTGATGCAACGCAGCTAAATTTAGCATGCATGCTCGTGGCCCATCGGCCCAGGCAAATGTTTTCAAATGTTGCTGGTGTTAAATCAGAATAGGGGTTTTGCATGGTTGAAACCACTGCATTTCAGTACCAGTTTAAATGCATAAAAGACTGAGAGAGACGGAACGAAATTAAGAGCGTTACGCAGGTAGAATAATAAATGATAACAAAAATGTAATGCTTCTTTATTGAATCAATTATGAAGCATTGCATTTTTGTTATCATATTATTGCAGTGAAAGTTCCAGTGAAAGGCTATTACAGCATGACTATTAATTAATTGCTGATTACAGCGACATACTTGCGGTACCACTTCACTAATGGTGTATTTTACCATATGAATGTCATAAGCTATATTAGCTGTTACAGAGTAGCTTCTCAGTATCTCTTTTTTCATGTTTTCTTGGCTTCCCCATACTGAGGACTGATAACAAAGACTTTGTCTGGGGGAAATTCATTAGCAATGTGTAGGTTGCGTGTAGTTTCTGATAATCATTGCTACCGCTACCACTATTGTAGCGAGTTCAAGCATTTTTAACTAGCAAAGCTAGCAAAAAAGCTAGTATCCTCTGGCTGTAATATCAAATAGCAAGTTTACTTATCTACTGAGAAAATTATCAAACTATTTTCAGACTATTATCAGACCTCTTCAGACTATTTTCATGTCTGGAATACATGATGTTATAATGAATGGTTTAGGAAGGAAGTAGTGCAGTAGGCTGAATGTTGTTTAAGATAAACAGTGTTTGTGGAGAGGACATTTTTGCCATTGTGGAAAAGACATCTGCTTGTGCGGCTGGCAGTGGCAAACAATGCCATGTCCAGCGAAATTAATTTTAATCCCTAACCCTTTGATTAAACAACACCTGGTCTATATTTCTGAGTATAGCACAGATCTCAGTGTGCTGGTTTGCTAATATAAAATTCAGCAAGGAAGTGATTTATTAAAAGGATAAATAAAGCAGAGAATAACAAAAGAACAATGTGTCATTGTCAGTGATCCTGTGGGCTTTTCCTGTTAACACACTGGGTTTTCGGTATAATGACTTGCCCCCAAGGTCTGTTTCGAATGGTGAGTGCGTCCACTTTGGCCAGCAGCATTTCAGTGCATGGCACAATTGACAGCGGCTTCAACCAGGGAGGGAGGGTTGGAGGTGGAAGGATTTTTCCTGTCTCATTGCCAGAGGTGGGAAAATCCAGATTCAGAAAGTAAAAGTTCACCCCAGGATTTTGTTCCAGTCACATGGATTTGCTAACGAGCACCATTCCTCAGCCTAGGCGGTAGAGCTAAATCAGACTGGCTAAGTTCAGGGGTGCTATGAAATACATGGCAGGACTTTTACTTTCATGACCCCTGGACTTTCCACCCTCTGCTCATTGCACAAGAGTGACTGCACAGCTTGCTCAGCGTGCCTGCAGCAGCTACACATGTAAGCTACAGTCCGCTGCCATGACTTAGCTGGTGGATCACTGTGCAAACAGATGCACCGGCTAGCAGCATGGGCTTCAGAAGATTGAATGGTTGCCTGCACACTCCAAATTTGAAGGAAGATGTTTCGGTGATGAGACAGGCTTAAGATATTTGATTGGCCGGTTCAAATTTGGAAGGAAATAAACAAATGTTTATCGGTTGTGGTAAATAGGACAGGCCCATGAAAATATCAAATAAATTATGCATATAGGATGTTTAGCGTTTTCTAAGTCTTTGATTAAGGAATTTTTAAGCTTGAGAGAATATTAACACATCTGTGAAAACCGCAACTGTTAGTCCGATAGATAAGTTGCTAATATTATTTAAATGTACGATATGTCAAAATAATTGTACCTCTGCAACATTTGGAGATGCAGTGCATTCAAAACGTGCTTGTTTTATAAATATGCAACTGCATTTCATTTAGACAGATTCATGAACTATATTCAGACCATTGAAATACATGTGTACGGTTACATTTATATTAATTTGAATTTGCTCTGTTCTCTGACATATTCTGGAATGCTCCTCCACTGGTTGCATTTTTCCTCAGAATCCCGTAAGTGTAATGGCAGGAGTGTACTAAAAAACAATTCTTAAAACGTGGGTGTCACATTTGAACGGAATGTGGGCATGCGTGTGACTTTAAAATCTGAGTACCCTGATTTGCATTGTATTGCTGTTGGATAGAACCTATCCCCACCTCAATCCACTTTCCCAGGCAAAAAAAAAAAAAAAGTAAATAAAAGTTCCCAAAGCTTTGTTGCTGGCATGCTTAGCCGCACATCTTGGTTCTGCTGGATATGCAATGTTCGTGCATGTCTTTCTTTAACAATGTCAGAGTGAGCACTACCAGTGCTGGACATAGTAACACACCCATGCCGGCCATTCCTGTGGAAAACCAGTGTTTGCTATGAGAGTAATGGAATGAGCCCCCCCCCCCCCCCCTTTTACCAAAAAAATAATAATAACTTTCAATTTTCTTAAACAAGAAAACTTCCTGTTTATTCCTATGTGCTTTGTAGTATAGTAGTAGAGTAATGGGTAAGGAGTTGGTCTTCTAACCTAAAGGTCGTAGGTTCGAGTCCCTGCTAAGACAGTGCCATTATACCCTTGAACAAGGTACTCAATATGCATTGCTCAAGTATATACCCAGCTGTATAAATGGATGCAATGTAAATGCTATGTAAAAAAAAAAAAAAA
The DNA here is from genome assembly GCA_039654925.1 of Anguilla pacifica. Classification (NCBI taxonomy): domain Eukaryota; kingdom Metazoa; phylum Chordata; class Actinopteri; order Anguilliformes; family Anguillidae; genus Anguilla; species Anguilla pacifica. The sequence goes on along the minus strand of CM077285.1, from coordinate 73,535,688 downwards.
AAAAAGTTGTGTAAGTCGCTCTGGATAAGAGTGGCTGCTAAATGCCTTTAATGTTAGTATAAACAATAGACCACTAGAGGTTGAGCTTCCTCACCCCCCAACGGAATAAATACAGCTGTCATAAACCTCACAGCCTCACACTTGTGCCATAATGGAGTAATGGAGGGGGGGGGGGGGGGGGGGTCTAACTGCATGTCGAGATCAGCTGTCACTGGGGTTCCTCCACTGATGTTCGGGCCAGGCTTTGAAATGGTGTCCCCCAGACCCCTGGTGCCCAGCATGGGTCAGTGCTTAGTGTCACTGAGGAACGCTGATCAAAAAAACCAATCCATCTTACCTAAAATAGGAAAGTGCTGTGTGAACGCAGTTGGTTCTCAACTTTTTTTTTCTTTCTTTTTTTTTTTTTGGTGTGTGGGTGATGATCCCACGGTGATGTGAGGGACTTAGTGGAATGTACCAACAAGATATGATGACTGAACTGGATTTAAATTAAGTTGCTGTGCGTATGGCTATAAAAAAAAGAATTACCAACCCATGCTCTCAAAAAAGTTTTTAACAAACTATATAACAAATAAATGGTGCGTTGGCTTCTTATAATCATAGAAAGGAAAGACGGGAGCTCGCACTCTTAATGAATAGATATACATTATGAATGTCTATGCAACAAAATCATTTTCATTTTTATTCCTATTTGGACAAAGAGACAGGCATGTTTCGGCCTAAGCTGTCCTCGGTGTCTTGAAGTTCTTCTGACAAACAGGAAATATAAAACCAGAATAAACATGACATCATAATAGCCAATTATATCTGCATATGGCTATGCCTGAAAACCTTAGCAGTCGCTGTTCAAAAATTCTCAACAGTTGATGCATTGATGCCCTGGTAAATTTGTGGTCACCAAGGTTGAATTAAAACTAATTGGTGTTTGTAAGGCCATGCGATCGTAGTATTTTAAAATGTTTAATTTATTTCGAACTGGTAAAACCCACCGATGCCCATTTGTTAAATTGTGATTTCTGCATTGAATGTCAAAGAAGGATTACTGTGCATTTGTTATTTCAAGCATCCAGAAAATATGGTTCATAAGCAAACTACTTCACACAAGAGAAAACAGAAGAATGGCCTACAGATGTGATCCAAAATTCTATCTATATAGTATAAGCTGTAAAACATATAGTATAGTTTGCAAATGCATTGCAGGTATTGTATTACTTTCGGCAAATCATCCTAAATGTAAAGGTAGAACTTTTTTCTCAGTGGGGAAGTAGTTTGAAAGGCTAATGATAGACGTTGAGCTCTGAAATGTCAGAGGTGGTTGATTGAGCGCAAAGTAGGCCGGCCTACGAACCGTCACAAACGGTCCTGTACAATTATCCTGTTAACTTTAATTCCATTGTTATGGAATCTGATGCAGATTGTCAGATGCAGATGTATGTCGTGACATTCTCTCGCACTCGTGTAGTGTTGATTTCTATGCAAACGTAATATACTTAGTCAGTATGCATTGAGAACCAGCAAACAACCGAACAAGAATTTAGTCTAATAAATTTACTATGTAAAAAAAAATTCTACATTCTTATTCTCCCTTACTGTCAAACAGTCCATATTTTGCTTCCAAGTTTCATTTACAACATTATTCTGTTTTTGGTTGGGATTAGTTTATTTCATTATATCTTGTTCTTTAAAGTTGATGTTCGACATCAAAGGAACAATATAGCCTTTGAAGTACTATGGGGTAGGATCAGTGTCTCATCTGCTCTTAAAGATCCCCGCAATGACGCTTGGAAAGTCGCACCGTATTAAACCCCCAGAAAGAGGTGTCCTCTCTGCACTTGATGTCTCCTCGAGAATAAAATTAATTGGTTTCGTGTTCACGGTTGAAAAACATATTTGTGGCGTCAAATTTTTACAAACACGTATCTAAATTTGTGCGTTCTACTCGCCAAAATGCTGCCGTTTGTTTTACTCAGCGATGGAACGGAATTCATTCAATAGCTATGATAAGACGACTACGAGAAAATGATCGTGCTTCTGTTCTGGTCGTCTTTGTTTTTTATTTTTTTATTAGGTTTGTGGAACATGCAAGTAAATAACCACCCAATTAACTAAACAAAAGTGGGGGGGAAACTCCTGATATCCGCAGTGGTTTCGTGTCGACTTCAATAAATATATCCAGCCTTTATTGTGCACTCCAGAAACGAATGGGTTAAATTTCAAACTATGCAAGAAGGGAGGCCTGTGTCTTTAAAGTTTATGTAGCAACAGAGGGATTGCAGGCATAATACTATTGGGGCGGCAGATCACTTACTTCTGACGTCCCAAAGCCTCAGGGAGTTGGCTCAAGATTGCTAGTCTTTGATAAGGTCCTTGCAACTTAGTAACAACTTTGTTGTTCCAAAAATAAGACAAAAATCAGTCTGACGGCTTCCCGAGCATTTCTATTCATTATTCACATTTTGCGTTCGTATTTTGTTATTTGCTTTGCGATGGAATTCGCTAATACGAACTTATAAATGCCGTTTTCGCTTTAAAGCGCAACGGAGAATCATTGTTTTCTATGTACCTTTCGGGACCAGGCCGTCGGTTCCTTACTTTGATGTCCACAGTTAAACCTTCAGCCCAGTTCGTATTGGAATAGCCTATAGACGAGATCCGTCGCCTGCTATGACTGCTTGAAACGCTACCTGGGGAGAGCAGAAGCGGGTCCTTTTTTAGGCGAAAAAGTCACGTTTGCATTCCCCGTCTTTGTGAGACTCGAATAGAGTGCCGCCTATCAACTGAAACTGTGGATTACTTTTTTTATCGCATTATTCAATTGGATAATATCAAGAGGATTTTTGGTGGAGCAAACCCCATGGATCGGTGGTAAGTTGTTGGAAGAATGTGTGCGATCCGAGCGGTTGTCACCCTGCGCGTTGCTTTGATGTTTTGTTCAGACGCTTTGAGGTTGGGGGAAAATGTTTTATGTGTGTAGGCGAAAAAATACGGTAGAAATGGACGGTTAACAGAAATCGATGTTGTATCTAGCGTGCGCGTTTCAATGTTTTTTTCATAAGTAGCCTAGTGATATGGATCCTTTCAGTATCCAGCTGGGCAAGGGAAAAACTTAGAAAAGTAGCCTGTGTTTGATTAGTTTTACCTCCTCCTCCTCCTTGAGATCGTGACACCCCCTGTGATCAAAAAAAAGGATTGCCTGTGTAGCCTACTTCGGGGTCAGTTGTCGAATGGGACGAGTGTTCATCAGACAATCCTTTCTGCACTAAGGACACACATGGGCTTTTTAGATACATTCAGACGTCCCTCGCATTCCTGCCTTTTGACGGATTATTGTTGCGTTCATTGGGAAGCGTTTTTGTTGGACTTACAATACATCGTAAAAGAAGACTACGAATAAATGTTCTGAGCTTGCTTTTCGGGTCGCTTGTATCCACATTTTCCGCTTTTTATCCGACTGTGGATTGAACACACAATGGTATGTGAGTTACAAACGTTTCGAATCACGAATTGATTTCTGTGAAGCGATCGTGTATCGCGAATGTAGCTGGCTACATGTATGCGCATAGATAGCTAAACATTTGATTTCGTCGCTATTTGGTTGTCTTTGTTAGCATTGTAACTGAATAGTTAGCCTGCGTTATCACTTGATATAGTACGCCTATCCTCCTTCTGCTTTAACGGCGAATGCGGCTATAGCCTTACTTAAACGGTGAAGTGGGATAATCTTATAGGAGATCGGTAGGTGTTTGTGGGTATCGACTTCTCATTAAGATAGCGAGCTAGTGTGTTCGGAAGTTCAGCAGCGCCAAAGTCACATTTCATAGGCGTGATCTTGCGTATTGACTATGCATGCATTGGTAAGTTTTTATTGTATTTTTTTTTGTTGTTGTTGTTTTTTTTTTGTTTTTTTTTGGCGTGACCTACATTAACGCCGATTCAGTTATTTTGCATAAACTACTTGTATATTTAGGTTAGCCTATATGGTGGGGATATAGACTTGAGTTCGTTTAATTAGCCAGCGTAATGGTGCCGCGTTGCTGTGTGAGCTCAATGCATTTTGGTATAGCCTACGCGTGAGTTCACGTTGGAAAGATTGGAAATCGGTGGAATTATTATCGATCGGTCATTAAACGCATGAATCACTTCCTTTTATCGTTGAGTTGTGTTCATTGCAAATTTATAAGGAAGTCGTGGTATGTTTTTAGAACTTGCGGTTAAGATTTGTCTGTGGGTAACCTGTGTGAAACGTCAAAATATTTAAGCGTTCCGTTTCTGACCTGGGCGACAGCATTTCTGTAAATGTATTATTGCCTAAATGGAGCACCTGCTGCAACATGCTCTCAATTTATATTCTGTAAAGAAGGTAAGCGATCGGCTATGCTTACACAGCCACTGCTGTTGAGGTTTGTGGGTTTTATATTCGATAGCCTTTGAGTGCCTCTGTGAACGTGGACTACTAGCTATATTGCTCATTTTTATTTGTGTAAATCTGATTATCCACATAATCGTGCTGGAAGTATTCTTTCACGTTCCCTGTTTTCCTTCGTGTAGCCTATTTTCGTTCTTAACCTGTTTGAGTTCCCGAAAAGACCGTAGCCTAGCCTACTTCGCGTCTTGCTTTGAAGTTCGGCGGATCTGGTTTTGATTAGATCAATACTTTCTGTTTCAGAGAGAAGGGCTGAGAGGCTCCCCCGCTGACTTAAGAGAGTGAGGAGATTACAGTGGAGCTCAGAGGACGCGCGCGGCACATAAGGAAACGGGAGCTGGAGCCATGAGCAGGGCTCTCGCGGACCACATCAGCAGTAGCTTCAGAGAAGATGCCCCTCGTCCGCCGGTCCCGGGGGAAGAGGGAGAGGCGCCATGCCACGCAAATCCCAGCAAATTTGCCATGATGCGACCTCAGAATAAGACTAAAGCGATCGCCGTGGCTCCTCCCGGGTCGACGCCGAGGAGAAACGAGGATGGACTAGGGGAACCGGAGGGAAGCGCTTCCCCGGACTCGCCGCTCGCTCGGTGGACCAAGTCTTTGCATTCTCTTCTGGGGGACCAAGACGGCGCTCACCTTTTTCGTACATTTCTGGAGCGGGAGAAATGCGTGGACACTTTAGACTTCTGGTTCGCCTGCAATGGTTTCAGACAGATGGACCTCAAGGATACCAAAACGCTACGAGTTGCCAAAGCTATTTACAAACGGTACATCGAGAACAACAGCATTGTTGCCAAACAGCTGAAGCCTGCGACTAAAACCTACATACGGGATAGTATTAAGAAGCAACAGATAGACTCCGCGATGTTTGATCAAGCGCAGACTGAGATCCAGTCAACAATGGAGGAAAATTCTTACCAGATGTTCTTAACTTCTGATATATACCTCGAATACGTCCGTACCGGGTGTGAAAACCCTGCTTATGTAAATCATAACGGGCTTGGGAGTCTCAAATTGATGTGTGGGTATCTGCCCACGCTGAACGAGGAAGAGGAGTGGAATTGCAGTGACTTAAAGGCGAAAGCCTTGGCTTCTGTTGTTGGGCTATCTGCTAAAGCACTTCGGGCAACTGCTTCCATAAGAACGGCAGAGGTGCTAGAGAATGGGTACAGGTAAGATTGCTACTCACTCATCTTTAATTGAACGATTTGCAGCTACAGAAATGGCATGCATTACGAATTTCATTGATCATTTAGTTAAGTTTATTTAATCTGCGATTTATTCTCTCCCAGTGTCACCTTTTAAAAAAATGATTGTTTTAATAGGCTACTTGCATGCGCTATTTATATCGTGGATTGTTCAAGCAGAAACAACGCACGTTTGTAATAGCATATCTTTTTCATTGTGTTCCGTTAAATGGGTACGATTGTAATTTTTCGTGTTGTTTTAAGATTTGCATTTCACTTAATATTGAGAAACACTGAGATCATCTCCAGTGCGCTCACATTCAGTGCCTTCTCACCTGCCTCGCGTTAAGTCAGAGGGGGAAACATCAATGAAACTGGTCTTCCTTTTAAGTAAATTGTGTCTTGCAGGCGGCCCTCTGCTGGCTCGCGCCAGCTTCCTGCACTTTGAAATTGTTCCGCAGATAGAGGCTCATCTTGCATGAAGTTCAGAGACCAAGTCTGGCTGCAGCTATATCAAAGTGTATGATGCCATTGCAAAGTTATGCGTCAGACGCGCTTCTATTTTTTTGTTCGATTTTTTTTAAATACTTTTTTTTTTTTTTTTTTTTAAGTCTGCCATTGAGTTGCACTTGGCTGAAAATCCTCAGTGTTGTAAATGCCCAACGGTCACACTGTTCGTAGAATAGGATATCCAATATTTTCTTCACTTTGTTTTGCAAGTTAATGGCTCTTTTCGGAAATGCCTCTCTCTCTCTCTCTCTCTCTCTCTCTCTCTCTCTCTCTCACTCACTGTGACACACACACACACAGCGAGAGCCAAGGTTAGATCCTTTTGTAAGGAGATGAAAGATAAGGCATTGTTGGAAAGCACCCACACTCTTCTTAAGATCGCTTCCCAAATATTGTCTGACAGCTGCTAGCTGTCTTCATGGGGAACGTAAGTTTGTGGATTTTATGCATGCATGTGCATCAAAAGGGAATAACAAAACTTTTAAAGGTATTTCTGTACATTAAAAAACACATCTGTGCACAATTAGAGTACTGCTAATGTCTTGATCTTTATTTTAAAAAAGAGAACCTTCTGGAAGCATTTTGCTTTTGATTGTAACATTAGCTTTTATGATGGTTAAAAAATATGTTTTTTGTTATATAAAATAGATTTCGCAAATCGCATGTGAACTCACGAATGAAAAGAGAATTGAGGATGGATATGCCTTCCCCAAAACTGGCCAATTGTCCTTTCTTTCCACTTGTACACTGCTGGATTTATGAACTTTGTGTAGCAAAGTATTTTAGAGTTGTGTGAGAGTTTTCGTGCCAGACAAACGTCTGGCAACTTAAAGCCAACTGTTGGCACTTGAGTGGGCCGTAGGACCCACGCTGCAGGGCAGAAAGTTTGAAAAGGTCTCAGGGCAACGGTATGAGAAGCTGGCGGTTCCAGTGACGCTGGCTGTTTCTCTTAGCGAGCGAGATTGTTGACATGATGGAAGCATCTCTTTTGGGTCCCGCCGCCGTCGGTGTGGTCTAATCTCCCTCTGAAGAGAGAGAGCGAGGGCCCCATCCTCTCCGCCTGCTCCACACCAACTCTTTATGTCGCTAAATTTCCATCTGAAACATGTGGAACTAATTTCACCACAGCTCAGATTCTCCCCCCCCAACTGAGCCACCCCCCCCCCCCCAAAAAAAAACCCACCAGCACCGCTCTTCGACCACCACTCTTTTTTGCTTGTGATTTTTATACCTTTCCCTCGACTGTTTTATCTGTCCTTTTTTTTTTTTTTTTTAAATTTTTTTAAGAAAAATCCTACGGACAGAGGCCGAGCGTCCGTCCTTTGGCGAGAGAGAAAAAGGGAAAGGAAAGACAGGAAGGGATGGGGGGGTGATCATGAAAGAGAAAGAAAGAAAGAAAGAAAGAGGGAATATGTGAGCCCAGCTGTGCTAAATACCTGACTCTTTGCAAGAGCCTCCAAAGGTCAGGTTTGAGCTGGGGCCGACGGCTTTAGTCATGCTGTGTCTCTCCGCTCTGCTCTCTGGCCAGTAGGCACTCTCGTAAAGAAGAGGCCCTCCTTCCCCCTTTCTGTTCTTCTCTCTCTCTCTCTCTCTCTCTCTCTCTCTCTCTCTCTCTCTGTCTCACTCTCTCTCTCTCTCTCTCTCTCTCTCTCTCTCTCTCTCTCTCCTGCCCAAGCTTTGAGCTCAAGTTTTCTTCCCCCCCCCCCCTACCCCACCCCCTTCACCAGTGAAACAGGAATGCATCACAGCAGGAGAGAGAGAGAGAGTTTGGAGGGCGGACGAGGTGGGGTGGTTGCTGGAGAGAGGGGGCTGAGGAGGGGCCCAGAATTAAGGGGGTGGTGGTGTGTCGAGGGGGGGTGGAAGGGGGTGTGTGTGCAGCTTCAGAGGGGTTGAAACGTGCAGGACCAGGGGCCTTGCGCAAACAAAGGGTCCAGAGATGGTGGAACAAGGGGAAGTGCTGCTGTCCGCTCACACAGCTGTGCTGCTCACTTAACTTTCCCCCAGCATGCCCTGTTCCAGGGGGGGTGGGGGGAGGGGACATGAAAGAGAAAGAGAGGGAAAAAAAAAACCCACAGATCTTGCTGTCACATTCCAGAGGCCCTGAAGCCGTGTGGAAGCAACTCTAATTATTAAAATCCGTACACCCTCACAGAATAAAAACAAAGGCTCTTGTTTTCAAATTTGGATCCATGTGCCCATGTACATAAGCCACACATTTGCATAGGTAATTAATTAGCACGTATCTCTTAGACTCAATCTAGTGTGATTGTGTGTGTGTGTGTGTGTGTGTTTTTTTGAGAGACCTGGATATGTTTTATTGTTGACTGCATTCATCAAAACACCCTTTTGGTTTCTTTCAGATCCCACAGGCTCGGCGACCCCGCGAATCCTTATCATGTCAACTCCGGGTACGTGTTCGCCCCCGCCACCAGCGCCAACGACAGCGAGTTCTCCAGCGACGCCATGACGGACGACTCCATGTCCATGACGGACAGCAGCGTGTGAGTGTCCCGCGCGTCAGCCGTCGCTAGCGCCGTCGCCATCGCGGCGTCTCCGTCCTAAAACCCCCCCCGACCGTACGTTAAAAACGAAAAAACGTCCGTCCGCCGGTTCGCTTTCGGCCGTCCGTAAATCCACGGAAACCCGTTTCCCGCTTTCGCTAACGCTAACGGCGTCTCGAACGGCGCGAGCCGGACGGCTTTTTTTGGGGCCGTGCTTTGGGTGGCCGGGCGCAGGTTAGCGCGCGGTTTGTCCGCGGGTTTGTCAGAAGCGGACGTCGAAGCCCCCCCGTTTCGAAAAGCCTGCGTTCCCGGGCGCCCTCTTTCGGGGCGGCGGCCCGCGGCTCGCCGTCGGGAGGGCCGGTGACGAGCGGTAGAGGCGGCGACCGCTTCGGCGGGCGCCGTCCTCGGATGTTACGTTTAGGGGGTGTAAGAGGACCGCCAGCTCGGGCGGGAGCGTTGGACGCGGCGTTGGTTTCGGAGTCGGGCCGCGGCGGGGCCTTCGCCCGCGATTTTGCGGCCGCTTCGGCGCGCTAACCGACGCCCCTTTGTGCGACCGGTGGCGCGACTCCGCGGCGACGCTGCGTTTTCAGCTCCGAAGCAAAGCTGCTCGATGCGCTTCCTGTGTGCTCGTCAACACGTCCAGTCACATTCAGCTCAGTCGAAGGCTGTATTACACTGACGGCTGCTGGATTCAGTCACCTTGTCATTCTTAGTCTGCGTGCGAAGTCGCTTGTTTGAATTTGCTGTGGACAAATGCGTCCGTTATTTTATCATCCAGGTCAATGACCTGTTGATAACCTCGGAATGACCATTATATTAAGTGCATTCAGAAGGCTACTTTTGGGATGACCCATCTTCCATGCATAACATTTTTGTATTTGCTTAATATATGACAGAGACCAGTTGATTTTGTTATTATTTGGTGCCTCTATCCCCGGTGGAGATGGCACCATTTATGTTTATGATTATTAAGTTTGTTTTGAAGTGTTACGGGAATTTTTTTTTTTTTTAATTTGGGGGACGTTACTCTTCTCCCAAGAACAGGGATATCCCTCCCGAAAAATGCTTTCTTTTTTTCTTTTTTTTTTTCCCATCGTTGCTTTGTTTTCCGCTGAAGGATATGGGGGGGGCGAGGGGGGGGGGTGAAATCCCATTTGTGCCTTAAGACAAACTCATTGAAAAATGTTGGCAGCGAATGAAAGTCGGCTCACTCGCACGGTGGCTTGATTTCCTCCCTGCTGTGGCTGGCCCGGTGAGATCATGTGTCAGTAAGGCATTCACGCGAAGGGGGTGGGGGGGGGGGGGTGGTGGGGGGGGTTAGTCGTTCCTGGACCCCAGGACCTGGTCACCTGGGATCCACAGTGGCAGGATTAAGGGCCAAACCCCCCCCCCTCCCCCCCACCGATCGCCACGCCGAACCCCTTCTCATCCACCGCGCCCCACCACGCACCACCCCACCCCGTCCCGTCCCCCCTCCCTGTCCCATCTCGGTTTTTTTTTTTTTTTTTGCGGCGGTGCCAATTGTAGGAGCTCGCAGCCGAGTGCGGGGAGTGCGAAGTAAAGTGCACGGAGGATGAAAGGCTTCGCTGAGTCGCTTTCAGCCCCATTGTCGGGCTCCGGGAGCTTAGGGGGATAAGAGGGTGGCTGGCTGCTTTGAAAATTACTTGCACAAGTGAATAGGAGATCCCCATAATGCGGACCCCTGAAAGGAGCCTGGCTGTTTTTCCTGCCTGCACAAAGGGCTGGCCATGGCCGGCTGAGGGAGGCCAAGGGGAAGCCTGCTTGATTAAACTGCTTGGGGGGGGGGGCGGGGTGTGGGGGGGGGATTAATATTTTTTGGTGGGGGTTGGGAACTGAGATTGGTGTTGGGTTGTTGGGTTTGGGGTGGGGTGGGGATGGTGGGGGGGGGGGGGGGGGGGTTTGGGGGGTTGTGGTGAGGCGGTTGGTGGAGTTGAAAGTGGGATGGAGTTTGGGACGGGGTGTTTGGTCCTCCCCTCGCGCCCCGTTTTCCTAAAAAAGAAAGAACCCAAACGCGCGTTGCGAGAGCGTCGCCGTGCTTTCCCAGGCTGTTCCGCGGCTTCCCGTAGCCGAGGAGAGGGATTGCCCGGGCGGACTCGCCGCGTGAAGAAGTTGCGCGAGCGGTTTTGTGGGAGCGGTGAAATGTAGAGGACGCGGAAGCGTGTTTGGCCGCATCTCCGCTCTCCCCGCAAATAAACGCAGTTTAAATCTCCCAGTTGCGAAATTTCCACGCGCAGGTGGCACGCAGGGCATTGACTTCCGCAGGTCTGCCCTTTCTCTCTCTCTCTCCTCCTCTGACTCTTTCTCATGTTGCCGCGCTTAAATAATAAATAATAAATAAATAAAAAAAAGAGCTTCCTCTTCGTTGGGGGAACAATTTGATTAGCGTGTCTTTTTTATTACGGTTAAAAGGCACAGCGTAAGTCTGAATCCCATTTTTAGATAAAGAGAGAAGAGGGAGGGAGGGGAGGGTAGATGAGGGGAGGGTAAGGGGGGAGGATTTTTTGCTTATATCTTATTTATGGATTTACTTGGACACGAGGGAATGCCGCTGTGCCAACTTCAAACATTACCTTATCTTACAAACCAGCCTTTTGATGTTGCAGAGATCAGAGGCTCTCCGCAGAGCCGCTGCCAAATGAAGATGGCAGCGAGCGTGTGTGTGTGTGTGTGTGTGTGTGTGTGTGTGTGTGTGTGCGCGCGCGCGGGTGCGAGGTTTCAAAGCCCCAGTTAAAAACTGCATTTTGGGCTAGGTCACACACACACACACACACACACACACACACACACACACGCACTTCTGAGTTTGAAAAAGCGAGCAAGATAATTGGCCTGGCTTAAATGGCGGTCCACTGCTGACTTTGTTGGCCTGCCCGACAGGGGGAGAAAGGGGTTGGGGAAAGAGGAAGTGAAAGAAAAAGAAAAAAGAAAGTTGATTCTTGCTGTTTTATGTCTGTGTATGTATGTGTGTATACGTGTGTGTGTGTGTGTGTGTGTGTGTGTTTGTGAGCTGCAAGATTTTTATCATTTTCCTTAGCCAGATAGGAATGTCATCAAAGTTGCGGCAATTCGGTTGAAATATTTAGCTTATTATTTTTTTCATGTGCTGCAAAAGGGCCAGTGTGCAGCTGACAGAGCTGCGCTTAAACTTCCCAAATGGAAGTGCCTGTCACTGTGTGCTGTGCTGTATTTTAGGGGAGTAAATTGAGGTGTTTTGATTGGCTCTTTGATTTTCTTTAATGTTCACCTCAGGGTTGCTCCTGCGAGTGTAGGGTCTTCACTTGAGTTGCTAATGGTGCCCCCGGGGTATCCTGGGAAGGGTCTGCTGTTGCTAATGCCCATTTGGGGGGGTTGTCTTGACACAAGTGTGAATGGTGGAGGGGGGGAGGGGGTGATCTTCTCTTGCATGATAGATCCAAAGTTTTGTTACCTGTTTCACCTCCCCTTGAGGGGCCAGTCAGAGTTTGGGGAAACCAGGAAACCGAAGGTTGTGTGAAGGCACGGTTGGGAGTTCTCTTGTGGATGTGCCTGCGGTGCTTGACCCACTTCTCCCCCCCCCCCTCCATTTTGGCAGAGATGGCATCCCGCCGTACAAGCTGGGCACCAAGAAGCAGCAGCAGCGAGAGATGCACCGCAGCGTCAAGATGAACGGCCAGGTGCCTCTTCCTCACTTCCCCGTAAGTGTCTCTCCGAGCCCCGCCCGCCCTCAGAAAACTTTCTGATCCCAGCACCCGACCGGTTCCTGCCTCCATTGGGAGTGGGTCCCGTCCCGTCCCGTCCCCTCCCCCCCCCTCCCCAAGTGAATGTTTTGACAGGGTACTATATTTTTTCACACAGGAACAGAGACTCATTTTCATATAAAAGTCAGTAAATGAAAGACAAAATTAGCATATCATTTTTTCATTTCTTTTTCAACATCCCCCCCCCCCCTTAGGTTCCCTAAAGCTGTCAAAAATACAAACCAGTCTTGTTCTCATATTTTCCCCACCTCAAAAAAAAGGAAGTTACTTCTGGAAATAATAACTGGCAGATCCCGAATAAGGATGAGCCAGCGGCGGATCAGGACGTGGGTACGGTGGGTGTTGGGTCCGGTCCCGTAAATGAGGCTGTTCGGTCCTGGGGCTCCCGAATCAGCTGGCTCTTCTCGACAGGGCTTTGATCTGGAGATGAATGGAGCCGGTTTGTGTAAAAGTGACAACTTCCAACAGCGCAACCCCCTTTTTTCCACAACACCCCCCCCCCCCCCCTCGCCTCCCACGCCCTCCCCCCCCAATCTTTGGATCTGAGCAGAGTCCCGGTGTTTTTTTGTTTTGTTTTTTTGTGGGGCGGGAGGGTGGGGGGGGGGGGGGGGGGGATATGGCTGCTCTAGGCTCAGCGCTTCAAAAAGGCAATCATGGGGGTTGGGGGGGGGTTAAACGTGGTGGGCTGGGGAGGGGGGGAGGGGGCGGTGTACGCTTGGGTACATGATGGCAGAAATAAAAAAAGCTAGTAAAACAAAACCGTCTCGGTCTCCTTCAGAAACAGCGCCTGCGTCCCCGGGAGCGAGGCGCACTTCCTGATGGCGTGGCGGCAGGGGAAGCGTCTTGTCGCCTCCCTTCTTTCTCTCTCTCTCTCCCTCTCGCGCGCTTTCTTCTCCCGGTTTTTAATGTCTCCCCTCTGATTCGGAGACGGCTTGCCCCCCCCCCCCCCCCCAGGGTGCGGCGGCTTCAGGCAGCGGGGCGGGGGGGGGGGTCCCACTGCGGCGAATAGCGGCTCCCCAGCAGCCGCTGCCTTCATCTCCCCCTTCATCCTCCTCACAAAGAGATGAGAGGAACCGAAAAAAAAAGCCAAATCAAGAAAGCGCGAGGACATAAAAAAAAAAAATAATAAAAAAATAATGCACATATAGTTAAAAAAAAAAAGTGCTGGTGTCGCTGGTGTACCTCTGAGGTGCCCAGCGTGCAGTCAGGAAATAAATTATCGCTTCTCCTTCTGATCTCGAACCGTTTGACTCCTCTATCTCCCCCCCCCCACACCCCCCTCTGCCTGCACACATCTCTCCATCTTATTTTTTCTTTTAATTTTCTCTCTTTTCTCTTTTTTTTCTTCTTCCCGTCGATATCTGGCTTTTATTCTGAGGTTTTAGCGCGCCCGTCCCTCCCCGCCCCGGCGCGCTGTTTGATGTTCGGCAGAGGGGCCTTTGAAGCCATCTGACTTCAGAGCGCGCGCTGATGGCTTGGTTGCGCTACAGAGGGAACAAGCGGGGGCCCCTCGGAGTGAGACCAACTGCTCACCCCGACGGCGGGCCCCGCCATCGTTGGACGGGGGGGGGGGGCAATGTGGGGGGGTTTGGCGGGAGAGGAGGCGGAAAGGGAGGGTTAGCGCGTGGCCCGGTCCGGAGAGCGAGAGGCAGCCATGGCGGATGCTTGGCCCCGGGGACAGCCGGTTCGTACCCCCCCCCCCCCCCCCCACCTGGGCTAACCGCGCCTCCCCCTTCGTCTCCCCGCAGAGGACGCACCGCCTGCCCAAGGAGATGACCCCAGTGGAGCCGGCCGCCTTCGCCGCCGAGCTGATCGCCCGGCTGGAGAAGCTGCGGAGGGAGAGGGAGACCATGAGCTCCCTGGAGGAGCGGCTGCAGCAGATCCAGGAGGTGAGAGGCCCGGACCTCCCGCTCGCTGAAGTGTGTGTGTGTGTGTGTGTGTGTGTGTGTGTGTCACGCTTTTTTCAGTGCATTAGGTTGGCCTGTCATTCCCCCCATGGAAACCTTGTGCTTGACAGTTGTGCGTTGTAACTGTTGTTTCTGTGCGCACGTTTGCTAACAGCGCGGGAGAAATGACAGAGAGAGAGAGACAGTCCGGGCAAGCCTTTTGGCTTCATTTAAGTTACGTTCTCAGGCTCCTCATCCTGGGACCCTTTTCCCTTATCTTCCCCGACGTGCCCTAAATTCTTTAAATAGCGCGCGTTCAGCGGCACTCAAGTGGCGTGTCATCGAGCGCGAGCGGAGCCTGCGTCCCTTTGTGCAGCGAGCCGCGCCTGACACATTAAACGCACCAAAGGCCTAATCACCGGGGCAACCGCTCTCAAACGGGGAGCAGCTAGGGGCTCCGCCGCGCTCCCGCGCGAGACCGGCCAATCACGGCTGCCGCCGGAGCCGCCTGTCGCCGCTTGTTACATCGCTGACTTCGCGGCCCGCAGAAACGTCTCTGAAGATTTGGATTTTTTTTAAAAAAAACGTATTATACAGCCAAGCCCGATCATAGGGAATTTAGCATGAGACGCGCTCGTATTAGTCGTAAATGAATTCCAAAATGGCTAGGCTTGAAGCTGGTCTCTGTGCGTGTCATTGGAGTGATTTCGGTGGTCTGACGCAGTGCTTTGCGCATGTGTGTGTGTAGGAAGAAGAGAGGGACGAGAGTGAGGTGCCAGGCAGCGCCCCCCACCACCCCGCTCACCCCCTGGGCCTGCTGCCCTCCGGGTCCCTGGAGGAGGACCCCCAGGTCATCCTGGACGAGCACCTGTCCCGGGTACTCAAGACCCCCGGGTGCCAGTCGCCCGGGGTGGTCCGTCACTCGCCCCGGTCCCGCTCCCCGGACCGACACCCCGCCCTCCACGGGACGGCGCTCGCCAAGCCCCTCCTCCCCGGCCCCGCCCTGGGCCCCTACCCGCTCAGCTGCGGGGTGGGGAAGGCCTTCCTGGCCAAGCAGTCCACCAAGCACATCCACCACCACTACATCCACCACCACCACGCCGGCCCCAAGACCAAGGAGCAGGCGGAGGCCGAGGCGGCCCAGCGCACCCAGTGCCTGTGTCCCGGCGGCGGCGGCGACTACTCCTCCTACCACAAGTGCCGCGGCCACGGCAAGGAGCAGCCCGCCAGCCCGGCGGAGCTCACCCTGGGGTGAGTGCCCCCCCCCGGCTACGCGTGTGCCTCTGCCCCGCCCGGCAGAGCCACGCCCCGTTCGCCCGCTGCAGCTACGCCTTCGGACGCTGTGCGGTCCGAACCCAAATCCAGAACGTTTTGCTTCATAGGCAAAATGTTGCTTGTATTGATGGAATATTACATGACTGGTGTGATATCCAAATGGAAGACGAGGCCAGGTCAGAACCTAGTATATGGCTGGACCTCTCCGGGCCGACCAATGGTGTAACTTCATAAGTCGGCCGACCAATGGGGTAACTTCATCACTCAGTCCGTCACTCAGTCACAGACATTTGCGTTTGTAGGGCTACAAAAAGGAAACATCCTGTACGTTTAGTCCTTGGCAGATGGGCCATGGTAGCACGATGCAACTAAAAAGATGGAAACTTTGCAAGATGGCAGCCAAAGACTCAAAATGGCAGGGATCAATGGCTTAGGGCACAGCTATCCTGGCCTTTTCTGTTCTTCTTTATTTCTCTCGGGTGGAACTTTTTGTAATTTTGTTCCAGTCGATAGTAAAATTCCTTTTAAGTTTCTTTGCCTATCTTAACCTTTGATGCCGTTTCTTTTCATGTTTCAGCTACGCAAAGGAACATCAGTTTTTAGCCAAATGCAGTATAAATTATGAATTTTGCCGACAGACCCTCTAATCTCTGCGGAAGTCCATTCCGTTGCTTTACGGAGGTGATGGAAGCGCAGGCGTTGACGATGGTTCTCTTTTCTTTTTGGCCGCAGGCGCCCGAGCGCCCTGTCCAAACGGCCGAGCAAGGCCAGCGAGGGGGCGGCCCAGCTGAACGGCGAGGGCGGGGGGGGCGGCAGCACCTCCCCGCAGCTCCCCTCGGACGGCACGGACCGCTCGCAGAACGTCTGGCAGTGGATCCTGGAGAGCGAGAGGCAGAGCAAGCACAAGCAGCACAGGTGAGCAAGCAGCGGCACAGGCTACACGCACACAGGCTACACGCACACGGGCTACACACACAGGTTACACACACACAGGCTACACGCACACAGGCTACATGCACACGGGCTACACGCACACGGGCTACACGCACACGGGCTACACGCACACAGGCTACACACACACGGGTTGCACACGGGTTACACACACAGGTTACACACACACGGGCTACACGCACACAGGCTACACGCACACGAGCTACACACACACGGGCTACACACACACGGACTACACACACACGGACTACACACACACGGGTTACACACTCGAGCTACACACTCGAGCTATACGCACACGGGCTACACACACACGGGTTACACACTCGAGCTACACACTCGAGCTATACGCACACGGGCTACACACACACGGGTTACACACTCGAGCTACACACTCGAGCTACACGCACACGGGCTACACACACACAGGCTACACACACACCAGTTACACACACACGGGTTACACACACACACACACAGGTGAGCGAGCAGCCGCACAGGCTACATGCACACAGGCTACACGCACACGGGCTACACACACACCAGTTACACGCACACGGGCTACACACACACCAGTTACACGCACACGGGCTACACACACACCAGTTACACGCACACGGGCTACACACACACACCAGTTACACGCACACGGGCTACACACACACCAGTTACACACACACGGGCTACACGCACACGGGCTACACACACACCAGTTACACACACACGGGCTACACGCACACGGGCTACACACACACCAGTTACACACACACGGGCTACACACACACCAGTTACACACACACGGGCTACACACACACCAGTTACACACTCGAGTTACACACACACCAGTTACACACACACGGGTTACACAAGGTGCAACGAATGCGCCTGTTCTGTGGCCTTTATTTCACGTGGCTGCTCTCAGTCATACTGCAACACGTTCCGAAGATCGTGACCTCAGCTTGACACGATGACTAGACGAACACGCGAGCTGTAACAGGATCCAGCCGGCCGATTCGCTGGCGGTTAAGGTGCGGTAGTCATCGATGAAGCAGCCGCACGCCCTCTCGAGGAGCCCCTGTGCGTTGTGAGTAACGTAAGGAGGAGGACAGGCCGCGCTAACTGTCTCTTTTCGGTCTCTCCAGCGCTCAAGGCATCAAGAAGGCCTACACCACGGACTCCTCCTCCAAGACGCTCCCTGGCCGGACGCACTCCTGGGGAGGAGGAGGCGGCGGCGGAGGCGGCGGCCACGCCCGCGCCCACCATCCCGCCCACCCCTTCATCCAGGACCCCGCCATGCCCCCCCTGCCCCCGCCCAACACGCTGGCCCAGCTGGAGGAAGCCAGGCGGCGACTGGAGGAGGTCTCCAAACCCCCCAAACAGAGGTGCGGTGCTAAACCTAAGTCCTCCCCCCCTCTTAGGCCTGGTCTCCCCTCTTTTGATTGGCCAGGCTCTTGAGTGATCTCACCAATCAAACGGTTCAATTCCTGCAGTTGTTTGCATGCCAAAATAAATCTGGATTAAATTTCATTGGGCCAAATGTTTTCAAAGCCAAAATGACTGAAAATGGACAAAGCATTCCCACAGAATATTGACGGAAAGTGCTTCACATCTGCATGCCTGCTAGTCAGAGAATGTGGAGACAGTCTCAGAAGCCGTCCTGTGACGGGACATTCTGAAAAGCTCTCGGAGATGCACAGAAACTGGTATTGCGTCTCGGTACACTGCTCCGCTCGCCATACTGAGTTGATTTTGTGTTTGTCAGGCATTCAACATCGAGCCTTCAAAGAGACAGGAGTCATTCTGCGGCTTTCCAGGGTGGAAATGCACCTCTATCAAGTCCCGGGCTTCAAACAGAAGAGTATGTTTTTCTCCCTCTGTTCTACATCTGTGTCCCTGATTTTTTTTTGTAAAGCTGTAAAGAGGTATTATGGGTCAGCGTGTATCTAGCTTTGAACTCATTCGTCTCTCACGTAGAATTTTTCTGCAAGTACACACGCGCGCACACACCATACACACACATCGTAAGCACATGAAGTCTTTCCTGCAAGACATACACATAGACATACACACGTATCATAAGCACATGAAGTCTTTCCTGCAAGACATACACATACACATACACACAGGTCATAAGCACATGAAGTCTTCCTGCAAGACATACACATAGACATACACACATATCATAAGCACATCAAGTCTTTCTTGCAAGACATACACATACACATACACACACATCATAAGCACATCAAGTCTTTCCTGCAAGACATACACATACACATACACACATGTCATAAGCACATCAAGTCTTTCCTGCAAGACCTAACATCAACAACTTGCCCTGCTACCACCCCCCCCCCCCCCCCAACCCAACCCCCCCTCGTCCTTCCTCTCGGTCTTCAGCGGGGCCTGTGTTTGAAGTTCAGCCGCTGCCACCTGACTGCCAGCCTTTTTATTTTTAATTGGCTGACCTTCAGTCTGCCAGCTGTCTCTGGCTGGCGGGCCCTATCTGAAGCTGCGTTACAAAGCCTTGGAAGTGAATGAAGAGGACTAAATTACTCTGGGCCTGCCCTCTGGGTGACCCCCATGACCCACGCAGCGCCAGCGCACCTTCTGCAGAGCGCCGGGCTCCCGGCTGCGGGGCGGGGGGCGGTACCCCCCCTCACCCCCCCCCCCCCCCTCCTGGTCCGCTAGCGGCCAGGCCAGGCCCCCACATATCGGGGCTCACCCCATCCCTGTCCCCCCTGCACATTGGGGTTCACCCCAGCCCTGTCCCCCCCGCACATTGGGGCTCACCCCAGCCCTGTCCCCCCTGCACATTGGGGCTCACCCCATCCCTGTCCCCCCCGCACATTGGGGCTCACCCTCGCCCCGTCCCGCACACACGCCACCGCGCGCACCAGCCCAACATCGGCAGGGTCCCAGCGCAATAGCACAGCCTGTCCCAGTGAGAGCTTTCACTGCTGTTTCAGCTTTTAGCTGTTTTATGAAGAGTTTTTTTATTATTATTCCCCCCTTGCTGTTCCCCCCTTGCAGTTTTGATGGGGTTTTGTCGTGTGTTGCCCGTTGTAGGTGGCAGACACACTTATTTACCTGGTACCGATTCTCCGCAGGTCGAAAGAGCCAAAGAAACAGGCTGGTACCCATGGTGCACTGGGCACCGAGCTGGTGGTCACATACTTCTTCTGTGGAGAAGAGATCCCCTATCGCAGGATGATGAAGACCCACTCCTTAACCCTCGGACACTTCAAGGAACAGCTACGCAAGAAAGGCAATTACAGGTAAATAATTTTTACTTCTTTAGTAAATGATGTATTTCCTAGGAATGTGTTTATGGTCATTTTATTTTAGAAGTATTGGGGGGGGCGGGTGGGGGGGTGATGTTTTTTATAGAGGTTGTTTATATGGCATTGGATAAGGTGCACTGGGGTTCCACTGTGATGTCTTCTGATGAAGGGGGAGGAAGGTGGTCCCCAGCCTTCAGTACATATTAGGATATCAGGGTAGATTTCACTTTTTAGACCTTGTCTGAATTCAAAGTAAACCTGGAACTGACCTTTGTGTGCCTGTGTCTGTGAGAGACAGAGAGCATTTGAGAGGATTTAGAGCATTTGGTGTGTGTGTGTGTGTGTGTGTGTGTGTGTGTGTGGTAGAGAGGAACAGAATGGGAGGGAGTGAGGGGGTTGGTATTTTCACTGTACTGAAAGGAAAAAGAGAATTTTAACTAGAGCGATTTGGTCACATCTGGTATTGATTTCCATCGCAAGGCACACTTAATAAGCATGTCTTTGAAGCTCGGCCCTTTCATTTCATGCACAAAGACTAGCGCAATTGGTAGGCGCTCAAATTCTTCAGCGATTGTATCAGGCGGCATCACATGCTCCTCTTTGTTTTATAAGAACAATATGAATGCGTGCGTGTGCACGCGCTTGTGCAAGATTCGCACCGAGGAAGGGGAGAGATCTGTCGGGTTTGAAACGGGTCGCTCGCTGTTCGCCGGCGTCAGCAGGAATGATTGATCTCCGCTTTGAACCACGCGGGGGTGACGCGAGGAGCGTGATTTTCGTAATGACCAGATCGGTGCGTAGTTTTCTCGAGGGTTTCTGGATTTTGGAACACACACACGGCGCGTCCGTAGACGTAGAGATGGACGCGTCCGGAGGCACGCGCGGGGTCGCGGTGGCGTCCCGGTCACGCGCAGTTCTTTTTGGAAAAGAGGCGAGAATAAGAAATGAAAAAAATGAAAAACGCGTTTTTGAGGCTGATGGCTTTAATAGCGGAATACGTGTGGAGTTGGTTAATTTCAACATGGCAGAAATTCAACAAAGAACAGTGCAGCCCGGGCCTGCCAGATGATATTGGTGCCAGATGTTGCAGAGAGAAAATCTTGCCACATAAAACATGTTCCTATGGAAAGACTTTATTCTCCTCCTCCTCCTCCTCCTCCTCCTCCTCCTCTCTTTTTTCAATCAAATAAGGGCCGTGTTTCTTGTTTGAAGCTTTTGTGGGGGAGGATGTTGCCTTTTCCCCAAGAAATAAGGTTGTAATTATGTGAAATGTCATACGGCTTTTATTTTATTTGATTTTATTTACAAAAGTTCCGCTTGGGCTCGCCTGGAGAACCGTCGACCGTTTCCGAATTGCGTCGCGTTGTTGCGAGAGAAAAACCATCAGCCCTGCGGAGAAGTAAAGCCTCCTCTTGCTTTATTCTGTTCTCTTTGAATTAAAACAAAAACTAAATGTGTTGATCCCCCCCCCTTTACCTGAACTGTTTGAGAAGCCTGCTAGATCATCCTCCAGCCCTTGCCTTTGTTTACCAGACGTTTTGCTCGTTTTTATTTCATTAAAATGTACAAAAAAGAACATGCGCGCAACAAAAAAAACAAAACTCACACGCGTTGTTTGTCACCTTTACTCGGCACCTATACTTGTAAAACGCAAGCCGTAGGAATTCCAGGGCTCAGCATTGGTGCAATGAGGCATTTTTCCATTACAAAGCTAATCATTAAAACTCCCCTGCTGGTTCCTCCCCTTTTTAAAGCAAAGGGGGGGAAAAAAAGTCATTAGCAACCCAGCGGACTCACAGACACAAAATGAACCCTCAGAATTTTTTTTTCGGGCCCTAGCTATGTGACCTCGCGACCTCCGGCGGACCCTCGCTGTCTGAGTTACTGCCTGGGCCCGGGTTGGGCCGGGCCTGCCCCCTCCGGCCAAGCCTGTTTCCAATCTGCCAGACACGAGGGGGGGCGGCGGAGGAGGAAACTGCTCCTCTCTCTTCCTCCTCTTTCTCTTCTCCTCCTGCTGATTGGAGAGTAAGGGAGAGAGAAAGCAGACAGAGTGTGTGTGTGTGTGGAGGTGTGTGTGTGTGTGTGTGTGCGTGCGTGGTTGTGTGTGTGCGTGTGTGTGTGTGTGTGTGTGTGTGTGTAGGGAGGTGTGTGTGTGCGTGTGTGTGTGTGTGTGTGTGCGCGTGCGTGTGTGTGTGTGTGTGTGTGCAGGGGGGACAGGCAGACTCGCAGGCACCCGAAATTTCAACCTTTGCAACGGAGAACCCTTCATTTGACAGCGGGCGCGCTTTAGAAGTTTCTAGACAGAGGAGTTCAGAGACAGAGAGGAGTTCAAGATGGCTTCTAATTAGATTTATTTTTTTTTATTTAATGAGACCTTTCTTCGGAAGAGATCCTCAGCATGATGAACGGAGTGGTTGCGGACTGGTGGCTTTTTCTTCTCTGGCTATTATTTTATTGGAAGCTGCAGTTTTTGAAATGGTGTTCATGTATGAAACGACTGTTTTTTTTTGCGATGGAAGGGAGGAGCAAGTCTAAATGTTGGGAAAATGGTGAATGCTCTTTGTCCTCGGAAGGCTGTTAAGTACTTCAGTTTTTTGACAGTTGGCTTACTGAGAAGATGGCCCTGTAAATTGTACGTTCGTAGAGCTTTGCTCGATCAGAAACGCGCAAATCGCGAAACGGACGACGCCGCCGCCGACCAATAGCGCGGCTCTGTTTGCCGGCCCAGTCGTTTTAACCCCGCCCCCCCGTTTCCTTTTCCGTTCCAGGTACTACTTCAAGAAGGCGAGCGACGAGTTTGAGTGCGGGGCGGTGTTCGAGGAGGTGTGGGACGACGGGACCGTCCTGCCCATGTACGAGGGCAAGATCCTGGGCAAGGTGGAGAGGATGGACTGAGGATGGCCCCCACGCACACGCCTTCCAGCTGCAGTACCAGAACCAAACTCTGGGGGGGAAATACAGCATCGCCCCCGGGGGAGAGATCTGACTCTTGAAGATGCCTCACTGAGAGAGAAAAAAATAAAATAAATAAATAAAAATAAAAAGCTTAATAGATCTAATATATCCAGCAGAACACAGGCACAAGAATCTTTTGAAGGAACACGAGCCAATGAAGTACGGGAAGGAGGGAGGGGAGACCCTCAAACCCCCACCCCGCCACCCCCCCCCCCCCCCCCCCAGCCCATGACTTTTAAACCAGCCAGCCTTACAGACACAAGGAAAAACGGTATTAGGGACGGAGAGCGGAGCCTGGAGCGGGGCTCCACGGGACAGTCGGGACGGACTGGGACGAGGGAGAAACACTATGAACATAACCACTGTTTGAAGATGCAGACGACTGTTTCACTTTTCGAGAGAAAGACTGCGGCGCACAAGACCGCGCGGCCTCTCCCGGCCGGCCGCGTACGGACCGGCACGGGGAGCCCGGTGTCGTGCTCCTGCTTCCCCTTTCCTGCTCATTTTAAACGTTCGTTATACGTGTGCATATACATAACTGCATATATGTATATATACATGTATTATTATATAGTGCTTTTTTTTTGTCGTGATTAAAGTTTTATAAATATTTATTTAAAACTGTCGTTTCCCCCCCCCTAACCCCCCCCCTCCTGCCTCCCGACCCCCCAACCCCCCCCCCACCCACCCACCCACCCCCATGTCCTGAACACGGACAAGCTGCTTTCTGTAATTGGGAGAAAACGACGGTGATCTTTCCAATGTTATTAATGCAAGGCGCGGAGCCCGAGCCCCAGCGACTAACGAGCTGCACCAGGAGGCTCTGGAGGCGGATCGCGTGCCGGCGTCCTCCGCCCTGGGGTCCTCCGCCCTGGGGTCCTCCGCCCTGGGGTCCTCCGCCCTGGGGTCCTCCGCCCCGGGGTCCTCCGCCCTGGGGTCCTCCGCCCTGGGGTCCACCGCCCGGTCCGAATCAATGCTGCTGTCTCTGGGTGTCCTTCGGTTTTTAAACGCACCGTCCCGAACCTTTTTATTGTTTTTATTTTTTTGAGTCCAGTGCCTTTTTTTGTGTGGACCAGGCGTCGCACAAGAAGAAAGGAGGAATGAAGAAACGTTCTCGAGGAGGTGAAATGAATTACGGAGACCTGGAGCGTGGAAGTCCCGACATCGGACGACACGAAGAAGTGTTTGCGTTGAGCGGAGCGAGCGCACCGAATCGATCTGTGGCCAAACGAGCGTAGCTCTCCCTCCTGGAGCGGCTGCCAAACGTGGAAAGGGCCAGCTGAGAGTGTTTCCGTATCGGACACTTGGCTATACTCGCGCCATCTTTGAGAGAGGTCGGCACTCCATAGCGACACCGCGTCGTGAAACACTAAAAAAAACAGAGCTCCTGTACATATTGTAATTATGCATTGTAAACATCGGAAGAGGATACACTATCGCTAGTGTTTTATTAGTACAGCACCTGTGCCTACATGGGCTCCACACCGTGTGTTACCCTGCTTCAGGGTTGAGTATTCCCTTGCTTTTCAGAGGGGTTTATGTTGAAAAGATATTTTTATGCTTCTAATATCTTGTAATCATGTTTTCTCTTTTTTTTTTTTGTTTTGGTTTTTTTTTAGTTTGTGTTTTATGAAATGTTTTTCTTTTTTTTTTTTTCTTTTTTTTGCCATGGCATTTTTTTTTGTTCTATCTAAACTGTAAATTATGCATTATATAAAGAGTTTCATTTAAAGATTACTTGGTACTATAATTATTGTAATTATTAAGAGATGTAGCCTTTATTAAAGTTTTATATTTTTCAAATGAAAGCTGTGTGTCTCCTGGCGCCTGTGTTGTGTGCTTGCGGTGTCTTTGGCTGCCCTTGGCGTGGCTGACGAGGACAGGAAGTGGCCTGCGAGCACAGCTAATGTGCTGGAATGTTGTAAACTGGCTCCCGGATTGGCCATTTCCACGATACGCACGCTGAGGCTAAGGGAACGCTTTCAGTTGGAGGCTTTAACTGCAGCGTGTTTTTGTGTACACACTGAAAGGAAATTTCCTCTGTAATACAGGCAAGGTAGCACCCAGGCTGTGGTAATGCCATTCAGAATGGTGTTTAGAAACCACGGACAAGTTCAGTTAAACGGATGTACTGGCCATCTTTTACACTTGGAGCAGCACTGAGTCGGTAGAGGTAGCGGTTCCCATGAGGAGGGTTTTCAGAAGAACGCGTCGGGTAGAGGATTATGCGGCAGTGGGTGGCAGTGTAGTATAATGGGTAAGGAGCTGGCCTTGTAACCCAAAGGTCACCAGTTCGATACCCAGGTAGGACACTGCCGTTGTACCTTTGAGCAAGGCGCTTAACCTGCATTGCTCCAGTATATATCCTGCTGTATGAATGGAGGCAATGTAAGTGCTGTGTGAAAAGTTGTGTAAGTCGCTCTGGATAAGAGCGTCTGCTAAATACCTGTAATGTAATGTACTGGATTGGGAGATGAACGTTCATGAGCCGTGTATTGAGAAGGCGTGTTGGATCCAACCAGGAGACACTGACAAGAACAGCAAAAGGTAATTGGATCACAGTGGGAATAGACACTGGAAGGATAGGGGGAAAGTATACAGGTAACTACCTATGTTACCTGTTTACTTTCCAGTATGGTGGTATACTCCACAATTTAGAAATACAGTAACTATATTTTTCTTCACGATACTCACAGATTTCTTATGAACCCCTAAGTGGCTGTTCCCTTACATTTACCGCTCTTTACGTCCCAAAAGCTTATCAGTCTTGGTGGCGAGGATGGGGGGGGGGGGGGGGGGGGTCAGGACCCAAACTGAAAAGAGGTTGGCTCCTCAGGCCGTGTCAGAAGACGCCCGATGACTGTGCTTTCCTGGCCATTTTGGGAAGTTCACTCCACCACTGCAGGGGCCAGCGTGTTCAGACACCGACTGGGTGGAGAGGCCCTGCAGGAGAGGGAGAGCCAATCACCTCAGGGCTGATGAAGGGGAGAGGGTTCTAGTGTAAGATTTGTAGGTTACTTGAGGACGTGGTGGAGCTGTTCTCTTCACTGCCCCTGTGGCGGTAGTACCAAGGTTTTAAACTCACTTCACTGGCTGCCCATTACTGCCCACATCAAGTTTAAAACCTTGGCCCCACAAACTGGCCTTCCCTAACTGGTCAGGACAGCACTGGCTCATCCTCCAACACACATGAGTGTAGTGTGATGTAGTGCGATTCCCAATAGTACGCAGAAGTGTTTTGCGTTAATGTTGCATTGCATCATCTAGATTGTTTTTGTGCTGTGTGCTTGTTGTAATTGATAACACGTGCGGCCTAAATTGGCTCTGAATGAGGGCATCTGCTGAGGGCCTTAATGAGTGCATTAATGCAGGAACTGGGGGTTGAGCTGTGGCTGTATGCACAGGATGGACTTTATTGGCATTTTAAGATGTGTTTGGGGAGAAAAGCAGGCTATGTTTAATCCCTAATTCTTTGCTTAGATACCACAAGTCTGTTGCGAGACACACTGTACGGAGAGGGGGTGTCCCCCCCCCTTCTCATTTCGTTCATTAAAGGAAGGAACACAGCCGCGAGGAACCTGTTCGCTCGGACGCAGAGAGAGAATGCTGTAGTGCTTGATAGACATCTCCTGAAGGTAAGAGGTTTGGTTGTGTGTGTACGCACATCTGAACACTCTTGACGCCTACATTTTATTTTTCCCGCCTCACTTCTTCTTCTATGTGTACGTGTGAATCAGGTACTACCCCTATGACTGCCCTGGGACGAATTAGGGGGGAAATGGGGCCTGTGTGGTTTTCGTTTTAGCTAATTGGAGGATTAGAACACACTGGAAACTTGCCTTGCCTCCCACAGACAATACAAACAAGTAATGAAGCACTCTGGACCCTGGTGAGAAATCTCCGGCATATTTGTTTCAATTATCTCGCTTTAATTTGCTCTCCAGTTAAAATTAATAAATGCGGCATTAATTTAGTCACCAGAGCCCTGCTGTGTTTTCGAGAGTGAGTTGGGGAAGTCGGTGGATACTACAGTGATTACTGACAAGCTTACCAGCGAACATCTGCTTGGTCTGGGTAATTATTCTTTTTATAAAGAGTGTACTTGCTATTAGACATCATGAAACTGGAGGCAAACAGTTTCACCCCAGCACCTCCCACCCTCCCTTTCACCACTCAGACTTTACATTTTTATTAAAAAGTTGACGTAGCCTCATGTGAGCTTTCATTCGATGGGGAAATCATGAGGGAAATTATTCTCACATTTCTAATGGTTTGGTTAATGAGTGTCAACTGCTCTGTACCAGACACCCCACCCCCTGCCCCTCACCCACCCATCCAGGATGCATGACCTTCCCCTGAACAAAAAAAAACAGAAACAAGTGAGAGACATGTATCAACAATCAACACTGATCCCCCCCCCCCCTTCGTGGTGTTTGTCTAATCAGAGTGCTAACTGTCCCATTCATTTCGCTGTGTGTTGTAGTAATTGGCATTTTGCATGGTTCTGGCCATTGTAAACATGTCTGTGTGAAGCTGTTAGAGCTGGCAGCCTACGTTAGCTCGCATGGCAGACGCGGGCTATTGTGCCGGTTGCCTTTGTAGATTTGCTGCGGGTTTTTTTTTTTTTTTTTTTCCAAATCGCCTTTTCATGCGCAAGTCCTCGCTAATGCAGTTAATTGCCAGGTAAAATCATTTCTTGGCAATCCATTTAATTATTTGATTGTACAGTAAACCGTAAAAAGGGTAAGACGGAGAAGGAAAGACACAGGGAAAGGAGGGAGAAAGAGGGAGAGAAAGAGAAAGAGAGGGGCCGTTGCCAGAATACACATCAAAGCTATGCCTTGATGTTGATGTTGAATGGGCATTAATGGCTTCTGAAGGCAAGAGATTGCAGGGGGAAAAAAAGAAAAGAAAGAAAGAAAAAAAATTAAACCCTCTCCCAATCCTGCCAGCCATCTCAGAAAATGCATAAACATTGGGATCCTCTGCCAGAGAGAGAGAGAGAGAGAGAGAGAGAGAGATATGTTCGGGAGGGGCGGCAGAACAAAATGAGTTGAAAGGGATCTGAGAGTTTTCATGTAAAGTTTAGAGTTTAACAGAGGCCTGGCTGCTGGTAGTGTGCCTCTTGTTGTTTGAACTTTTGTTTATGAAAAAAAAAAAACTGTTGCCACCAGGGCTGGTTTCGTAGACCATAGAGCCTGGACATCAGCACCATTATAGGGCCTTTCCAGTTCCCCATTTCTGCATTTTAATCCATTTAGGCTCTGCCAAGGCAAAGGTGATTCAGAAGCTACCATTAAGAGACGAATGCTAATGTTTGAGCTGCCTAGTAAAGAGGTCCACAGGTCCACGCATTTTTTTATTGAGGGTAAAGGTAGCCCCAAGAAGTTAATAATAAACACTCATGTGGGATTTTAAATCTCCACTTAGAACTGTATTGTGGTGTTTGATGCCGATGTTTTAATTTTTAAATGTATTTTATTTTATTTTATTTTATTTTATTTTATTAGAAAAGCGTCACTATTTTTTAAATTATCAACTTTATAACCTTTTCATGTATTCAAGCAGTAGAAGTTGAAATGTAATGTGAAATGTATTTTGTTCAGATGCATGACATTCTGAGATGCAGTTGCTCGGTAGAGAAAGTACTTAACTGAACGTTTCCACCATCCCCCATTTCCCAAGAAATGAGAATGCCTGAAAGCTAACAAGCTTTTTCAAATGATCTCTTGCAAATTTACCAAATAATGATCCAGCAGCTTTGTTTTTTTTTTTTTAAATCTTCTTTCCTGGTGTTTCCCAACTGTCAGCTACGTACGTAGCCAATAGACAACATGGGCCATTCTACCCATAATCATTAACACGCCATTGGAGCTTGTAGACCAGCATGAACTGATTCATATGAA
This sequence comes from Anguilla pacifica, assembly GCA_039654925.1. NCBI lineage: Eukaryota > Metazoa > Chordata > Actinopteri > Anguilliformes > Anguillidae > Anguilla > Anguilla pacifica. Next base: position 73,507,052 of record CM077285.1, on the reverse strand, counting down.
TATGTGAAAATGCTTAATCACAACTGTGTCATTCAGCTGTCTTCAGGACTGAGGCGATCAGCATTAATAATGAATCAATACCGTCCTGCACTGTGTCCTTCTTAATTCCTCCCCGATGACTTTGTAAAGGAGGTATGCGGACAGTAACGACTCAATGGGTGGCACAGTTCAAGGAGTAATCAATCTGGGTGTTTTTCTAATTCGCAGGTTGCTGTTACATTGTGCAGAACAGTACAGGGAGCAGCATTCCATCTTGATAACTTCACATTGCTCTTCTCTGTACTTTATTTTTTTTTTTCAACGAAGGCCAAGGGTAGAAACGAAGAGACAGAGGGAGGGTATAGGTAGGTTAGGCTCATTTCTGGGAATAATGTACTTGAAAATCAACCCACTGTATATCTGGGCGCTCTTCTGACAGGGGGGTGGGGTGAGGTGGGGTGGGGTGAGGAGTGGGGGTGAGTGAGTCAGTGTCAGGGATTGAGCTATTGTTACCGTATCCTTTGAATGAACATTGACGGGAGACAGGCTTAAAAAACGCGTCGTGTCTTTACTTGCCACCATGCCTCTGGTCTCAACCTAAATTTAGTTTTGTGTTTCATTATGTTAGCGGCAGAGCAGCGCGTTTGCGTGTGAACGTCCCAGACTGGGGGTTTAACGGCAGATTACCTCTGAAACCCGTCCAAAACCACTTTTTTATCTACCGAGAGCTGGCAGGGAGACGCTCTGCTTTCTGTTTTGACTGTAACTTGGTGACTTTTCGGGAGGGTTCAGTTCAGTTTTTTTTTTTTTTTTTTACAGTGTGTTTCACTGAAGGCGTGAGGTGCACCTCTCCCTTAGCCGAAAAACTTTGCACGAAGTAGGATCAGCCAGGCTGAGACAGAAATTAGTGAGAACCAAATTAAAGGTAAATAAAACATTTCTGGGTGAATTGGCTGAAGGTTTTCTATGGTCGTGTTACGTTTCGTTGTTGGAGAGGAAGATCGCACAGAAACCATAGAGTTGTTTGGTGAAAAATCCATCAAGTAGCCTACCATGAAGAGTTTTGGTTGTAGATGGTTATTATTTGTATTATGGTGTCAAAAGTGGATTCACCGACAAGAATTTTCTTCACATGGCAACTCGAGACCACCAGATATGCTACATAATAGGTGCCATGGTAATATCTCGTCTAACTGCATCAGTGGATTGTTTCTCTTTAGGTATTCTGTTGAACTTCCTTTTTTAAAAAGCCTGGGGTCTATAATGAACCTTTTTCAGGATACAAATGTACTAGAATGGTCACCCTTACGCCTGTGTGCTCACCTGTATACATTGATCCTGCTGTAGTTCAGCAATTCAAGCCAGTTAAGTCAAAGCAAAAAAAAAAAATCCATGACCGAACATGAGCTGTTGCTACCCTTGAAGCGGCCAACTCCTGTTCATTGGTGGGCTAATTTGTGATCATTTCATTCGGCCTAACAATCTTGTTGTTTTCCATTCGCACGCACCAGACCGTCAGCAGTTTAACGGTTTTCTGCGGTTTATAAAGGTATGCGTTCTCGTCATATTCATTTAATGTCTCTACCGGAGGCCCGATCAGTAAATAGAGTCTGTTTTTACAAAATGGGGGTCCTGACTTGTGTTCTTCGACCAGAGCGGTGCTTGTGACTAAAATCGCTGTAAACACGATGAACAATTGCTCTCCGGCCACAGTTATATATATATATAAATACAGAAGGGAGCACGAGCGACATATTTAGTAGTTCTTTTCATGCAGTAAACACCACAGGTTGGACGCTTTTTCGAGACAGCCCTAGTGAAACGGAGATGGGACGTGACCCCGTGGTCAGTGTGGGCTTCTGTTTCTCCTCCATTGTCATGAAAGTGGTGCTGACTTCACAGCGCCCGAATGATCTGACAACCCGATATTTAAAGGCACAAAAGGCCGCATACCGCCCCTGCCAAACGGAAAACACTCTTGTCACTATATCCGCTTTGTCTCTTGCCCCGAGTGACTGGTGCTCAAAAGGGGGTGGAGGGGGAAAAAAAGGGCCAGTTTTTGGATGCGCATTTTCCACAATACAGGTTTTCCGACACATCCTTACCTCTGCCTGAGCTCGGCCAGCCGGGGATTTTTATGCCTCTTTGAATATTGAAAGGTCACGATATTGTTAAAAAAATATCATTTTCAAAACTGTTATGACAAAAGGTCACTGAATGCATATACTTGAATGCCATTTTTTGCACTCTAAAAGGCAGCTAGCTTTATTTGTGTATAACTGTTCAGTGAGACGCTCACCTGAACTTTCTGCGCGCTGAGCTGTTTGTATAGCTTTTTATTCTTTATAAAAAGTAATCGTGCTGACCTGGGAGGGTGTTGATACAAAATAAATGTGGTTCAATGCCTCCATTCACAGCTGTGTTTCGTTTGAAACACAATTACTGGGAGGTTCCCAATGCCGAGAGACATTGTCAGAACTGTGCTTCAAAACAAAGGTCAATGGGTTCAAGTGGATGTTGCCAATCGGAATGTGACAAAAATATTTCACCAGCACTACATTGTTTCAAAACATTGTTGTATGAGATCCGGAGGTTTAAGTAAGTTCTAGCATGGCAAGCCACCATTGGCAAGGGCACCTTCTTTGCAAATGCATAATTATGATGAAAATAATGGCTTCAACATCCTCCCCAAAAAGCTTGCCCAGTCCTTGTGAATGGCTAAAGCCGCAGGATGTTGTGGTCCGACTGAAATTATCTCAGAACGTTGTAGTACATTCATGTCTCAGGGGCTGAAGCTGCACATCTGGTTGTGATCCAAGAGCGCCGGAGATGACAGCGAACGAGGACACACTGCGCACCGACCGTGACGCCACACAGGGAGGGAGAGCAGAGAGGGCCGGGAGCTTCGCCCCAGTGATGTGGCGAATCAGGTCGCCGCGGTCGGCCGCGACCGGTCGTTGACTTCAGAGCAGACGGGCGTGGCTGTGGGAACCACCCTGCTTGCCATTTTTGAGCCTCGAGACTTTTTTTTTTTCTTTCTCTCTTTCTTTCTGCGACTCGGGCGATCGAGGGAGGGCCTGTATATTTCGACACAAGGAAAAAAACCCGCAGAATTTCCAATTTCGAAAAAGCCGATGTAGTGCCCTGCGTGCCTCTGCCCCCACAAGAGCTGATTCCCCAGACGGCTGTGGAGCTGTGGCCAGGCCGCTCCTGGTCTGGAGCCTTTCCAGGCACCGCCGGAATAAAAATCCCAGTGGCGTAGGAAGAGTCACATGACCTGTGTTTCCTGTATTCCTTCCTGATGCTGAAGGTGGCGCCAACCTTTTCAACGAGGTACTTCACATATCTCATGATAGTCATATCTCAATGTGCACTAGTATTTACAGATGGGAAGGGGTTTGCCTGCATTCTGTGACGTTTTGCAGAATGTAACAGAATCACTAATGTTGTGGTCCACTGACATTACTTTTGTCTGTAGTCTGAAACTTAGTTGTTATGCTTAGAAAGGTCCGTTTCTTAGACCAGTGGTTTTAAAACTCCTTGGTCCTACAGACCCATGTTGTCGCAGCCAATATCTTGATCAATTTAGGTTGTTGAAAACATGTGTTTAATTTCTAACATACTACTGCATAATGCAACTTTAGCTCATTATCATTTGTTTCATAGAACTCTCTTTTTACACAAATAGTTCAGATTCAATGTCCGTACAACCACACTTTTGGCAATTAGAACCTGTCAGTCACCCTGTCACTGACTTTCAGAGTTTAATTGGATCAGTCACAACTGTAACGTACAACAGCATCATTTGTCATACAGCACACTACAGAAAATGCAAGCATTAGTTGATCGGACTGATTAAAAGTTCTGGCATATGCTTGTGAAATATCAATTATTCATGGCTTGCACAGCTATTTCTGACACAATGTGACCATAAGAGGGCAAACCATCCTTCAGAAGACATTAAAGAGTCTAATTGAAAACAATTAACATCTCATTACTATTCCAAGTTGCAATTATGCTAAGAACAAAAAGCAACGTGCGCAGTGGGTCCCCGTGATTGAGTTCGAAAACTCCTGACTAAGACAGTCGTGCCTACAGAGAGCTTGCGTCTGCCAAAAGTGTAAAAGATGACTTAGAGCAGGGATCCTCAATCTTGTCTAGAAAAGGCCGGTGTGGGAGCAGGCGTTCAATCCAACCAAGCAGTTTCACGCCTGATTCTACTAATCAACCCCTAGAGTCTTTGCTAAGGACCTTGATAAGTAGAGTCGGGGGTGTTCCTACTTGGTTGGAATAAAAGCCTGCACTCACATCGGCCCTTACTGGACATGATTGATGACCCTTGACTTAGAGGCACACACTGAAACCAATTCAACACTTCATTAGACACCGTTGGCATCTTTGGAACCTTGCATTTAACACTAATGACAAGCCAGACTGGACTGGTCTCAGTTAGATTATCAAAAGACGAAATAAAAATAATGGGTTACATGGGAAAGAGAATTAAATGTGTGATTATTATTAAACTTCACCTTGGCCTTCATCAGAGACACTTCACATCAGATAAGAGACCAATGCAGATGTTTCCCTCAGTGACTTGCAGGACTAAACCATCACTGCTCATCATAGAAAGCCAAAGCCTAGCAGACACAGCTATACACAGTCCAGCTGCAAGCTATTTCAGATAACACCAAAGAAGATGCTGCCTCACTGGGAGAAAAAAAAAAAAACGTGCGTGAAGAAATGAATAATAATTCCTCACAAAGCCCGTTAATGATTAGGAGGCCTGACTGTGAACAGACACTGGGGTGCAAAGGCATGCACACGTGACCGTGTGTGTCCCTGGTGCATCAAAGAGGGCACACAGGGACACTGAGGCCACAGGCACGAAGGTCGGCCTCGGCGGGGACTTCTACGCAGGAGAGCCGACCACAGCGAAGCCCGTCCCTTCTTTAAAGACTGCGCTTCATTGTTGTTCCGTTGTTTGTCTTGCGCGTCCTGCACGGCAACTTGCTTACGGCAGGCTCTTCGCTCTGGGCAATAGAGCGGGCCATTGTGAGGAAATCTTTTCCCCCGAATTGCAGGCTGCAGCAGTCGGCTCTGTCTCCAGCGTCTCCAGCCTCCCCTCCTCCTTTTTTTTTGTTTTCTCACACGAGCAATTACGGTGGTTGCCCAACGCTATGGTTCCCAGATCATTGTTTTTCCTCTCGGTTGGTACCTTCTTTCTTGTTCTCCTTGGTATGTTTTTTTGGGTGAGGGGTCGGGGCCCAGGGTAAGGAGGAGAAGAAGAAGGGGGGGGGGGGGAGTGCATTTACAGCTTCATGACTAACCACATGTGTTTCTGGATCTTTGTATTTACATGTTTCCCATGGAAAAGGGGGGGGGGGGTGAGCAAAAAGTGCAAACATATGGTTCTTGTTTGGAGGGTTATGGTGGAGCTGTTGTGTTTGTTCTCTCCAATGTGCAGGGGGAATACGTTCTCATAATTATCATAAAATATGACTCTGCTGTTAAAATAATCACAGATTTTTAAAGCTGGGGCTTCAGATACTTTACAGAATGAGACAAAATTATGATTTTTCTTCTTTTTTTTTTTTTTTTACAGTGCTGGAGCTCAGATAAGATTGAGCTTGGCAATTGTTTGGGTGTGGGGAGTTTTTATGAATTATTAGAATAAAAAGGTTTATCAGCTCCAAGAGAATGAAATGCTACCCTTCCTGAGTTCTGAAGGCTGAACTCCGAAGGGTGGTGGGGGCGGGGGGGGGCTCTTCCTCAGTGAAACCGATACGTGCTGAATTGTGCGTGCCTCGGGCACTGCAGTTCAGCGTTAAGCACTGAGTTTGCAATTATAAACCGCGCATGAAAATCAACACCAGTGAGAGTGCTTGCCCTGCACCTTCTGCGGAGATAGGCCAAGAGGAATGCCCCCTGGGTGCTGGCGGGGGGACATTCCAATCCTCTGTGCACACCTCTGGCCTCTAATAATCTCTTCTGTGTGACTTTTAGGGACTGGGAGGGGAGGGGAGGGGTTAATGACAGGCGAAAGGAAGTGGAGGACCTTCCTTTTGCTGCAGGTACGTCATTAGCCATCATTAGCTTATTCAGTTCTACTGTATATTTTTAATTCGTTTCTAATTCGTTTAAATTATTGCGTTTTACTCAAGGTGATTTGTTAGCTTTCAATCACGGAGCAGTTTCTTCATGCCGACAAGTTCAATTAATATTTGTGGGTTTTTATCGTGGGTTTCAGGCTCACGGAAAACTGTTCTAAACCGTATGTACACCATACCAGACTTAGATTGAGTTGGCTTTTCATTAATGAACAAAAGACGCTGACATTGTGCAATTCTGATCAAATCAATGTTTTCACAAAAAATAAAACTTTAGTCAAGTACTGTAATTACTCCCTTTCATCAACCCATGTTCAATCTTTGCACCTAAACAATTATATATTATGGTGGGTTAAAAGTAGATTACATTTGTCAAAAGCTTTTGCTTGAATTCCACATGGCTTGCCATCCCAATCGTACAATAGGACACTGGAGATGAAAAGCAGATTAAGTTTTTTCTGTGTTCATTATTTTGATTTTGCTTATTCTTGTTCAGCCGTCAGTCTGTAGGCTTGGATGAGGGTCTTTGGGAAAGCAGGCTGGTGAAGAGGGTACGCTCACACAAATTCTTCTTCCGGTCTGCCGGCTGCTGTTCCTCCAGGGAAAGGAATCCAAGTGATGGGGACACTGTACCGGAAGATGAGATCTCACTGGTATAAGAGGTTCAGCAACACGGCTGTGAATACTATCATCACTACATTACATTACAGGCATTTAGCAGCTGCTCTTATCCAGAGCGACTTACACAATCTTGCATCCATTTGTACAGCGGGATATATACTGAAGGCAGTGTCCTTGAACCTGTGACCTTCAGGTGACAAGACCAACTCCTTACCCATTATACTACAAGGCCATCCATCATCTCCCTGAATCCTTACGGCATCCAGGCTTGACCGGGACTGAGGCACTTTCTCTGAGTGGGCGGGGCCTCTGGGACTCTCTCTCTCTGTTTGCGTTAGGGGATGATGTCATGCGTTGACGGTGCAGACAGGTGTGGGCTGGATGGATGGAGGAAAAGAGGATGGGAACTGAAAAAGCGAAAGGAAGAATGATCGGTGTGGCTTTCAGCTTGGATGAAAGCTGATGTAAACATATCAAGAGCTTATGTGCGCCTTTGATCTTGTGAGCCGTGAAAGTCTACCCCTCACAAAAACAGAAAAATTAGGCTTGGGTGAGAGTGGGGAGAGGGGCCTGAGTGACAAAATCCTGTAGGAATTAACTTTTTTAGCTTGAGAGAGTTTTTGATGCAATTAATCAAACTCATCCTTTTTAAAAAATAATTTGACAGTGGTTACCTATATCTCTTTATTAATGCATTTGAGCATTGGGCATTGGTGCAGGGTTTGAACTGCAGTTTATTTTTTTTATTTTACTTCCTTTCAGTCCCTGGTGCATTTAACCGATTTGTGATCTATAACTCTTTGTAGTTGTGTGGTTCCTTTTTTAAATAGATGGGCTTTGGCTGAGGAAAGAATGAAAGCTGAAAAGATACAGTATGTCTCTCCCACTGGTTCATGTTGCAACACGCTCACCAAAACCTTAGTCAAAGTCTTACTGCGTCTGTGTTAAATCATATTGTTCTTAGTTACAGGAGACCAATTTAGGTGAGACTAGGGGGTTTACACGTGCAGTCTGTGGCCACAGTACTAATTGGGTGGACATCTTTTTGGTCCTGCTGGAACTGAAGACTTTAGCTGCTGGTGCGCTGAACGCTTCCCAATATCTTCTCCGTTTATTGGAAATGAAGCTATTATGGTGGCTGTTTTCACACCATAGCTGAGATGATCAAGCTGATATTCATCTGAAAAATAATCTCTGCATTGTTTTTTTTTTCTTTTTTCAAAATTAGTTGATATTCCTAAGGCTGAGAGGATGGAGAAGAAGAAGAAAGCAAGTGGGCTTTTTTTGTTGTTGCCTCAAACCAGCACCCTCCCCCCCTCCGGCTTCCCTGGTAGGATGTGGACATGTGGTCTAGAGGTGAGAAGCACATCCCCCCTCCACTCCCCTCCCCCGCTACATTTTTGCCCATGAGCTATCCATTTGAACATCAGTGCGAGTCCGACGTCCTGTGAGAACTTGAAACGGGTGTCTTTTTTTTGCGAAGCCTTCTATACCTGGTATGATGTGAAGCGTACTTTTGTTTGATGGTTTGATTCATTGATACAAACTGGTTGCAGGGGCAAAAAAACTGGGCAAGAAAGAGAGAGACGGGGAGAGAGAGAGATTATGGATTATGGAAAAAAAGGAGGGGGGGAAATAGTGGGGCGTGTCTGTGGGAGAACTGAAGAAGCATTTGCACCCATGACATAGCTTCAGCAATCACTGGAAGTATACTTTCACATTTTAATATGTGTAGTATTAGAACAATCCAAAAATTGTGACAAAAATGCAATCTTGCAAGTTCTGTACGTAGGGAAAGCTGGTTTGTAATGTAATTAAAGGGCGTACCCTCAGTTTAGGCACAGGGACCATAACCTGGCTAACATGTTACACTGTAACAGCCTTGCAGGAAACCTGTGGTTTGTTTTGCGTCGATTCAACACTGTGGCAAACTCATGGCGATGTCCTGGACATGTATGGGTCTATGCATATAAGGCCGGGGCTGCTTCATTCAACTGATAAGCTGGGTTTGTAGGTCGTAGGTGCAGTTCTGCATATAAGATGTTTTAAACATGGACATTGTAGGCCATCCTTGGGTATCTGCTAAGCCACTTAAAATGACCAATGTCATGAAGCAATCGATGCGAGTCAACACAACAGCGTAGAGCTTGTAGGAAAGTTGTTTGTCGTTCGAAAAATTTGGCAGATGTTATGTATTTTCAAGCCGTGCGCTATGGAGATTTACGGCTCTTTCAAGTGGCCGTGCGTCTCAGTGTCCAGCATTCTCCCTTTTATCATTGTGGGGGCATTTTTGGGAGTGTTCCTGTTATTAGCCTTGGTGGGAGCTTCCTGTCTGAGCGCTCTTTGTGTTTTACTTGCTTTGGTGCGTTTTGGCGTGGCTGCGTGAAACTTTGAAATAGTTTGAAAAAGATGGATTACCCTGGAATGCCATGCGTGCACAAAAGCAAAAAAAAAGAAAAAAAGAATGTCTTTCAATGTACAGTAACATCCTGAATGTGTTTTGGACTCTGTAGACGTCATTCAGCGGCAGAAGTCAGGTGACCTTTGTAAGAATTGTATCGGCATATTCCAATTATGTCTTTGATCTCGCAGTTCACATACGTTACTTTTACAATGCGTTTTGTTGAACTGTGTTCTATGTCATTTTCATACTCGGGTGAATGACTCAGTCTTGACTTACCATCAAAGCAACAATCATAATATGCTTTATGAATAACGTATCTTTACGTTAAGCGCAGTCGAAACTAAACCGTTCATTGATGCTCACCTTGGACTCATTTATGTACATGTAGTCACTGTTGTTTTAATTTTGTTCCTGAGAGACAACGTCTCAAAATATCAATGCAACCATGAGCAGTATACTAATATAATTCTCTTCTATTTCGGCCATTGCTCTTAGACACTGCCAACCAGGCCAAAGGGTCTTTTTCACTGGCTGCAATTTGGCTAGCACTTGGCACGTGCAGTGGCAAGCTACCTGAACAGGGAATAAAAGCTTTTCCAAAAACCGTGGCATTATCATGGAAAGCTTGTGCTTTTTTTTTCTTTAAGACGTGAGGTGTGTCCTCCAAAATAAAGCTCACTTTTAAAGCTAATAGAGACACTGCCCTCAAATATCTAGTTTCAGTTCGGAATGTTGTGTCAGGGCATTCTGTGCCCGTTTCCTTATTCCTTATTGCGCGTGGTGCTCAAATAACCTGGAAACAGGAAAATATGACACCTCACTTTTGACACTGCTTACAGTTCGTGCTTACATTGTGCTCTTTTCAATCTACTGCATGATTGGATTTTGAGTATACTGTAACATAAGGTTCACTGCATTCTTGTTTGAGCTTACAGTTTGGTCTTTACTACACTATGTATAGTTTAACGTTTACAGTTTGGTCTTTTCAAGTTCCTGCACTATCTGTAGTTTAACGCGTGCTGGCTGGCTACAATTCATTCGAGTCTTGTCGATTTGATTTGCTGCAAAATGACATGCTACGGCATGGATCCTGCAAAAATGCGCATTTAGATTCGTATTACGTTTAATCCGCGTGTATTAAAGCAGTTGATAACACAGCACAGCGGCTGCACGTGTGTCGACCAACGCAACTGCGGGGCGTGGTTTGCGCTGGAGTTGTTTTTGGGGAAGAAAAAAAAACGTTCCTGTCTGATCCACAGATCCTTTCCCATGGGCTCACAGAGAACCTCGCACGTGAAACAGTCCTGCGTTCTTTACACGTGTGGTTCCAGTCCGACTCTCTTCCGTGCAGTAATAAATTATATATAACAGTATAAGACAGTTAAAAAAGCTCACAAGACGTCCAGGGAGCAAATGAAACCTGGTAAACAAAAAAAAAAAAATTTAATCTTTCAAATATATAATATTTGATTGAATGTAAAATATCATAAATAAGTTTCTGCAGCAAACTGTCTTTTCTCCATTTTAAAGCCCAGTGAATGGCAAAAAGGGGAAGAGAGTCGGAGAAGATTCTAGACAAAAGAGCCCAAACGATGGGGCTTTGCTTCTCCTTGAAGATGTTAAAATTAGCGTTAGAAAAAAAAGAAAAATCAAAGCCCCGGCATTAAAAAAAAAAAAAAAAAAAAAACGAAAGCAGTCTGAAATGTCGACACCGCCGGTTTAAAAAAAGACCTCAGATGAGAGATCCTTGCGCCCGACTTTGGTGTCACTTCAAAGGCTTCTCTTTAAGAAAATGGGCTAATATAGCCCTGATACAAAGATTGGCGTGTCTCTGCGACCGTGGCCATGGTGTCTGGGGCCCGGCCAGCAGCAGATCCATGAACAGAGGTCTCCATAGGGGGCGAGGAATGAGGGTGGGGGGAGGGGGCGAGGGGGGTGGGGGGTGCATGTCTGACTTTTTTGTAACCCAGAGGTCATCTTTGCTCTCGCCCTCTGTGATTGGGTCTTCCTTCTCTCATGCCGGGAAAGATGGCCTCCTTTGAACTCTACAGTAGCTATAGAAACCACTGGAGTTCCGTCACTTAATCTAAATCTGTCAGAGCCTGGCTGAACTGCCACATGAAACTTTAGTCATTAAAAAAGGCCTCACAAACTCTTTATTCTTCTCTTTACACACACACACACACACACACACACACACACACAGGATACAAGAACTAGGTCTATTGCCATTTATTTATTTTTATTTTTGTTCAAGTCAATAATTTCGTTAAAAGGCCTGGTATTGGTTCAGGTTTTGTAGCAAATAACCTGTGAGATCGCTGCGTCATTTTGAATCTTACGTGTCGCTGTGAGCGCGCTCACATGGACGACGATCGGCGGCGGGTCGGATTGAGGAGCTTTTCCGCCAACTGGTCTGTGACGGCACTCCCGGCCCCTCCGCCATTTGTTATTCTTTTTTAGATCGTCCGGGCCGCCAGAGGAAAAGCCCGTGACCCTGTAACACCGCTGACCCTCTAATGGCCAATTCAAAGGGCCCCAGCGGCAGTCCCTGGGTGTTTGTTTTGGTTGGTTTATTCGAACCAGGGGTTTCTTGCGACAGTTGGCCCGTGACCCACCACGCGAATGCGCGATGCCCTGTATTGGTATGTCTGTAATTACCCTATAAAAATACAATATGTAACATGATCTAGAAAATATCAATTTAACTATATAAATTCAATTAAGTGTGTTATAAAGTAAGGTGGCGTGCTTTGTGCAGGGAGCCGGTATTATTCGCCGCAGACACTGCGCGTTCTGCTTCTCAAAACCCAGCCGCCATCGTCTCAGGAGCTGCGAGGAGCACGACTTCTCACAGGCGCCTGATTCTTGACTTTATGGCTGTAAGTATTTTGTTAAGAGTTTAATTTTCCAGTCTCAGGGACTTCAAAGAATGAAGAATGGAGAGTCCACGCTCCTCTAAGCATTCTCAAAGATCTTATTCTTTAATTCACACGGCCTTAAATAAATATGTGCAATCACCCTCTCTCCAGCCCGATTCATTTCCCATTTATGTATTTTAAATGAATATTATTAGCTACCCTTGCAAGAAAAGGTTCTTATCCTAATCCGAAAGAATCGGAGGCATTTCCATTTAATGCTTACTTACTGGCCTTTCTTTAACCACTATTTGCCTCACAGTCTTAGTAAATGAGCTCTACACCCCGGCTCCCTCCTCTCTGCTATAATTTCATTGGAATGAGAACCATTCCCTTTGATCCCGGACAGCGTTCTGAATCTGCCGGTTGTGTATTCTAACATCAATGGAGGAGCGCTCGGCAAGCGCACTCTTTCATTATTTTACAGGGAGATAAAACGAACGAGGGGGGGTGTGGGGGGGGTGGGGGATAGAGAGAGAGAGAGAGAAAAAAAAAAATGTCCTGAGCCTCAGTACTGACGGGGTGCTTTTTTTTGTTATACAGATACAGTCATTTCTTTATCTGATTCCGTCCCCCCCCCGTCCTATTGAAGACGCCCGGACCAGACCCCCTTCTACCCCGCCACTCTTCCCTTTCTGTGGCTCCCTTTCTTGTCCCTTTCTTGCCTCGTCTCGAATGTTTCTTCAGCGGTGCGCGGGCCATAAAGCCGGCTCTGTGTGTCTCCTTCTGCTCTGCAACGGCAGCCGGGCAGGATGCTGTGCAGAGCAACGCGGGCTGCACAGGGCACAGGCCTCTCTGCATTTCCTCTCTTTTTTTTTATTGTGCTTTTTTGGTGAGAGTTAAATCAGCCTGGAGGTCTTCACACCACGGGGGGGGAGGGGTGGGTAGGGGGGCGGCAGCCATGCCTGCAATGACACCTCAATGCGGCTGATGGCAGTTAAGGTACAGAGAGAAACCCGAAAAAACGCCTGGCAGCCTTCTTCGGCCACGCCTATACGCAGGAAACATTAAAAACGCTCAGATCAAAGATGCAGCACCCTTCCGAATGCTTATGCGGGGGATCAAAGGTGGCGGGTATTAGCAATCTCCCTCATTCCACCACCAAGGCGGAAGAAGCGCTGGATCACTGTGAGAAGCGGTTCTCAGCCCCCCCCCCCCCCCCCCCCCCCCCACCTCTGTCTCTTCAATGTGAAATTAGAACTATTTGGTCCATCCCGCTGGACTGGTGTGTGTCTATGAGTGCTTATTTGAACCCACAGCTGTGTGCATGTGCCTGTGCATATGTATCAACACATTGTTGAGGGAGAGTGATAGAGAGTCTGAATTGCCCCTGGGTATGGTTGTTTGAATGAAGACTGTGTGTGCCCTGTGATGGCATCCTGTCCAGGATGTATTCCTGCCTCTCACCCAATGCATGCTGGGATTGGCTCCAACACCCCTCACTACCTTGGCCAGGAATAAGTGGGTTAGATAATGGATGGATGGATGAATCAATGTAGTACTCACAAAATCTACATTTCAAGACTAATGTTACTAATGTTTTCATGACCACCAAATGTATATTTCTGGTAATGGCAAGTTCCACGTATACCACTATGGTATGCTGTATGTGATCACAACACAGACTTGATCTATGAGCTGTGTGCAAAAGTAATTAAGTTAAAACAGCATATTGCACTCAAAGTTCTCATGATGTGCGGAAAAAATTAATGCATTTTTGGGATAACACTATACTTTGAATTCAGCGACACATGGTCTGTGGATACAAAACCGAACAATTTTGTAAAGAAAAATATATGATTGAAGTCTTTCAAACACTGCTGATGCAGAAATATTTTTTATCAGTATTGGTTAATTGTAATAACGGCATATCAGTCAATAACTGGTTTACCATCAAACAAGTTTTAATTGTGAAATAAATAAATTCCAGTCTACAACTGGCAGAATGTAATTTTTATAGAGATTGACTTTTCCCTCATGTCGCCATTTGTAAAGACTGGAGTTATACACACTTTTGATGTTTGAAAACAAAAACATGATTGACTTCAGTACCACAGGGTTTAAATTGCTTGATCATTATGGCAGACATGCATAGAACTGGTGTTTTTTTGTTATGTTATGTTATTGCTATGCAAACTGACTAATTGACAAGTTGCGACAAGCAACATTTTCCTTATTAGTGAATGGTGTGTCTCGCTTGATTCTCATTCATGTTTCCTGCATGACTGTGAAAGTGTCATGTTGGAGGACCCCCACGGGGGCTCAAGATTGTGTGTGTGTGTGTGTGTGTGTGTGTGTGCACGCATGGGTGTGTGTGTACGTGTGCTTGTGTGTGTGCATGTGTGTACATATGTGTGTGTGTGTGTGTGCACGCGGGAGCACATGTGCGAATGGGTGTGTGTCCTTTTTTTGTGTGCTTGTGTGTGTGTGTGTGTGTGTGTGTGTGTGTGTGTGCATGTGTGTACGTATGTGTGTGTGTGTGCACGCGGGAGCACGTGTGCGAATGGGTGTGTGTCCTTTTTTTTGTGTGTGTGTGTGTGTGGGTGTGTGTGTTCATGAACTGTCCCTACTCTTTTATTCGTTTTCACACCGAAGACACATTGGATAAAAAAAAGTTCAATTGGATAAAATCAGAATATTGTGTTCTACACGTACAGTGCTGGCACTGAAACCTTATACATTCCTATTCCTCAAGTTCTATAAATCAGAAGTTTCCTTCTTCTTCTTCTTCTTTTTTTTTTTTTTTGCAAATCCTTGGCCTATTTAAGGGTGTTTGCAGATATATACTCGCTGTCCTCTTCCCTCGCTCCGAAAAAAGTGTGGCACCATTAATCCGTGAGGCTTGGCCCCTGGATCAAGGCTCTCATCCGAGAAACAAAGACTTTCTACTCTGTTAAAAAGCTCTGCGAGGACGTTTGAGGTGCAGGCACGCAAGATTGGGAAATGAAAACCCAAAAAAGAAGAAAAAGGCAGTTCTCTTTCTGCTTTCCCCCCGTTTTCTTTCCTCATTCTAATCTTCCATTGTTTCAGACCCAAACAGAAGACAAAGGGCCGACAGATCAAAACAAATGACTATCAGACTATCAAACGGCTGCCACCCGGCTCTGATTTGCTGCACCGGCTTTGGGAGAGGCAGGGAGAGCAGGAGTCAGACTCAGCCGGCTGCGCACTGCTTCCCAGCCCCTTTGATGGGGAACTTAAAACGGCTATCAAATGATTCTTAAGGAAGGAGGCGAAGACGAAGAAACTGCAGACAAAAAGGAGGAAGAGGAAGGGAGGTTGAAAACGTTCTTCCACAGACGCGCGCCTGTTCTCTATACGCTCACTCTCACACGCACACACACACACACTAACGCAAACACACACACACACACACACACATGCTGACACATACACACATACGACGCGCCATTGTTTTATTAGCATGCAGCAGATAACCTATATTAAACCAGATCTGAGACGACTCCCGTGGACCGCCACAGCTTTGATGCAGCGACTGCCTCTTTTCCTGTTTATGCTGTGAA
The DNA here is from genome assembly GCA_039654925.1 of Anguilla pacifica. NCBI lineage: Eukaryota > Metazoa > Chordata > Actinopteri > Anguilliformes > Anguillidae > Anguilla > Anguilla pacifica. The sequence goes on along the minus strand of CM077285.1, from coordinate 73,491,499 downwards.
TGCAGGTTGTGGTGGAGGAGATAAAGCACTTCTGAGGGATATTAAGACTTGAAAGTCCCTTGGCTATTCGCAGGCACACATTTGATGTTGTTCTTGCTCCTTTGGTAAATTAGCATATCTCTTTCAAAGGCATCCTCTGATGAACGTAATCCTTCACCATCACGTATTTGCTAAAAGTCATAAATGATAGAGGTATATTGTGTACAGAAGTGACACATGAAAGTGAGATAACCAGATTGGTGATAACGAATTGAGTTTGTTTCTTTTCCACATTCTCTTTCTTCTTCTTCTTCTTCTTTGTATTCATGTGCATCATCATCCTCTTCTTCTCCTTCCTTTTTCCTTTGCCTATTTCTCCCACTGGCCCTTAATGAACTGTATCTTTCAGAATGAAGTCGGTGGGACGGGGCGATGTTTGCGGGGAGGGCAACGGGGTTACAGATTTCCATCGGCTTCGTCTTTACCCGCGAATAAGTGTGACCATTTCATCTTTTCCGACTGATGTTCTCCATCCCGCCGTTTTCGCCTCGTCCTGGAAGACGAGGCGGTTCAGCCAGTGGGAGACGGCGAACGGGAGCGCAATTCGACTCCGCCGCAGACGAACAGCGGACGTTATTTAAGCTGCAAGGCACATCCCCTCACAGACATCGCATCAAAACAATGTCGGTAACAGCGTGATACCGATCTATTATTTAGCCGGGGTCCATATTTGATCATTTCTTCGCGCCGTGCTGATGATGATGCAGATGAGCGAAGTACACAAGGAACGATCAGAAACCGCGGCAACGTCTGCCTTTGTTTGTTCGATCGCTGTTTTTAACGCCTTGCCTCGTTTCTGCCTAAAAGATTTCTAAAGCCTGCGGTTAACGTCTGGTGTAAGCATTTCTGAATATCCCTTCCGGTTAGTTGCTTATCTGGTAAATCACATTCTGGTCATCAAATTGTTGTCTCTTAAACTAATGGAATATATATATATATATTCAGTAGCCCCCATCACCCACTGTCAATGAAAGTATTGCTCAATAGAGTTGCACTTGTGAATTTCAAGGCAGATGTGCAAGAATGTTCCTTTTTGATTACTGGTGCCCTTCTGAAATGATGGGCAATTCTAGTTACATTTTGACAATAAAACCATGCTATTTTATAATATAATGGCAATTGAATGTTCAAGCTGTGCACTATATATTTTAATTTAAGATAATAGATATGGTAAAGAATGATTTTTTTCTGTTCACAGGGCACTTCTCTGCACATGGTTCAGCTGCATTGTGTGTCTGCATGCACAGTACTGTTTGACTGTGTGACCCGATGTGTTGCCTTGGATATCGAATGAATGAATGAATTCTGTAAAATGTGCATGTCTAAGAATGGCATGCCTTGGTAAGAAACCTCTCAGAAATATGATTATAGAAAAACACCAGCGTTGAAAATTTAAGGAAGTTACGAGTTACAAGAAAACATGTCATTCATTTAACAAGTTCAAAAAGAGTCTGTTTTTGAAACGTAAAAACTGGCTCATTTAACCTTGGTTACCATATCTTCTGTGACAATAATATATTATGATCATAAGAGTGTCACACATTTTCACAAAAAAAATTCTGAAGGCCCCAACTGCTGATACTGCAGAAAGGGGAGTCCATGGTGATCTGGTGGAGGTCCGCTATCCTCTGTCTGTCTGCAGGGAACCCAGAGTGGCAAGTTGGGGGGGGGTGGGGGGGGTGTTTAGCCAGCACCCCCCCACTCAGCCAGCCGCCCAGCCCCCAGGGAAACGTGAGAGGAGAACAACAGCATTGTTGTGAGCCGAGGAGCTCATTCCATCACACTTTTAACAAGAGAACCCCCCCCCGTCCACCCCCCCCCCCCAACCCCTCACCATATGGCTGCAATTATCATACATTCCTGTGCAAAAATGCCAGTGGTTTCACCATCCTTTTTTCACATCTTTTTTTTTTTTTTTTTTTTTTTTTTTACTTCCGCACTGTACTCATATGAAGTTCAGAACAACTTCTTTCGACTAATCTCCTTACTATTGTATCCCCCCCCCCCTCTGCTTCCCCTCCTATTGCGAGAGTGGCAGACAATCACCCTCCTGTGTTCATCCCTGTAATGGTGATCCATGTCAATTGGTTATCGCAGCTATGACAAGTAGCGCCCTGTCTTTATAGTGCTATCTAGCTCTGCCTGGTGGCGTGGGTAAGGCCCTTCCCTCACAGAAAGAGGGGCTGGTGAAATCAAGTGGGCGTCCCACACCAGTCAAACACCAATCGATGCGTGAATGCAGTCACTTCACCAGAGCACTCCATCCTCCATTTCCTTATTGTAAAGTTTAGGGTTAGACTGGGTTTTTTTAAAAAGCTTTTTTATGTGTCTGTCACATTGCTTGTGGAAAAGATACCCAGATATACCCTGAAAATAAATATCATAGGCAGAGATAAACACTGTGTACCTAAAATGTTGAATGTTGTTCATCCACACCTTTCCAAGACTATCCCATATACAGAATTTTTGATACACTCATTCATTTGTTGATTAATATTCATTTATTATTTTTGTCATTAACAGTACTTGTTGTAATAATCACAATCATAATGATGACAGGTGTCATAATGATTGTAATTTTTAAAAATAGTTTTTGATGTTTTCAGCTGTGCTGTTGAGTACATAAATAGTGCATCGACACATCCATTGTCCCTTTCCCAAAATGGAATTTTGGTTCAATCCTGGGGTTATCACACTTGCTAAGTAACATGCAGGGCTGTGTTGTTGTTCAGTGTAAATTCTGGATTAGGTCCATGAGTCAGTTCTGCTTGTGTGAACTTGTGTGGTTTACATGAACTTGTGTGCTGGAGCTGGGCTGAAACCTGGAGGCCAGGGAGTCAGAGGGTGTGTGCAGGTTGGGGGGGGGGGGGGGGTGACGGGGGTGGGGGGAGGGAAGGTAAGGGGGGGGGGGGAGAGAAGGAGGCCCCTGGGGGTCTGTGGCCCTGTCTTCCTGAGATGAAAGAGAGATGGAGGCAGCGTCACATGCCGTTTGAATGGGCAGGGCACCGGGAGGCGGGGGGGGGCTAGGCTTTGCCACCGGCGATCAGAAAGGCGAGGAGGAGCGCAGGAGCGGAGGAGCGGAGGAGCGGAATGATCCAGCCACTCCCTCTCTGGGCCCCTCGTCCCCGTATCGCTGATCCACCTCACAGCCCCAGCCTCGCGAGCCCTCGGCCCTTTACCGGCGCCAGGGGAGAAGACCTTTCAAACGGTGGCCGAGCGACGCGCAGTCAGCCATTTTAGAGATTAGGCCGGATGAGTTCTGAGTCCCTCAGAACTGAATCTGTTTTGCGGGAGCATGGTAGTATTCTGCTGCGACCACATTGTGTTCTTTAGCATTTTAGCATGGTAGCATTCTGCTGCGACCACATTGTGTTCTTTAGCATTTTAGCATGGTAGCATTCTGCTGCGACCACATTGTGTTCTTTAGCATTTTAGCATGGTAGCATACTGCTGCGACCACATTGTGTTCTTTAGCATGTTAGCATGATAGCATTCTGCTCCGACCGCATTCTGTTCTTTAGCATTTTAGCATGGTAGCATTCTGCTGCGACCGCATTCTGTTCTTTAGCATTTTAGCATGGTAGCATTCTGCTGCGACCACATTCTGTTCTTTAGCATTTTAGCATGGTAGCATTCTGCTGCAACTGCATATGCTCTGTGTTTTATGCCTTTGTCTTTGCAGGGTAGCTCTGTATCTACTCTCAGTCAGCTTTACACAGCCTGCAGTGCAGTTTTTAATCATTCCCCAAGTGTCACTGACGATGAGGTAAAGCAAAGGTTGAGCTATTGTGAGGCTGAAACTGGATTCACTCTCACTCTGTCAAAGAGCGAGAGAGAGATTCAGGTGCTTCATCTCACAAATCACCTTCAGGACGGTTGAGGAGACAACAATCATCGCTAATCCTGTTTGATTATGGCTTGTTTCAAACTCTCGACCCGAATCTGTTAAGGTAAGGGTTGTCCTATGATGTGACTGGCCTTTTGGAGGGCTTCGTATGCAATTAGCACAAGATCTTTTTTTTTTATGAATGGAAATTAGCATCATCTTTGTCCTCCTGGATCTGGAAGGGAAGGTATGAGAGGCTGAGCCCTGTTTATATATTCCGTCCTTCCGCGCATGACGCCCGGATGAAAAGATGAAAAGAGGGTCCGCGGGTGAATGGAGGTGAAAAACAGAGCAGCGCGATTCGGAGGCCGGGAGTGGCGGGGGTCTCCTTAATATCCGCGAACGGGTCACTTTGCAAAACCCCCTATTTTTTTAATTTATGCTTTTTTTTTTGTTTGTTTTTTTTTATTTTTTATTTGGAAGGGCAGGGTGTGGGGGGGGGGGGGGTTAATGAGGTGAAGGGGGGTGCGCAGATGAAAGCGAGCCAGCACCCCTGCGCCCAACGCGAGGCCCCAGCGGCTGATTAAAAATGCTAAACGTCCCATTGTGCTTTGATGTCTGGGCGAACAATGGCGGGGGGAAGGTTACTGCGGGACGATGTAATCCTTTATTTGTCGCCGCGCGGCGACGCCCAGCTGAGCGGCAGGACAGGCCCAATCAATCATGTCGGGGGTGCGCCGTGAATAAAAAAAACATAAACATACAGCCCCAAACATACAGCCCCAAACAACACGCGCGTATGCTCTCATAGCGGATACGTGCGCACTCCAACATATCCTTTCGGTGGAAAAAAAAACAACAACAACGCCGACAAGTTACTGTACATGCAGGTTTTCGGCTGTAATACGGAGTAGTAGATGTAGGTTGGAAAATGGCGAGCGTGCGTTTTACTGTTGCCTATTTAGAGAGAGAGAGAGAGAGAGAGAGAGAGAGAGAGAGAGAGAGAGAGAGAGAGAGAGAGAGAGACAGGCAAATTCACAATGTATTGGCTGTCCTTTTGAAGATTGTGTGTGTGTGTGTGTGTGTGTGTTTTTTTCTTCTATTATGGGTCACAGGCAATGGGAAAATATTTTGAAAGACACTGGTGTTGTTTTGAAGTAGACTGACATCATGCTTTGAAAGCCCCGTTAATCCCCACTTGGAGGTTTCAGGGAGGTGTATTGTTTGCGGAGCATGCAGGAGATTCATACATCCCACAATCAAGATAAAACAAGAATGAAAAAACAACAGTGAATAACAGCCTTCAAATATGTGCCCCAGAAGTTATTGGTCCAACTTTCCTGAGTTACAACTTCCAGTCACACCGCATATTAAAAAGAATAGGTTCCACTGAAAAAGGTTTTGTTGTTACGGGAAAACATTTCAGTGTTCTCAAGTGTTTTACGAAACTGATGTTGAAGTCAGCAGTAAACAAGATGTAGACATCTGGAATTCATTCTGTTTTACTTGTTTCTTCTTTTTCAGAAATCCAATCAAGACATCTGAAAATCAACTGTTTCTGAAGGCCTTGTAATTTACGGGCCGTCACAACAGTTTGAAAGCCGCGTTGTCTTTTGAAAATGTTTGGACTCGATTATTTGTTGAGGGGGAAAAACTGAAACTGCACAACGACTCATTTGCGTCGTGTGTCTCTCCAACAGAGAACAGGAACAGGCTGGGCCAGGGATGGGAGGGAGGGGGTGGGACAGGGGGGGGATGTCGCCCTCTTGGCCTAAACTGTGCCATTACCTAAAATTGATGCCCGACAAAAGTGAATCATTGATTAACTCCAGGCTCCAGGCAAGGAGGAACATTTGTTTTAATTGGCAAGGTAATCAGTTCATGGGCAATTTGTGAATGGTACGAACTCCCTGGGCCTGGCGAGCACACAAGCCCCTTTTTTCTGCTAAGAGGCGCATTACCGCTCCGGCAAACCGGAGGCGTTGCAGCATTCTGAGGGCGTACGCTTTCACCATGTTTACCCGGGTTTACCGCAGTTTATCTTGTCACAGCATGGCAGGGTCTTTGATCCAGGTTGCGAGCTCAGTTTGAAAGGGTCCCCGCAGTCGCACCTCTGCACAACTGCGCTGAGCCGCGCGGAGCGCGCCTTTAAAAGAAAAAAATAAATAAATAAATAAATAAATAAAAATAAATAAAATTCCACCGAGAAGAACAAAAAAAAAAAGAAAAAAAAGCGGGAAGGCTTTAAACAATCTCAGAGCTGGGAGGCTTTTTGAAAGGCTCCTCCTCAGAAGCACTGTACTTCTCCCATTGATCTATTTTGAGCCGTCACTCCCGTCACGCGTGTGAAATTATAAAAGCTCTCCCCCCTGTCTCTCGCGTTCTGCCATGCTCGGAACATAACCCACTAAAAATTATTTTGAGTTTGGTCTGTTGCATTCTGGTTTGTAAGTCTCGCTACGTGAAAATAAATATTCATAATTACTATCGACTGCGCCAGGCACTTGAGGTTCGTGTTAGTGGCAGCCAATTATTTTTTATAAATTTTTTAAATTGTTGCCTTTTATTGGGGAGTTGGGAAAAGGGGGGTAGGGTGGTCGAGGATGGGAAGGAAGGAGGGCTGTCTGTTGGCTTCAAACAACCTGTTAGCCATTTCATTTGCCCTGTGTTTTGTTTTTCTTCTTCTAAGAAAGGCACGTTTCAAACGAGGGTTGCAATGTGAATGGACAAGTCTCGAGAAGAAACCATTATATACCTCCAGGATACCTCCCTGACCAAATGTGTACCACCTGCAGACGGCTGTCTTTTGGTCCCGCCTTGGTTTAGCGATTCATCTGGAGCTTTGTGGTGAGGTTGGCACGTTGGCATTCATCTGGTGCTTTGTGGTGAGGTTGGCACGTCTCCCTGGTAGAAGCAGTCAACTCAGGCCTGCTGTCTGCCCGGGGATAAGACAGGGAGGGTGTCTCATCGATGGCCAGAATGACACGGGCATGCTATTGAGCATTGTGCTATTTCTCAGTCCTCAATGTGCATTATTTATGCCATGTTTCAAGATTGGTCATGGCAGGTATTTTACCCTGATATTTTTTCAAGACACATTTGGTTAATATTTCACCTATTATGGAGAAAATATACAGTGTATGATGATGATTATGATGATGATGATGATGATGATGATGGTCATCATAATAGTCATCATTATTATTATTATCCATCCATCCATCCAGTGTCTATACCTGCTTATTCCTGTTCAGGGTCGCCAAATGCATGCTGGAGCCTATCCCAGCATGCATTTGGCGAGAGGCAGGAATACACCCCGGACAGTCCATTGCAGGGAACTTGCACACTCAGGGGCAATTCAGGCTCCGACCAATTAACCTAGCCTGCATGTCTTTGGACTGTGGGAGGAAACTGGATACGGGGAGAGCGTGCAAACTCCACACAGAAAGGCCCCGGCCGGGATTCCAACCAAGGAATTTCAAGCTGTGAGGCAACAGTGCTACCCAACAGTGCTATTATTATCATTATCACTATCATTATTGTTATTATTATTATTGTTGTTGTAGTTGTTGTTATTTACTCATTCATACAGCTAGACTTTTGGAATTAGAATCCAAATCATGCCAGAGTCTAAAACAGTGTCCCTATTAAACACATTTACTTTCCGTAATGTATGTGGAGCTGCCCTGCGGACAGCAGCACTCAGCCAGTAGCCTCCACGCACGCGGTACCGGAGGAGTGACCTCCGAACAGCTGCAGACGCGGCTTTTTACGAATTTCACGCATAGCTTTACAATTAAGAGCGAGTTTCACCGCGGAGGGATTTGATTCGCTGTCAGCGCCCCGCGACTGCAGGAAGCGCGGCCCGAAAGCCGCGCCGCCAGCCCGCGTCACGAGCCGCGTTTTCCGCGACGGCGTTTGGCGGAATGTTGGCAGAAAGTGCGCGGTAAAAAAACGTGTCGGTGCCGGGGAGAGCGCCCCCCCCCCCCCCCCCCCGACACCTGATGCTTTTAATTACACGCCGCCGTCTGCCGCCCTGTTTACCCAGGTGACGTGAGTGTGTCACGTCTCCAGGCCCGGCACACATCTTCCCCCCAGGGCCAGATTTACTGGATTTCAGCAGCAACAACAACAAAAAACGAAAAAAAGAGAAAAAAAACGAAACAAAAAAAAACACATTTACGCCGCTCCACCAGGAGGAGAGCAAGAGAAAACCGTGAATCTCCTTTCCTTCCCCGTGCTGCTGGAATGAAGCTGGTCCTGCCAAACTCTTGGGGGAAGCTGCAGGGTATCTAATGAACTGGAGTTAGAGTGGCTAGGAGCTGCACTGGGCATGGGAACCTTTTACAGTAATTCACCCAGACTGCGAACTGCCTACAGAGCAGACCAGCCCTACCTGTGTGAGACCACCATAATGGGCAGCGAGTGGTAGTCCCTCACACAAGCAGACACCTTTAGACACACACACACACACACGCACACATATGCACATGCACACACATGCAAGCACATACACACACACACAAACACTCACACACGCACTCGCACACATACACACCTACACACACACACAAACGCATACGCATACGCACTCGCACACACACACAAACACACACACACACATGCGTATGCACATGCATACACATACGTGCTCGCACACATACACACCTACACACACACACACACAAACGCATACGCACTCGCACACCTACACACACACACACACACACACATGCAAGCACATACACACACACACACACAAACACTCTCACACACACGCGCACACATATGCACATGCACACACACACACACAAATACACACACACATGCGTATGCACATATATACACATACGCGCTCGCACACATACACACCTACACACACACACACACACACAAACGCATAGGCACTTGCACACACACACACCTTCGCACACACACACACAAACACACACACACGCACTCGCACACATACACACCTACACACACACACAAACGCATACGCACACACACACACACACACACATACACACAAACATATACGCACTTGCACACACACTCACACATACACACACACACACACCTACACACACACACACACACACGCACACACGCACACACACACACACACACACATACACACAAACATATACGCACTTGCACACACACTCACACATACACACACACACACACACATGCACACACGCACACACACACACACACGTTCAGAGAGGCCCCAGGGCCTTAGCTGCTCCCCGAGTCCCACAGGTCCCGGTTCCGGCGATGTGCTCCACCGTTTCTCCTCTGCCGGCCCTTCCACGGAGCCCTAACCTGTGTAATCTCATCCCGATCTGCGTCTCTCACCTCCATGTGCTGACTCAGGTGTCTCCTCACAGGAACTCATTGTTCCCGTATCCTGTACTGAGGGCGACCGGCACAAGCGCACACCTGCGCCCAACAAAGGTTCCGTTATGCCCGGCCGGGGGGCCCCGATTCTCCTCCGGTAACTCACACTGAACGCAGGGAACTTCAAATCACCTCTTTATCTCCCTTTAGAAAGGAGAAGTGGGGGGCAGGGGGGGGGAAATGCGGGGGGAAAATCATGCAAATAGTCCACCGGGCCGTTTGTTTGCACAAGCTTGTGTCATACTTGATTATGTTGCGTTTGAGATCAGGTGTGTTTTAGAATGAGGGGGAAAAAAAACAGACTCAGGTAGACTCGATTGTGTGCATGTGTGTACGTGTGTGTGTGTGTGTTTTGCTTCTTTCTGTCTTTTGGTCCAGTGTGCAATGGTTTTTATTGCATTGACATAATTCGGTGGTCCACCTGTCATTTGACCTCTCGTGAATACCACGAATTCTAGTTTTCCCATTCCATATTGAGTTTCTTTTCTGCCTTGAAATTATTTTACTTTGAAAAAACCCCATAAAAAAGATTGTACAGCATTAGACACAACAGAGAAGCCCAACTTGAACACAACAGTACGGTCTGTTTCAATGACACGATTACGTGGGACCTCTCTTGAGATCTTTATTAGTGTGGGATAAAAGGAGAACAATGAAAGGGAAGAAAAATTCATTGCTGTACTGTATCTCCAGAGTGGCCAGAACTTCAAAGAAGCTGCCTCTCTCTGGCAACCACTCACAGACAAGGTCACATGTCTGTGACATCACAAATGATTGCATCCATATGTCCCGCAAAGTTTCTTCCAAAACATGGTTTTCGCTTGAGAGGGCGAAGACATAAAACCCTGACTGCGATGGGGCCCATGACAGCAGCGAAATAAATCCCGTTCTAGTGCCTCAGAGTCAGTCTGAATCGTGTGACTTTGCGTGGGTGTCACGGCAACAGAGAGCATCCTGTTTTTGTTTTTTTGTTTTGTTTTGTTTTTGTTTTGTTTTTGGGGGTTTTTTTTTTGGGAGGGGGTGGAGAAGTTGGAGGCAAGAAAAAGGCTAGTTATTAAACAATGGAGTGATGTTAGAACCATAAATGGAGGGGTGGGGGGAGAGGAATTTCCAGATTCCTGACAGTTTGTCAGGGCACACGTTACTCCAGTGGAGCATGTACACAGACCCCTGTCCATATGGGAAATCTGAACATCACCCTTTAACTAACTTTATATATATACACAGTGCAGGCCCTGGTCCTGATTGGCCTTGTGTGAGTGGTGCTATTACACCTGTCAATGGCAGCAGTTCGCAGCACTGGGGAAAGCCTGGGCCCCACCTTCAAAGGGCTCTCACTGAGGAGCCGACGGACATTCAACTGTTGCTACGGCTCCAAAGTGACCCTTTATTACACAGCGAGAGGCGAGAGCGTGGAAGATCAAATCAGAGACCACATTAGTTTGTGAGGCGTGAAGATCTGAGTGGCAGTTTAAAGAAAAGAAGGTCCTAAAATCCTTCACATTGCAATGATGTAATCAAATTCTAATTCCAGCAGGTATGATACACAGTGCCTTCGGAAGGCATTCGTCTACTTTCAACTTTTTACTACTTTGTCCTGTTACACCTTCAAACTTTCTTTATCCGTATTTCTATAAAGGAATTTAACACATTTATGGTGCAAAAATATGCACATGCAACACCATCCTTGGTTTGCAAGCAGCTTTTTTCCCTCCCTCCTAACAACTTCTACATGACAGCATGACTGACCTGAGTCTCTGTTTCAGCTGTGAGACCCCACAATGCTGGTGGTTCATTCTGCAGTCATGTAATGGGTCACAGGTTAATTCAAAATGAACACGGGTGAGTCTCATTAATGAACTTCATGTGACCTCTCAAGAAAATGAAACACATGTTGTCCAGCTTAGCTTGTTAATACAAAAAGGGGGGGGGGGGGGCTGTGGAGGCCAACACACTCATCAATGAAGTCATATTCAGGACTTTGTTTTTGATAGAATTCTGAAGATATATAGATAGTTTATTTCATTTTGACATTATAGATCACTTTCATTGGAGTAGGGGAAAATCCCTTTTAAATATGTTTAAATTTGTCTTTAACACAGCAAAATGAAATTTTTTCAATGGGAGGTGAAAGTTTCCTGAAGGCGCTGCAACTGCAAAATTATCTCTTTTTTTCCAGGTAGTGGCATGCACTTGAATACAGGAAAGGGCGGTGGCTGGGATATTACAATATACAGCAAAGTGCACCAGGCACTGTAAAGCGAATACTGGTCTTGTCTGTTTCATTTGTTATCTCTATTTTTTTTCAGCCCCTGATCTCTGTGTGGCTCGTGAAGCCAAATCGGGGTTTTCTTTCATGTGTTAAAGAGGCTGTTTCTGTCTTAACTCTCCGCACATGAAACGCAAAGTGTATGCAAACGCCTCCTTTCATTCTGCTTAATATTTCCAGGAAACTACACAAGGTATTTTGAAGAAAATATTTTTTCGCATGAAGTGTCGCTAAGAACTTTAACGAGAATGCAGACGCCCGCTGCGAGGATGACAGGCAAAAATTGTCCTCTCTTCAAGACGAAATAAATAGAGGAGATGCCGGCTTTTTCGCGGAGGTGATCACTGTTCTTTAATTTGTGCGTGTGTGTGAGGCTTGGGGAACCCAGGTTGGGGCCAAGGCTGCAATCAGACCAGATCAGGCAATGCGGGAGAAAGGGCAGTTCCCCCCACTCGTTTGAATGGGGGGTGGTGCGTTTAGGCTGTGGGAGTGGGGGACCGCATGGGGGGCAGAAAAAAAAAAACACAGCGGCCGGGCGGGACGATGTAGAACCAGAATCAGCTTTTGCCGTAACGCAACCCAACGTCATGCTGCGGTGGCCAATCACGTAAGTTGTCACGCTGCGGTGGCCAATCACGTAAGCCGGCAATCAGAGCGGCAGACGCCCGAACGGGAAGAAGAGCCTTGTTTAAATGACCGCGGGATTAGAGTTCGCAACGTGACGTCACACGTACAGGCCGTGTAGGGACACGCCCACGCCTCCGCGCGACCCTGCGGGAAGGCGCCGCGTCGCCTGATCTGGTCTGAACGCAGCCTAATAAGGGCCGAGGGTCAGCACTGAGCGTGCCCACCTCTGGCCAATCGGTTTGGGCCCCTGCACAGGCCGTGAAAGAGCAGGTCAGGCTGGCCGTGTGCATCTGACGCATTCGTCAGGGTGCAGTTTAGCTCTTCCCTATCAGGCTGAGGTCCCGTCTCTTTCTCTGGCCTGTGATGGGTCTCTCTCCCCCGAGATCACACTCGTCTGGGTCCTCTGTTTTAATGAGTAAACACAGGTAAACACAGGTAAACACGGGACTCTCTGAGCGGTGGTCTGATCAACCCGTCATCCTGTCATCCGCATATCTCTCTCTCTTTCTCTCTCTCTCTCTCTCTCTCTGTTTCTTTGCAGGAGAGAAGACACACTGCAAGCTCAGCAGTTGGATGTTTCCTTCAAAAGAAAGAGTCTCTCTGGCAGTGACAGGGGGTGGGTTGGTGGGGGGGGGGGGGGTTGGGTTGGGGAGGGGGGGGGGTTCACAGATGGAGGAGGGTGAAGGAGACAGGAGACAAACATGGCTGTCGGAGGGTGGAAGAAAAGGGAAGGCAGCATTTAAACAGAGGTAGTGTTATGAGAGGTGGAGACAGGAAGAAGATGACATGGATGAATTTTGCAACATGGTTGGCTCGTCTGTGGGATGTATGTGAGGCTACAGGGGCTACTCTGGGAGGCCATATTAAACAGTTGCGGTGAATGATTCCGACAAGAATCTTAATTTTTCATCAGAAAGCGTAGCTAAAAATGTTTCAGTTCAATCACCACCCAAGAACATGAGAGAACTTGCCGGCATTGGTCTAACATCTAATAATGTGCCTGTCAGTTGAGGAAACTATTGCAGTATTCCCACCTCCCCCCACCCTCCTCATCATCTGTACACAGAGATCTTGCCAACACAAAGAAATGTTCTGGAAGAGAACAGGCTGCACTTTGGAGGGGGCGTGTGGGATCCGTGCGTACGTGTGCGTGTGCGTGTGCACTCGCGTGATCGCGGACCAGAGTGAACCGCGGGGTGGGGTGGGGGTGGGGGGGGGGGTGGCGGAACAGACATCTGTTTAAAGGGGAGCTGAGCCCTGTGACCTTTTTCAGACGGGCGCGGGCTTGGTTTACACAAAGATCAAGGGCCTGGGACTCCATCTGTGGCTGGAGAGGGGCTGTCGGGGGGGGGTGGGGGAGGGGGGGGGGGATTAGGCAGACTTCAATGGGCCCAGTCATATATCAGCCACCACCAGCACCCAGGATACAGGGGACCAGATGAACCCACCCAAAAACGCACTGGACCGTGTCAGGCACAGCCCCTGAAAAAGAAGAACGCGTTTCAGCAGTTTTAGGATGTGTCGCCGGGATAATGCTATTTATGAATGCAAAAGAATAAAAAAAAATATTAAAACGGGATGGTTGATCCCCGTGAACTCCGAGAGAGAAACCCAGTGCCGCCGGGAGCCAGGGATCTGCGGCTCTTCTGCACCGCGTTAAATTCCGTCTTCACCCGCAGTGAGGCCTCCCGGAGCCGCCTGGAGCCGTTCCACTGCCGCGGCGTTCTCACAGCGTCGACGGCCAGGACGTGCGTTTGAAAAGAACGTCTTTTTAAAAAAAAAAAAACCTTTCTATAACTCCCTGTGATTGTTTGCGGTTTCTACAGTCACAACGGGGTAAAACCGCCAAGAGAGCGAGAGCGCGCTGTAAAACTCTGAGAAGGACCGGACGGCGCAGGCTTCCAACCGGCTTCAGAGCGGCAGGAATGAAAGGAGAGATATCGACTGTTGCGTGTTGTTCCGGGAAGGGGGGTCTGCGTTAAAGGGGGGCGGCCATAAAAACAAAATAAAAATACACACCTCTCCTGTGACTCTGCTGCTCCCATTTCCCACCGGTTCACTTAAAAAAAAATGCATACGTGAGCGAATTAAACGATGGAGACATCTCATTATACATCAGACCTTTGATACGTGCAGCACTCCATTCCCTCATTAATACCGTTAATGGCCCGGAATGGTCCACGTTTTTTCCATTGTGATGTCATAAATAAAGATATTAAAGCCGCGAGGATATTGGGCGGCAGGCGGGAGGCGGGATCTCAGAAGTGTTTGATTTATAGAGTGGTACGCCGAGGGTCCAGGACTGAACTACACTCAGTAGCAGGTGCAGAGGGAGAGACGGGGGGGGGGGGGGGGGTATATTGGGGGGGTCGGGAGAGGAGGGAGGGCAACAGGAGGCCGACACACAAACACTGCTCCAGTAATGCTTCTGGGGGGAAAAAAGTGGCTGAATGAGTTATTTTATTGCAGCACTGTGGTGGGGGATTCTTGCCCTTTTTGATTAGTGAGGGACTGCAGCAGTAGCATTGGGCATGCCCAATGTGGGACTATTTCCCATGAGTCAGTGTGCTTGTCTGCGACGGTTGCTAGACATTGTGATAACCGGGTTGTTTGTAAATGTGCACTAGAAAAAATGGTGTGTGTGTGTGTGTGTGTTGGGGGGATGGGGGTCCAAGAAAGGGATTCTGGCACATTAATAAGGTGAAAAAAGGTTTCTCGCTAGATTTTGACTATGTGGTGAATCATGTGATTAAAATGTTAAAGGCATTAAGAACCCTTTTTTATTTTGCCCCAGTAGCACATAAATCACATCTCAGGCATGTCTCCAGTCTCCGAACAATTAAAGGTTATATCCCAGTGTCAGTTGTGCAGCTGCACCAGAAAGCGACTCTTTTAATGTGGTGTGTGGGAACCGCTTCAGACAGAAGTTTCAAACTGACATCCTGGAGGCAAAACAAAACTACGTGCTGATTTTGGCTCCAGTCTCTCTTCTTAATGACTTAATCAAATCTATCATGATCTTCGATTTAAACTCTTTTTTTTTTTTTTTACATTGCGTAATATATCACGCATAAATACTGTGGCTGCCGTGTATGCTCAAGCATAAGTCTGCTATGAGAATCGCATAGACCATGGAGGTATAATCAGTATTACTAAACTCGACCAATTTAATTAGGGGAAATGTTTGGAACATGTTTGTTCCACCAGAAGTTTTTAGAAGTAAGACACTATATGAACATTATCTTTAATATCACATTTATTCAATATTATTGCAAAAAAAAAACAAAAAAAAAAAACAAAGGGATTTAAATAAATGGCTTTGTAGGGCTTGAAATACTGCTGCCCTTTGACATACAGTAAAGCCCGCCTCCTGCCCTTCGCAAAGTGAAACTAAATGTTTGCCTCTTGGCTTTATTTTCTGTCAGGAAAACAGGTACCTTTCCTCAAAGAGGACACAATTCGAAATTCAGATTTTTTTTTTTTTTTTCCCCCAACAAATTACATGAATCGCAGAGAGACATTTCTTAAAGACTCGGAGTTGACAGGCACCCAGCGCGCAAACTGGGGAGGCTTGCTAAAGATCTCTCCCTTTGATGAGACATAACAATATCCAAATCCCAGACCGCTTCTTATTTGAGTTACAGAGGGGTCTAAAAAGGGAAGTTCTCCAAAGTCGCTCTGAATCCTGCGCTTTAGGTGGGGAAAAAATTGAAGATAATGTTTATGCATTAGATTTCAAAGGAGTTTTTCTGCAAGGAAATTCAGATTCAAAGGTGTACTTCTTGCAGAGAGATCTGAAGAATTTTTTTTCTATTATTGCCTGAGTGGCACAGTCTCTCTCTGTGCCTTACTTCAGTTTAAGCTTTATGTGCACAGAGCATTTGACTATTAATTATATATAGTGCATTATATATATATATATATATATATATATATATATATATAAACCGTACATATGGCACCATTTGATTAAAAAAACACATTCGTTGTTTATGATGATGAGTATCTCTCAACTCTGTCTCGTGAAATTATGTCCTCATTTAATACTGGTGGAATCTTGCTTTTCCCATGATTTGAATTGCTCATCCAAAGTCCAACCACTCAAAACACAGAGGTGATCAAACACATTTCCCCTTCCCCTGCAAAAGTGTAGCTATTGTAATGTAGATGCGCAAGGAAATAGTGTGAACACTTCTACTTAAGAGTTGGAATTATCTGTTAAAAAAAAAAGGAAGACATGCAAGATATTAAGACAGGGTACTGCTGAGCGCAGCACCCATAAGAGTGATTAAAAATGTAGATGGGTGCCTTTAAATCAATGAGACGCTTTGAAGGCCCTTTAATGAGCCAATATCAGAAAGTTAAACATTTAGAACTTGTGGAAGTGCCACAGTGGAAAAATCACCCCCTTTGATGCGGGGAGATTTCTTCAGGGCAAGACTTCCCTCTGGATCCGGAGTTCTGTTCAGAAGCAGCCGGCTCTTCCCAGTCTCCCTGAGCTATGGTTTTTGAGCATTCCCTCCTTTTCAAGCACTCCGAGACAGGGAAGGAAAAGATGGCGGCTTTTTTCTCCACCATCTTTTAGAATTTATCGACAACAAACCGGCTGAGCGTGTGTATGGGAGTGGATGTGTGTCGAAGAGTTGGGGGGGGGGGCGCAGGGGGGGGGCTGTACTTTTTTACTGGAGTGGAGTGTCCTTAGTGCAAACACAGATTTCTGTGCCACGCTTCCACCATTCTCTAGCTGTAGGAGTCTAGTGCTACTTTGAACTTGGCCACCATTAGAAGACTGACAGGAGTTGTTTTGAAGAGGTCTGTTGAAAGGAACCTGTCCATTTATGATGTAGATATATTTTTCTCTTTTCTTTTTGTTACAGCCTTTGAATTCTGTCATAGTCACATCCAATTTAACTGTCAGAAAATGGCTTTTTTTTTTGCTATATTGTGTTTTCTTCCCTTAATCCTTCAAAAAATATCTTTTGTAGTTTTCCAGTAGATCTTCAGTGATATCGACAGTTTAAACTAATGTGTATAGAATTGCATACCATTATTTTAATTGTTTTGAGCTATTTTGGTTTTGCCATGAACTGGCATTTAGGGTGCTTTAAGACTATATGCAGATTTTTATCACCTTCCGTGCATGCAGCACTTCACTTCTCTTTGCGGAGTATAATTTCTCATGCAAGTCTTCTGACTCTGGCACGGGGGGGGGGGGGGGGGGGGGATAACTGTGGGTTTGTGTGCGGAAAAATGAAGGAGAGAACAGTTACTGCAAACCATCTGGACAAAGACGCAGCAGGCCCCATGCGACCCGTATTATGGGATGTCGCAGTAACACTGTCGACACAAAGCAGTCGTCGCGGTCGCGCGATTGCGAGGGCTCCCGTAGTTCCGCGACGGTTCGCGCTTCTGACGCGCGCGAGAGGCGGAGCGTCGTCTCCGAACGCCATTCGCAAACGCCGAGCGTGACCCTTTCCAATTCCGTTCTGCGATCCTCGGAGAGATGAAAGATCTGCCGTGCGGACGCCTGTTTATTTATTTCCCAGATTTATGTATTTATGCGGCACGGCGCGGCTCAAAGCATTTCTGACCGGGGGCCGCGAATGGGGCTGGGGAGCACAGACGACGGGCGGGGGGGGGGGCTGGGGGGGGGGAAGGGGGAGGGGCTAAGGAGGAAAGGGGGCAGGGCCAGAGACAGCTGGAGCGTGACCCCGGTTCACACACTGCAGGACCTGGTACCCACCTGTCAGCCCCCTGAACCCCACCCGAACCCCCCCCCCCTCCCCCCCAAACGCTGACAGCCCTGCCAGACCGGCTGGGACCCGCAGTACTGTGACCCCCCGCGGGGTGTCCCAGCAGCACGATGGCAGCGACAGGACCCGACGCCCAGCTCACACGCTCGTCTTCCTCACTCCTGACCTCACGCTCCCACACACACTCTTCTTTCAAACTCCGACAATGAAGCTCATCAAGGCACCTGCTGAAAGAAACAAACAAAAAAGTGTTTAACTGTCAGTTTCATCATGACTGTGTTTTGCTCTTCAATGGCCGATTTCATGTTGGAGTTACTGCTGTAGCCAGGGCTCAGTTTCGGTTAAAGTAAAATATAGTATTAAACATTAAGGCCTTACACAAGGCTGACCCACAGAACGAGAGAGAGAAAACAAAAGGCACTGATTAAGTTAAATGGAAATGTCCTCTTAATAATAATAATATCATCAGGTGTCATTCTTGATTTACAGTGCGTCTGACACATATTTTATTTTTTATTTTTTTCTATGCTTTGAAGGTTTCAGGCTGTAAACGAGGCCGGCTGACGTCCTGGCGCTGAGCTCCACCACAGCAACCAGACGGCACTTCCTCCGCCGGTCTGAAACGGGCTGAGCTGCCGGGAACTCCGAAAACCGAAGAGCGGCGCATCCCTGCGGCAAAGACGAAACGAAGGCCTCGCGCCTTCGCGGTACCAACGGCTACGGCCCGTTTGGGGTGTGGTGCTTAACGTCCAGCAGTCATATTCGCACGTGCCACGGGTCACAGAGTGTGGGGTTTGATCGTAAATTAAAACGAGGTTCACTGCCGTCAATGATTGCCTGTCCTGTCTGGGTTTCCGATACTGTTGTATACAGCTATTCATTTGCTCTTTTTCTATGACTACTCTCTTGTAGGTTGTAGGTTCTTCATGTGTTACTCTGCTACTCTGAAGCATGGCCCCCATGATAGAACACAATCTTAAGGGCTTAATAATTTTCATAAAACTTGTTTCTTCCTTTCTTCCTGCATTTGTTTATGTGTTTTATTGTGGGTCCGGGCTGAGACTGAAACATCTAGGGAAGGGATGTGTAACACAGAATTACAATTACAGGGGAATGACACCAGAATCTTTTCACAAAATAGAAAAATGAAAAATAGCACAAAGTTTTGGGCTTCTTCTCATCTGTTTACCATAGCTGACACAGGCAATTTGGCTCACAATGGAGTGTCTTAATCCCGCATCAGATCTTTATTCCGGATGGAAACACAAGGGGGCAGTAGAATCTGCTCTTCCACCGAAATGTGTGATCTTTACTTCTGCTTTCAGTGTAATGTATATATTAAATAAATCCTTTAATTTCGGGGATCAGCAGGTATGGATCAATTTCATAAACAAAAAAAATGTCGATACCTTGAAGTTCAAAGGTAAACGTGCAGTTTTTAAAATAAGCCACTGTGACTGACTTTGATACGGATTAATTCTGAGAAGTGCACTGAAAGCCACACTATCGCATTGATCTTGCGCTCGTTGTGTTCTTGCGGTGCACGGAACTGATGTCCAAGTGACTCAAATGGGCACCAATGCCAGGGGGGAGTTTTTTAGTGTGCGCGCGCCCCAATCACCACAAGCTCTTCACGATGTCACTCGCCCGCCCGCCCAGAACGAAGCCTCGCCATCGCCAATCACGCGTCTCACGCCATCACTCCGCGGTTCGTTTTCCTCGTCCAATCACGACCGCCGCGTCTTAAAGGATATCAAACCCAGCGGCGCGTCCCGGCTCTGTCCCCCCCCCCCCCCCGCGTTGCGTGTCTCGAGCGAGCCTTTTTAATTTGCTGTCAGTCAGTCGGTGGCGACGCGTTGCTGCTGCGTCCGGCGGGTGGAGCGAGGCTCGGATCCGTCTCCGCAGAGCCGCCGCTCAGAAGGAGGAGCGCCTCGGCAATAATAAGAGGGGCTTCTCTCCCCGACGCAAACACAAACAGCGGCTACCCCCCCCCCCCCCCCGACCCCCCGCCCAGGCTGGGCCGCGCCGCGCCGCTAGCACACCTGCCGCCCCGCCGCCGCCCTTTGATCACTCATCGAGCGAAATTCCGTCGCTCGGCGAAAGCGAAGGAGCGAGGGAGAAGAGAAGGGTGGAGGAGAGGAAGAGGAGAGTGTGAGAGAGGAGAGGAGAGGAGAGGGTGTAGAGGGAGAGAAACTTGTCTGAAAGGGAGTTGCTGCGTGTTGGGTGGTGTCTTTTTTTTAAACGTACACCGCCCTTTGCCGTAATTAGAATCGACATGAATTATTAAATTTGTTTACGACTCGTACACCCCACTCCGCACACCCCACCCCCCCCCCCCCCCCCCGCCCCATCCCACCCACCCACCCACCCACCCAACCCACTCCATGCTACCTCACTTTGAGGAATCTATACAAATGGGCCTGTGAGATAATGAATGTTACCTTTCATCTGGAGAACACAAATGGCTGCTGTCTCCTTGTGAAGTCAGACATGTGCAAAACAACAAAGCGCTCTCCAGTCCTCTGCGTGGCACAGCTGTGGCGAGGGGGGGGGCGGGGGGGGGGGGGATCTGACGCTTTCTCTGTTTCTCTCTCCCTGTCTCCCCGCTCTCTCTCTCTCTCTCTCTCTCTCTCTCTCTCTCTCTCGCGCTGTCTCTCGTGCTCTCTCTGTCACTCCCCCCCTCCTCTCGTCTTTCTCTCACACCAGTCCCTCGCGCAGGTGGCACACCTTTGAACGAGCCTCAGCGAGAGCGATCTCAGAGCAGGTGCGGGAAGAAGAAAAAAACAAACCCGCCAGAATCAGGGCCTCCGCGGCGCTGCAGACTCAGAGCTTCTGACGAGCAGAACAACATGCTGGAGATCATTACGAGCCCAAAAAACTGGTCTTACTTACATGCCACATCAGTGATCCTGAGACACTGACATACGATACCCGATTGGGTATTTCCAGTAATATCAGCGGGCACAATTCAAAGCAGACAATGACGTTTGGATATTGATACACACGTTATAGCGTATGAAGGTTCGTCTGTAACGTGCAGGACTTGGTACGCTCTTGTCTCCCGTCCCTCAGCTCTGGGACGAGATGCGAGGGAAGTGACAGGGGAAGCGCGTCTCTTTTTTCCGGAAGCTTCCGACACCGCGTATAGGGTGTAGCGGTGTGTGTGTGCGCGTCTGCTGCTGGGAGATGACCGTATTCCCACCGTAAAAAAATAAATAAATAAAAGCGCAGCGCACACCGTCTTGTGCTTTCCTCGGTTTCGAATGGCAAAGAAGCAGGAAGTGACAGGACAGAGAGAAGCAGAGAGAAGCAGAGAGATAAACAGAGAGAGTGACTGGGGAACACAACATAGATATGTGTGAGAGAGAGAGAGAGAGACAGAGAGAGAAGGTATGGAGTGTGTGTGTGTGGGTGTGCATGTGTGTGTGTGTGTGTGCGTGTGTGTGCACGTGTGTGTGTGCATGTGTGTGTGCGTGTGTGTGTGTATGTGTGTGCATGTGTATGCGTGTGTGTGTGTGTGCGTGTGTGTGTGTGTGTATGTGTGTGCATGTGTATGCGTGTGTGTGTGTGTGCGCGTGTGTGTGTGTGTGTGTGTGTGTGCGTGTGTGTGTGTGTTTGGGTGTGTGTGTGTGCGTGTGTGTGCGTGTGTGTGTGTGTGTGTTTGGGTGTGTGTGTGTGTGTGTGTGTGTTTGGGTGTGTGTGTGTGTGTGTGTGTGTGTGTGTGTGTGTGCGTGTGTGTTTGCGCGTGTGTGCGTGTGTGTTTGGGTGTGTGTGTGTGCGTGTGTGTGTGTATGTGTGTGCATGTGTATGCGTGTGTGTGTGTGTACATGCGTGCGTGTGTATCGGAGTGTATGTGCTTATGTCAGTGTCTGCAATGCACTCACTCGTGTTAGAAAGCCAATCTGTGTGCGCCGAATATTGTATTCAGGGAGCGTGAAAGGTGTCTAAAATGCATATTTATTTACCCTTGTTGTGAAAATGTGTAAAATACAAGCCTCACATGCCGTAAAGCGCCAGCCATGGATGGATTATTCTTCCAGCCCCCAGGGGGGCTGAGATGGAAATAGCTTGTCAGTCAGTGGCATCACAAACTGATCAAAATGTCAGGAAGATGTAACAGCAGAAGATCAGGAGTGGGAAAACATCAGGTGCGTGCGTTTGCATGAGGTGTTCACCTCGCTGAAAACAACCACAGGGAAAGTGTGGGGGGGGGGATGAGGGGGAAGGTGGGGTGGCCTACATTCTGTGTCACGCGGTCCTGTCCGTGTTGGTTGCACAGTTCAGTCAAGGGCAGATCTGGTCCCTCTTCATGTCCGTCGCTGGGCATAAAGCCAGCCAGGAAACAACAACGCTTCCTCCCGGACTTTCCCCACGTAAGACATTTTAAAGGATCAATGAAGATTTTAAAGTCACAGACACAAGAGCGCCGGGTCCTGTGTACAAAACAGAGCAGCGTTTGGGCTCTGACACACCTCAGTGAACGTCAGCAGGGGTGCTAACGCCATGCTAACGCCGTGCTAACGCCGTGTAGCGCTCACGTCTCACTGTGGCGTTCAGTGCAGGTGACGTTCAGAGGAAGTTTTCTTCGCATGCTGATCAGGCTGTCAGTTTACCTCTCAGTGGTTCCATAAAGCCACAGAATTCGCCCCAGCGCCGTGTTCCATGGCTGTGACCGTCACATTGTAAAATGCTTTGTGTGATAGTGCGTGTTCACTGGTGTTAAATACACTTGACGTTTTGATGTTGTCTACCTTTTAAAAAACCTGATGAAAAACCGATGAAAGTCAGGCTCACCACTCTGAGTTAATGGCCAAAGAGACCCAGGTGTAAGAGGTAGGTGCTCGAACCCTAGGTAACACCAGCCGTCAGGGGGTAGGGGGGAAGAAGGTAGGGGGGGATGATTCTGGCATCTGGTTAGTGACCACCCTCTCCTGCCATTCCACGGGAGGAGGGGAGCGGGCAGGCAGGCGTCAGCCTCTGGCAATGCCCCCTGTGGAGGTCAACCAGAAAATGGCATCAATGCCATGCATCAGAACTGCCACCGTTACCCCTGCAGTATTCAAATGCTGTGAAACATGATGCCTGACCTGAAGAAGTGAATGAACTACAAGCTCCTGTGCTGCAGCATTTTGCATTTGCTTGGATGAGCGAGTTTTGACTGATTCCACTGGGATGCTATAGATCAGCTAATAGCGAATAGCATGACACTTTAAATGGGTTCATAGCAGGGTCCTCTGGGTAAGCTGGGCCTTTGTGGGAGATGGGAGCGGAGCTGTGGGCTGGGCCTGTTGGTCCCGGGCCAGCAGCGTCCCGCCCGGACGTGTCCACTGGTTGGCTGGCCCAGGTGGAAGTGGCTGTTTGGGGAGATCAGAGGGACGCGTAGGCCGGTGGGACCGAGGCGTGGCAGCAGGGCGAGGTCGCAGCTGCTTTGAGACGGGGGGGGGATCCTCACGGCAGCTGTTCCCACGGAGATCCCAGCGTGGGACCAGGCAACGCGAGGCCCCGTGACTGCAGGGTCCGGGTTCGGCCCCCCTTCCGCAGGGCTGCAGGGGTGCGTGTGTGCAGTCACATCAAAAGAACAGCGCAGGGTTTCACTCAGGCTAAAGTGGGGAGTGCTGCAGCCACATCAAAATAACGGAACCTTGTGCTCTGTGAATTCCATGAGTGAAGGCTCTCGTTATTGTGATGTCACAGCTGATGACTGTTCCCCTGTTTAGGGCTGTTATGGCGTATATATATACAGGAAGTGGATGCATTCGCCTGAATGGGGAAGCGCTCCAACCTGCATGACAGACCCAGAAGCGGCGGGCACAGCTCTGGAGGTGGGGATCGCGGTCGGAAAGGCGACGGCGTTTCGGCGAGGTTCCGCCCTTCCCTCCTCACGATGGCGTTCGTAACCGTGGTTGCGCGTAGGGAGCGAGCCCGGGAGCCGGTGAGAAAGCGCCCCGTTTCGCACATTTAAGTGGGATTAGAGAGAGCGGCCCGACTCTGAGGCCGCCCCAGAGCTCCGAGGGCTTATTCTGCACCGGGGGGGGGGGGGGGGGGGGGCGGAGCAGCTCGGCACTTCTGTCCCTCTAATGCAGCGCAACCACGCTGTGAGCTACTCTTTCTCCCCAAATTGAACTTGGGGGAGAGAAAAGAACCCAAATAAAGTCCTCCTGTCTCAGCAGCCCAGGGGAGGGTGGGGGGGGGGCTGTTACCCACATACCCCCCGTCCAATAGGTGTATTTCATGGGAACTTGAGCAAGGTAATCCTGGTTTGGCTGGGGAGGGCTTCTCTAAGCAAATCCGTTAGCTTTAAGACCTGCTGTTTCTGGAGTGGGTCCTGGCTAGCCTGAGCTGCACCAGGGCCAGGATGTTTTTGTGTGTGTGTGTGTTAGTGTGTGTGTGTGTGTGTGTCTGTGCATGCGTGTGTTTGTGTGTGCGTGTGTGTTTGTGTCTGTGCGTGTATGGGTGTGTGTGGGTGTGTGTGTCTGTATGTGTGTGTGTGTGTTTGTGTGTGTCTGTGTGGGTGTGTGTGTGTGTTTGTTTGTGTGAGAGAGAGAGTGTGTGTGTGGGTGTGTGTGTGTGTGTGCTTGTGTGAGAGAGAGAGTGTGTGTGTGTGTGTGTGTGTGTGTCTGTGCATGTATGGGTGTGCGTGGGTGTGTGTGTGTCTGTGTGTGTGTGTGTGTGTGTTTGTGTGTGTCTGTGTGGGTGTGTGTGTGTGTGTGAGAGAGAGTGTGTGTGAGTGTGTGTTTGTGCTTGTGTGAGTGTGTCTGTGTGTGTGTGAGAGAGAGTGTGGGTGTGTCTTTTTTCTCATGTATCACAGATAAAGTGAAATCCTAACATGATGTAAATCCCCTATCTTCAGAAAAGAGAAAGGAATAGTTGGTGAATAAGCCAGAGCAGCAGGGGATTGTCAGGCTGAAACTATCTGACCCGTTTTGTGAAGAGGTCCAGAGAATGGAGTTGGCAAGCGTGCGTCTCTTTGAAACTGGCCCAGGCAAACACACCAAACTACGGCCTTTACAACACTAGCCAATGGGCATCCAGAACAGCGGGGCTTCTGCCCTCTGGAGTCCAATCATCAACCTGGGAAAGGTCTTCATCCTCCAGCCAGAAAAACCAAAGCCTGCCAATGGCAGCTGCAGCTTCTGACAAACATTTTGAATGTATCGCAAATGCTTAATGAAAAAAAAAAAGATTTAATACTGGGACACTGGGACGCCATGAGTTACACACCACATCCAATGGTTTGCACAAGATCTTTGGCGTTGGCTCGGTTGAGAAAGACCCTGAAGCATTACACCATTCATCGTGTGTCAATATGTTGCGTGGAACTGAAACCTGTAAGCCAGGGCATTGAATTGCGTGGAACATCTGAGCTTTGAATAGAATGGCTTCCCACAGAAATGTTTCATTTGTTGAAATGCAGTGCTTCGTTTCATTATTACATTACATTACATTCCAGGCATTTAGCAGACGCTCTTATCCAGAGCGACTTACACAACTTTTACATAGCATTTTACATTGTATCCATTTATACAGCTGGATATATATTGAAGCAATTCCGGTTAAGTACCTTGCTCAAGGGTACAACGGCAGTGTCCTTACCCGGGAATCGAACCTGCGACCTTTTGGTTACAAGCCCAGTTCCTTACCCACTGTGCTACACTCCGTCCTCAGTTTCACTGAGGCACACCACACACCTGCGCAGAATCACTGCACCTGTGCGCTCCCTGCGCAGTAACTCTGGCTCTCCCTAGCGCACATGCACTGTGCTTCCCCCCCCCCGAAGCTCCTCTGAGACGAGGCGGCGGTTGAATGGGATCTTAAATGTCAGGTCCCTCTCGCCTGGCCAGCGCGTGCGCGGACGGCGGACTCCACATCTGCGTGTCCAGATGTGCACACGCCCAGCCGCTCTGCGCGCTCTCTGGCAAGGTGCTGACCTGGCAGGCCGTGCCGTCCCTGAGACCGCCTCTCACGCCTCATTCGCACATCAGACAGACACTGATCTCCCCAAGCCACACCCCCTGATCCCCCCTCCCCTCCCCTCCCCCCCCCCCTCTTTCTCTCTCGCTCTCTTCCTCTCGGTCCTTTGCATTTTCTCTTTCCCTCTCTATTCTCCCTCTCTGTCATTTGCATTCTGTTTCTCTTGTTTCTCTCTTTCTCTTTCCTTCTGTCTTTTTTCTTCTCTCACTGCCCCCCCGCACCCCCCACCCCCCACCACCCCCCTTTCAGCTGGTGTCAGGCGCAGATCATTTTCGATTCTGCACCTTTACAGTCCGTTGCTCCGCGCGGCAGCTGCCGCTTTGAAGCGTGGGAGAGCAGTTTTGCTCTGGTGTCAAACCGTCCTGCGAGCCCGCCTTTGATTTCCACATACCTGAGAGGCTCACCTGGGCGGAATGCAGGTTAGCCGCCGCGGTTAGCCAGCGCGCCTCGCTCCAGCCCGGCGGTTAGCCAGCGCGGTTAGCGGACGCATGCACTTATAAATGGTAAATGGACTGCATTTATACAGCGCTTTTATCCAAAGCGCTTTACAATTGACGCCTCTCATTCACCCATTCACACTCACACTCACACACCAACGGTGAAAGGCTGCCGTGCCATGCAAGGTACCAATCAGCTCGTTGGGAGCAGTTAGGCGTTAGGCGTCTTGCTCGGGGACACTTCGACACGCCCAGGGCGGGGGATCGAACCGGCAACCCTCCGACTGCCAGACAACCGCTCTTACCTCCTGAGCTATGTGGCTCCATGAAACGCGTCAGCGTCGTGTAAACAGACCTGTTTCCTGCATGGTGCTCCATGGCATTGTGTATCATGGCGCATGTTGTGGTTGCGTGATGCATTCATTCTTGTTGTTGCTTAATTCACCTAATTTCTGAATATCTTTTTTTATTGCATGTGGGGTGTGCAGGGATGTCGTGATCAGGATTATGCTTATAATTCTGCTTCTGCTTGTCCGACGCGATCTCTGATTTGCCTCAGACTGGGCCTGAGACATAAATGAAGAACCGTCATCGCTTCCTCTGAAGCTGAACCACGCCTGTGTATGTACTCATAAGTCTATTTTTATGGCTTTGTAGAGGCGTCCTCGCTGCTACTACAAACGCGGCCTGAGCGCGGTGAGCGCGTAGTGGGGGCGAGGGGGGGGGGAGCCACACAGCGCCCATCTGCGCACGGAGGCCTTCGGAGGACGCCAACGGCCCCCGGTATTCCCAGCATGCCTCGCTGCAAGCCGCTCGGGCCCCGCGGGCCCTTGGTAATACCGCGCATTGTCTTGGATGCTCTGTGTTATTCCTCCAAGACAACCGAGGAACAAAAGCCTTGCATTCCTCTGGTGTAACGGGCCTCCCTGGCATCAGCACGCCTGGAGGAAGCGCAAAAAGGGCAAATCCTGCATTAAAGGGCAATCGTGATCGCTTACGCATAATACGTTTTCAAAATGGCATTCATAGCATTCGTTAATATCGCATATACATACACGCATACATACACACACACGCACACATACACACCCTCTCTCTCTCCCTCAAACACCCACACACACATACACACACACACACCCTCTCACTCTCACAAACACACACACATACACATACACACACACCCTCTCTCTCTCCCTCAAACACCCACACACACACATACACACACACCCTCTCTCTCCCTCAAGCACCCACACACACACATAGACACACACACACCCTCTCGCTCTCTCCAAAACACACACACATACTGTACATATATAGAGAGAGAGAGACAGAGAGTCAGTTTCATTTTTTCCATTCAGTTCTTTGATGTTTCCTGTACACAACAGTACATTTTAAAATATAAGATATAATTGTGAAATTCAGTTTGCACTCATTGAGAAATACTTACTATATCATTTCACAGCATACCTTATTTAATTTAGAGCTCCTTTTATCATAGAGCTATTCAGTAGATCATAGCGAGATATATTTTATACAGCGCTGTATAAAATTTATTATCTCGTCTGTCTAAAAAATGCAAGAGAACGCCATTATTGGCAGCAGTACTTTTCTTATTTTTTTGTAAAGTGCTTTACTGCACTGTGTGAATGGATCCTAGTCGCGAATGTTGGTGTCGGGGGGTGAAATTTCTCTACAGTCGACCGCAGAGACGCGGCATTTTTATTACAATGAAGACAGCGAAACGCGAAATACTTTTACTTTCTTCGGCGAACCTGCGGTGTCCTGCTGCTCGCGGGATGATTAGAGAAATAGGTGGTCTGTTTACTGACAGCAGAGCTTCGGGCTGTAGAGTTACGGGATCAGATCAGCCTGCTTCCATCTGCCCCACGCCGCCCGGCTTCCCTCCCCTTTAAATAAATCTGGATTTCTTTGGTATGTATGTGTTTCTTTTCTTTTTCGTTCCGGCTGTGCACTTCAAAAGACTTTCAAAATAAAAATGTGCGAGAAAGCCTTTGGTAGAGCACCTGATCAGAAAGCAAAGAGAGAGATTTGGATTATGAAATGTAAATGGGGCAGCGCTATCGCTCCTGACATTCATTATGAAGCCCTGGGGAAGCTGGGGGACATCACACAGAGAAGCAAATTAAAAGCCAGCTACACCCCGACCCCCTAGACCCACTCCTCACACACACACACACACACACACACGCACGCACACAAAGGCATGCACGTACACACACACACTTACGCATGCACATGCACACACACACATGCACGTACACACACACACTTACGCATGCACACGCGCACACGTGCACACGCACACACGCACACACACACATGCGCATGCACACATAGACACACGCACACACAGGCGCACGCACACGCACGCACGCACGCACACGCGCGTACACACAAACACGGCACACGCAAACAAACACACGTATGCCCACGCACACACATACAGTACACTCACAACAAAAACGGAAAAAAAAAGATGTTTAATTAACCTGTCTCGACTGTGTGAACGTAACCAGCACTGATGTATTGACTGTCCAGCTACCTGGTGGCTTTTAGAGGGAGAATAATGAAGACACCTGGTGTTGCCCTCTGGTCTTGGAGCAGTCCTGTCTGTAATGGTGCTTCTCAACAGCGGCTGAAGTAGACACAGTATGGGTAGGCCCCACGATTTCACCACATTGCGAAAAAAAGAAGGCTTTGATGTTGTTGTTGTGCCACCCCCCCCCCAACCACCAACACCCCCCCCCACCCCCACCCCAACCCAAATTCAACAGAATGTTGTTTAGTTCAAAGCCAAGAACAGAGGCGATTCTCTGCTTTTAAATTATTAGCTCCCTAAGTCATCTGTAATGATACAGTTTGACTGGAGAGAGCGGTTTATTAACTGCATAAAGACGATATTATTAGAGCGGGGAAAAGGCAATCGCGGCTTCTCCTTTCAGCGAAGCAGCGGGAGTCTGTGCTGCTTTGATCTGAATCACTGCTAAACGTCTTTGTGAGAAAGTGGGAGCTGCCCAAGCCAGCACTGGGACACAGGGCCACATCAATTATTAACTTCCTTTCCTCTCTCTCTCTCTCTCTTTCTCTTTATCTTTCTCTCTCTTTCTCTCTCTATCTATCTTTCTCTGTCTGTCTCTCTCTCCATCTCTCTATCTCTCTTTTCCTTTCTCCTACACACGCTCTATCGCTCTCCCTCTCTCTCTGTATATCTCTCTCCATCCCTCTATCTCT
Source organism: Anguilla pacifica (assembly GCA_039654925.1). NCBI lineage: Eukaryota > Metazoa > Chordata > Actinopteri > Anguilliformes > Anguillidae > Anguilla > Anguilla pacifica. Next base: position 73,461,919 of record CM077285.1, on the reverse strand, counting down.
CTTTCTCTCTCTCCCACACACACTCTATCTCTCTCTCTCTTCCTCCTTCTCACTCTCTTTCTCTCTATCTCTCTTTGTATATCTCTCTCTCCACTCCTCTATCGTTCTTTCTCTCTCACATGCACATACTCTATCTCTCTCAAAGATTTGTGTATTAGTATTAGTCATTTCTTCTTTGGACTGTACTTTAGGAACTTTACTTTCCCTGTCTATAAAGTGCTTGTCATTTCATACCTGTTCTATGAGCTACATCTCATTGAAATTGGTGATGGTTAAACAGCAAGAAATGCATCATAGTATTCAAATTGAGTTTCTCGATTTCCATCAGATGTAATCATTTTAAATGAAGATTAATATTAGTGTAAAACATGTATAAACCATCTGTTTTCTAAAGCAGACTGCAGCAGAATGTCCATCTGCTCCAAATGACTGTACTCTACTGATGTGAAATTGTGTGTGAAAAGCTCCTTGCCAGGATATGTTGAGGTCTTGAAATAAACACGATGTAATTTGTGTTCCCACCACATGGTGGCACTGTTGCCATCAAAATGCCTACAACGTAAGTCACATCAGTTAGAAATCACAGGCACGATATCTGCATGAAGACCAGTCAAACTTATGATCAGGAGTACCAAGGCTCAGATGACAAAAGTAAAATGCCGCAATGCATTTTGAAAATTGACTGTATGTGTTTTCCTGTGAACATACCTTCCTGTGTCTGATCAACTGTGATGTCACGGGCAGCTTTTGATCTGTTGAGCCACACCTCTGATCCATAACTTTAAAAAGCATAAACTCAGTTTGCATGATTATATATTCAGAAAGTGTCTACTTTCTAGTAACACCTGATCAAGTCTTTTACAGCAAAGCAAAGAAATTCCCTTGCCTGTGCTGTGCTCTTGAATCTCATTTGTAAACACCACTCATCTATTATTTTCATGATACTTCTAGTTTTGGCCTAAATATGTGCCGGAGGGTCTTTCCTTGCCTGGTCACACACAAACAAAGAGAAGAGAAGTCTGAACCTCCATTCCATGAATTGCAGGTGAAATCATTCTTAGATTAGGTAAAATGTTTTGCACATGTTTACGTGCACATGCACGAGCAGTAAGCGCACAACCATACGTTAGCGTCCAGGCACACATATGCACACGCACACGCAGGTCCCACACACAAACACACGTTTGTAGGTGTCCTGTGGCCGCCGTCACAATCGCCGGAGAGAGAGGGATGCGAAAGGCGCAAGCAGGACACATGGTGGTGTCACATTTCTGCCACCGGAGGGCGCTGTTGTTGCGACATCCTGCCCATCGGTGCTCATGACTCATCGAGGGCGCTGATTCATGGATGAACCCCATAAATTCAAGCTTGGATTTAACAACCCAGCATGGAAAGAGGGAGTCATAAGAATATGGTTAAACAACGATAAAGGTTGTGAGTAACGGGGGAGGGCACACAGCACAATAATCCGAACTCAAAGCAGAGGAAACGTTACATAGCAACACAGACGCACGCGTTGGCAGTGGAAAAGATGAAGAGTGCGCTGCATCAAACTTCGCCCCAGAAAAAGGAAAAAATGTCTCAAGCCGGAGAGATTACAACGAAACCTTTTCGATCGCTCTTGTTGTGGTTTTTGTTTTGCAGCTGTCTGCATTCTGCCTGAAAGCACACTTCAGCAGCCACGCAGGAAATGGGAGGGGGCTGCAGAAGTGTCACACGTTAGACCAAGAGCGGCTGCAGCTCTGCTTTCACCGTCACAAAGGTGAAGAGAGAGCGAACAGCCCCCGGTCGTGCATGCGCGCTCGCTCGCTCGTTCGCTCCCACGCGGTCACGCCATGCTCACTCCACCCGAGAGCCTGGGGTCGGCGACGACGGAGCCGTTCTTGCCCGGTTTCGGAAGAAGATAGGGCCTTTTCTGTTTTTTTTTTTAAGGCGAGCGCAGCCGAGCGCCTCTGTGAGTTGGCGGGAACGGCTGAAACTGGTGCAGGGGGTCGAGAGACGGGGACGGGGACAGGGACAGGGACGGGGACAGGGACGGGTCAGTGTGCATCGGCGCTCTGTGTCTGAGTATCACCATGCCGGTGAGACTAGGGGAACTCAGCATCCTCACCAGCCCCATCTCGCTGGTCCGCATCTGGGCCCTGGTTTCCGGCTGCCTCACCTTGAGCCTGGGGGTGTACACGGAGGAAAAGACGAACTTCCACACCTTCAAGGTCTTCTGCATGGCCGCCTGGGGCCTGCACTTCTCCTTCACCCTGCTGATCATCCTGGTGGAGTTCATCCAGTTCCAGAGCCTGGTGCCCGTCTCCTGGAAGAACCTGCCCGTCTCCTTGGCCGCGCTGGGCACGCTGGTGTACCTCAGCACCTCCTTGGCGTTCCCCTGGCTGCTGATGAGAGAGAACCCGAACCCCGAGGCCATTGTGGCCACCGTCTTCTCCTGCCTGACCTTCCTGGCCTACGCCTCGGAGACCTACCTGATCCGGGTCCAGAGCAGGGAGCAGAGGGGGTACATGGCCAGCACCCCGGGGCTGCTCAAGGTCTTCCAGGTGTTTGGGGGCTGTGTGATGCTGCTCTTGGTCAGTCACCAGAACCCCAATGGGCATCCGGAGGCCTGGAAGTACTGGCTCCCGTTGGTGATCTACATCTTCTGCTTCCTCATGTCCCTGGGCACTGTGCTGGTCATGATCGGCGACTGCGCCAACCGCTGCCTCTTGCCCTTCGACCGCCTGCTGGCCGTGTTCAGCCATCTTGGCGTCCTTCTCTACATGGTCGTCACGGTGATCAGCTTCACCGATATCCTCAATATCGAGGTCAGCAGAGAAAAAACGTTTGGAATTGTGACCGGAAGCGTCGTCACCTGCCTCACCTTGGTAGCCTATACCGTGGACCTGGCCTTCTCCATCAAGCTTCTGTGTGACAGGTCTTAAAGATCCTTTTGGAAAGAAGTTGTGGTACTCTTAACCCTGTGAATAACATTTTGTTTTGCCTTGACAGATGTTCTGAGACATTTACAGATGACAATTGACTTCAAGTCTTCTAGTAGTTTTACTCAGGTGCAAAAAACCGAGGTGTGACAAATTTATTTGGTCGCGCATTGATTATTATCTCTGTGGCCACATTTCTCGCACAATCTAATGAGCGTTAGATTTCTAAGGTGTATACGTCAACAGACTCTTAGACACATTTATGGCTTTGTTGTGTATGTGTGAGTGTGTGTGGGTGTGTTTTTAAATCCTGCTGTCCTACATGCGATATAGAAATGCCCATATGCGCAGGGTATTTGTTGTTTGTTTACAAAGATCATTTTTACTCAGATAAATACATTTTCTTTTGAAATTTCTCTTTTTACATAGTGATAGTGAAGTAAATTGATATGAGTGCTGTTTGTTGAAGTATTGCATATTCTTTTGATGAAACCAGGACATATATTTCAGCTGGTAAGCAACTGCTATCATTTGACAATCGATTATTTTACACATCATATTCAACTAATGTACCAGATCTTTTTGTAATATGCATCTGATTTGTTTTAAATATCTTGTGAACGTGAAACTCTTTTTATGGCCCCAGTGTATATATGGTCATTCACTTCATACGTTCAAGAAAATTTTTGATTCTAAAAGCAACAGGGCCAAAACAAAGACATTGTGTTAATGGCAAAAGTATATATATATATATATATATATATATATATATATATATGTGTGTGTGTGTGTGTGTGTGTGTGTGTGTATTATGCCATATAATCCAGTTATTTGGTATACAGGGACGAAAGAAAAATGAACTGAACTGATAATGAGCGTGAAATGAAGGGCGAGATGAAACAGTTTCGTTGTTTTTGAATGAGATACAGAAGAATTGCGCAGGCGAAAAAACATTGCCTCTCCCTTGTCTTACAGGAAATCCATCACACACAATTTAAGTGAGGGGGCGTGGTATCAGATGCCACTCCCCGTCCATGCATTGTGCGTGATGCATTTCCTGTGAGGCAAGAGTGAGCAATATTTTCTCTCCTCCGTCACTTTTTTAAATGATGTGTCGGTTGATAAATGTGGAAATAGGATGTTGGATCACCAATAGACTGGGGAAAAAATCTACTTTTTCAACTCTTTTTAATTTGTGAACAATTAATGATGGCATATAACTTCTACTTCTTATGTAATCCATATTGAAATTAACTTTTTTAAAACTTTAGGATCAGTAGGGGTGAGGGGCCGTAAATGTAAGGCATGATAAACGTAACACGGTCAATAACTTGTACAACGCGGCTACCGTAGCCATTTCAGGTGTGGGTGTGCAATTAGTCCTCTACCACCTCCCAGAGGAACGGAGCAATGCGAGAGCCCTTGCTGGAAATATTTTTTTTAACTGTTTTTCGGTGAGCAAAGCAAAAAATCTGTCCAGGAAGTGATTTTCCGGTGTAAGGCTTTATTTTTATTTACAATAAATCAAATCGTACATCATTTAAACTGTACCTCTCCTTGGAAAGTGGTTTTTGGAGTGTCTTTTAGAACTGATTGGTCGCCAGGTGTCCCCGTCTGTATAAATGTAATAACAGTTGTTGCAGTTCTGCAGCCTCTGAGTTGTCATTGCAAACGTGCCTTTTTGCTGTAATATGTTTACAAAATGCCGTCTAAAGAGAAAATGAGAGGGTTGGTCCCCAGGGAGGTCATCGGTCATTGAGAGGTCTTTCCGATTTTGGAGATAGGGACAATAGAGAGTGTTTGAAAACAATCTACATATAATGTCCTTTCGAGTCCTATCAAGTTATGAATGTAATTGAAACGGCTAATGACGAAGCTGCATGAAGTAAAATTTAATAGTGCTAGGCTAAATATTTTCTGAGTAAATTAGCTAAAACCAAAAACTTACATGCAAAGCGACTACTTAATAGAAGAAGCACCAATGATGTCGTACATCCCCTTCCACGACAGCTAATGCAATACTAGACATACAATTTTAGAAATGTGTATACAATTGATTTTGGGATGTCAGTGTTTCTAGTTCGAATTTTCCTCATAAAATCACTTCCAGTAGTGTCCACCAGATGGCAACATTCTCTTTCACTACCGTTTTGCGAGGAATCGGAATCAAGTGAAATTCCGGATTAACTATACCCCCTAGCGGTATTGTCTGCACTGCAGGCAGCAAGCAGCCTTGTAATTTTAGAACTCCTACTTGATGGGCAATGTCGAAGAGGTTATTGATCCAGATAGAGCCCATAATTCCGGTCCTTTTGCACGAAAAGGCAATAATGAAACAAACATTGTTCAGATAGCTTTCACTCGGAAGATTCGTTCTAATATTAAATTTTGATGGAGACTTAAAGGCTTGGATTCGATGAGTTAACTTTAATTCTGCCTGCTCATCAAAATTTAATTAGGACAATGGCCTAAGTGGCTAATGCCGTGTATATAATGTGATCAGCGCAAAATATACGGTTGTATATAAGTGATCCCAAAATATAAGTGATCCCACACGTTTTCTGGTCTTTGCTTTTTGTATGTTTGATTGTAACCAACATTATTAGAATTATGCTAAATGTTGAATCCATTCCAATGACCATGTGTTCATAGGTCATGTCGGACAAGAAATCTTTCAGAAACAGCTTATGAAAACACACTTTGCTCTCAACACTTCACACATTCTCTGACATGTTTATTTGAAATCTGAAAGACACAGTTGTGTTTATGTCCAAACATTTTTTAAAAGGGGAAGATATGGCTCCGATTTCGCGATCATGGGCAGCCTCTCGGTCTGGAGAAAGTTTTTTTTTTTACTATCCCATAATACAAACTACAGGTTAATCTGTTTTACAATCACTTTAAACAGGATCTAGAAATTGAATAGTTATAAGGTCAAAGAACATCAAAAATGAGTGGCCCTAGGTTGTTTTTTAATTTTTTTTATTACTCTGTGTGTGTGTGCACGTATGTGCGTATGTGTGTGGATGTGCATGTGTGTGTGTGTGTGTGCATGCATGCACACGTGTGTGTGTGTGTGTGTGTGTGTGTGTGTTTCGTTTCTCTCAGGAGCTTTTGCAGTATCTGCTATCCCTCTGACTCAGCTCTTGCTTGCGCCTGTAAGGAAAACAAACAACTTTCACTATCCACAGTAAATACACTAATGAGGTGCATTTGAAGCTTCATGAGTGGAAATTGCTATCAAAAAGGAGTTTAGGCCACAGATTGTGAAATCAGCCATAATGCTTCAGTTTAATTACATATAAGACCTCAAATTACCTAGCTGTGCCTGTTCACTGCGTCATCTGGGACATATACTAGACATTTCAGTCGTACCATACATCACAGGGAATTTTCAGGCAGCACGTTCTGAGCCCTGGAGCGACTGCCTGCCTGTCTGCCACAGTTCTGACCATGCTGTAGCAGTGCCGGTGAGTAATGACTGAGAATGACGTCATCAAACAGTATCGCAATTATTCAGAGCCGTGACGCGCATACAGAGCGGCGTGGTATACAGTAAATCAATGTGATTTTTAATTACAGTCTCAGATTATTCCTTCACATTTACGGCTAGTGTGTATGCTGGAATGACGATACTGCTGTGGATAAGGCTGTGTTCACTCTGTGTGGTTCAGATGATATGTGGTGAGTTGTTCATATGCACTCCACTGGTTAAATGTATTTGGAAATCACCCCTACTAAACACGGGTACATGTGAAATAAGACTATTAAAAATGTACATTGAATTTTGCTAATTAAAATTCCAATAAAATAGTAGTGACTTATCTGTTTTAGAACCCTTTTAAATGATATCATTTGGAACAATACATTTAATTGTGACCAACTATTTTGGAGAAAGTGAAGAAGAACGGGGGCGTGGCTGGTCGACCGTTCACCAAAACAATCACACGCCCCCCTTTGGTCTTCAGCAATTTAATCGATCGCGGAAGACACGAACAGCCCCCGAGTTATTCCCACCTATCTGCTTCGATTACTCTAGCCTTGGGAGACTGAATCCAGTTTTCTCATTCAGGAACTGTTTCTCAAGCAGTCGCTTTTTCAGCAGGCGGAGCAGGATACGAGATTTAGATACGAACACGGGATTGATCGTAGACATAGCGTATCTACGCCTGAACTCTGAACCTGAACCTGAACCTGAGCCTGAAACTATTCCCACCTCCAGCTTAATTATAATTTTCCTCGATCAAGTGAACTGAGACACGGTAAGACCGAACTCCCACATTTATTAGCTAGCTAGGTTGTTATAGCGAGGTGAAATTGCTGCTAATGGCTTTGTCAGTCCGCTCGTTTGTTGTGTAATACAGTTATATCCGGCGTTTAACCGCGGGATTTGCAATTGTGAGTGGTGAATGTGTACCAATAGTTGTCATAGCTGGTTAGCTTGTAAAAAATCACAAGGTCTGGTTGAGACGGTGCTTTTTTCTGTATCTGTACACATAGAAAGGTAGATCGTTAGCTAGCTAGCTATATTGCTAGCTGCTATAGTTCATAATAGCAACTTGAACAGGTCATCGCACTGTTTGGACTATACATCCTAGACCTAGGCTGTTGTTAAATCACAAATATGAATTGCAACGCATATTGTTTTCATCGTTTTGACACCCAGTACCAAGGAGAATTTTATTCAGAAAAGGCAAATCAGCAACTCTAAATATAGCTTGTATACCTAGCTGTACGTCTTGTAGCAGTGTACATAGTGGCGTCAGCTGAAAAAGCAAATCTGCTTAGCGTTATTGTGAAGTTGGTTGCCAACTGAAAATACATGGCTTTGTCTGTAAATAAATGCTGACATCATTGACCTTTATGCCACCATTGACTGTAGCCAGGGATCTAGTTATCCGCACCTGAGTGATGACGGGTAAAAAGATTGACTATATCTTGCTCCAAACTTAGCACATCCTTCTCCAGAGTAACTGGAAACCGAATGTAATTGTGTTGAAAACCAATTGTTGATTCCCACGAAGTTGTCAGTGCAGTAATGAAAGGTGTTGGGAAAATAACTATGCGCAGTATAACAAGTAGCAGCATTTTTCAGTGGGTTCAAAACCAGACAAAATTATTTCTCCTGTTTAAACTGAATCTGAAAACCGGTAAGTTTACAGCCATTTGCAATGAGCACAGGCAAGGCTAGAGAACTCTGTACTTTTAATCCATGCAAACCAAACCCACATTGGCTAAGGCATGGCAGTTACATGCAAATCTGAACAGGGCATAGTCCATCACACTGTCGTGGACCTTTCTAAAACAAGGACTGAGAGACATACATTTGGCAAGTTGCCTTCTTAAAAAAAAAAAAAAAACACAGACACACAAGGAAAAATGTTACAGAATTTTGTGAGCATCATTTGGATACTATTTTCATTCATTGCTGCCAGCCGTGTCTGAATGCATGGCATCATGAAATGGGAGCACGGCGACTCCAACGCTTAACGCAGTGTGTGTTTGCGTCTTTGTGTACCTGCGTGCCGTCCTGGCTCAACATGGCCGCCGTTTCTCCTCCATCAGGCAGCTGAGGGGTCTGTCGCGCCGGAGTCCTTGTGGCCCGATGCGGACACTGAGGCAGAGGGAGATTGAATGGCACTGAAGACTCAAGGTAAGCGGTCGGGAAGTGAATCTGAACTGGTATTGATCGGTGCCTTGGTGACATGGCTGACCTCGGTGGGGGAGAGGGAGAACTGATCTGCTCTCCCCGACCAACCCCACCCCCCCCCCCCACCCCCACCCCGACCCCTCCGTAACAACGTTGAGCCAGCAGCACTGAAACCATATGAAGTTGTCGAATGATGGCGTCTGGGAGGAAGGTGTCAGGTGGCCGAATCTGAGGCTCTGCAGAGAACAACAGTGACACAAAATGTATTATTAGTAGTTGCCACTGAAGTTAGTGCACATTTGTTTGTCCCCTTTGCCCCATTCGATCAGGTGTCCGTCAGTCGCTGGGATTCTGAAATGGGTCTCAGTCTCACGGATGCGAGACATTACTGTGGAGCTCAGTTTAAAGAGAATAGCTGCAGGTGCCAGGATTCGTGACGTAACACGTCTGGAGCCAAGTGCAGCTGCAATTGTTACTGCAGTTTTCTTTTCTTCTTTTCTGGCTCTCGGTGCCAAGACGGTGTAGAAGACCTCGGTGCTCAGATGAGATGCTCAGACTGGGGCAGGCGCATTAGAGGGAGCCATTTCGGGTTGGTAATTTACCAGTCAAAAAAGCCATGCGGTTTGGACACTCTGACAGTTTTCTTTAAACAAATTGACCATGTGGAGGACTGGGCTTTGTGTGAACCACTGACTGCTGCTGCTGGTGCTGGTGCAGCTGCTCCTGGTGCTGGTGCTGGTGCTGCCTCTGCTCCTGCTGGTGCTGGTGCTCCTGCTGGTGCTGCTCCTGCTCCTGCTCCTGCTCCTGCTCCTGCTCCTGCTGCTGCTCCTGCTTCTGCTGCTGCTGCTGCTGCTGCTGAGTGCATGTGTTTTAACAGTGCAGAGGGGCCTACTGAAGGCCTGCAAGTAGAGCTTCAGAGCTGCCCTTGGGCCGGCCAGGGACACACACATACGGGGTTGTTGGTGCTCTCCCTGGCTTTTGATTGACATGCAAAGGAATCCTGGGAACTCGACTGTTCCGCTCGCCAGTCGCCGTGACGCCCCGGGTAAAAGCAGGTGACCTGGGTAAACGCTCAGCCTGTTACCGGCGGCCATGTTCCCCTCCGTGTGTTCTCACAGCTCTGCGTCCATCACAGCCACGGCCGGCGGTGGCTATGGGCAAAGGGTGGCACCCACCCAAACGTGCGTCTTGCCCACCCAATCAAAAGTTAAGAAAAAAGTAAAAAAAAAAAAAAAAAACAGTCTCTGCCGGTTGATTTAATTAGTGGTATTACTGTGATGATAAGCGCTTTGTCATTTGAATGCATAACACGCAATTCCTCGTGTCCACACCTGCCAGCACCCCTCCCAACCCCTCCTCCCCCCCGGTCGACCGCACTAGGTGACACCAGCCCTAGTGAGGCCACTGCACCTGAGTTGTCCACCTATTAGGCTATTTCTACCAGCCCCCCCGAATATAGCGGGCTAGAACTGGCCCCGATCACAGACGTTATTATCCTGCGAGACGGAGGGACCCCGAGCCCTGTGAGGTCTTCTCGGGGGTGTGGCTCGCAGTGCGGGGTGGAAAGCTGAGGTGTGGACTCCCAGCTGTGCGTTTGTCTTTTTGGGGTTTTTTCGGAAGCGTTTTCCCTCTCTGTTAGATCATAGAGGCGGTCTCTATCCTGGAACATTGTGCCTGTCCTTCCCTGTATGTCCACAGGTGCGGTGTGTCCGCCCGGTCTGCTGGTCTCCTGTCTTTCGCCCCTCACCCATCGGTTCGCCTAGTCTGTCACCGTTTCAGCCGAATAGTGTCCTACCTGCTGCTCGAGCGCTGCTCACTCTGGAGCATCTTCTCAGAGCTTCCTGTTACTTTTATGTCTGAAATTTAATGGGCGAGGTTCAGTTAAAATCATATAAATATTAGCTTGGTGGTTTATGATGAAGAATGAATCCTGATGCTTCTGCTTTTGCTATGCATGTTGTGGGCGGGGCATAATGAAAAGAACACCGAAAACAAAGCTGATCTGAAAGGGCTGATGTGTGTGGATCTGGTGTGCAGCTTGGAGGACTGTGAATTATTTTTAAACAGCAACTGTTATTGAAATTGGGGGGGGGGGGGGGGGGGAGCATGTGAAGTACAGTAGCTGGGAGTAACCCAACATTGTTGAAAGACACCTTCTGAGATATGCAGGATCTGCTGGCCTCACCAGAGGCTTGGGCCGAAGCTAGTTTGGATGTGTTGCGTAACGCTGGCTGTTTGAAACACTTCAGACTTGCCTCAGATGTACTGTAGCTGGTCTAAAATGAAGGTGGATCGGTGGAAACGTGGCCTCCGTGTCTTGCTACAGCCAAAGACGGGATATGAATCTCCCCTGGGGCCCGGGCCTCTCATATTCCTGCTGATGTAGAATCAGCACACAGCTGCGTTGTTTCCCTGTCTGTTACCCTCAAGCACTCAGCCCTTTCTGTTCAGAAGGCTGCTAGGGCAGTAATTATCTGGGCTGTCTTTGGTAGTTGATAGCATCTCTCTCTCTCTCGCTCTCTCTCTCTCTCTCTATCTCTCACAGACACACACATATGTTAACACTAAGGTCTACAGAGTTGGCCACCGGGTTGTTCTATTGTTCTATTGTTATTCTTTTTTTTAATTTTTTTTTTACTGAACTAATTCTCTTACCCAGCTATTTGCATAGCCTTTTCCATTCTGTACACTACATATTATACATGCCAGGAAACTGGAGCTAATTAGTACAAGGGATGAAGTACATTTGATTTTTCAAACCAGCAACCTTCTGGTTACAAGCCCAGCTTGTTTAAACATCACTCCACTGTGTCAGAGACACTGCTGCCATTTTCTTGCTTTTCAGTCTTGTCATTTTTGCCTTGTTGCAACAGTATTTCAGCAACCTTACCAAGCTGTAGAGGGACATCAGTTGAGTAGTATTTTTTTTTTTAATTGTCATTTTACAGCACCATAGGATAGCCTTAGGAGACAGGCATGCGCCTGGTTTGTCTAAAAACTCAGAAATGTGGTGATTTCTGTGTATTAAGTTGTTAACTTTAAATTAACTGAGGGTAAATATGTATGTGGTGCTGTCTAAGTTGAAAAGGGAAGTGGCTTTGTGATAAGATGGGTTAATGTGTTTAGCAAATTTTCATTCCATGTTGGTTCTTCTGTGGTTTATTGTGGAATTTTTTTTGTCCTTTCACGCCCTTTGGACATAATGTAAAAAAATGTAAGCTATTGAGAGAGAAACAGTAACACATGTATTTATACCAGAGGTTGACATTTTCAGTTTTGTTCAGTTTTTGACCTGATAAGAGATTATTAGGTCAAATACAAGTGATAGATTTTTTTTTTTTGGACACCACCAGACACATGGTAATTTTTCATTGCAGTTTTAATGTGGATTTATTCTAAATTAAATGTAGGCACGAGCCCTGAAACACGAGGAGTGAAAGTTCATTTTGGGGAGAAATGAAGAGCAGCAGAAGTGACTGTATGGGCAGATCTACCCACAATGCATTGTGCAGGTATTTTTTCTGGCACTGAGACACATCTGCGGCCATTTTGCTACTTTGGCTAAACTCTCATTTGCGCACAGGTCAATGTGAAACGGGCATGGCACAGGTGTGTGTCTCTGTTGTACAGGTCTCTGCACCTGTATGTGTGCTGTACAGTTAGCCTCCAGTAAACACAGGGGGGTTTTCATAGCTGTTTCAGTACCCCCCCCCCTTCACTGCATGTAGGGCAACGGGCTTGTGCTCGCGCGCGGGACTGCAGATAACCTGTAATTGACGAAAAGGTCGCGGCCATGGCAACCCATACAATGGAAATAGTGGCAGCGGCAGAGAGACGAGGAAGAGTGAGCTGTCACAGGTGACGGCTGATTGTCGCCAGACTGCACACACAGTTCATTAGACAAAAAAAGGCACCGTCTTAATTAGCTTAATTATTCCCACCTGACACCTGCCCGTGACCGCTTGCTGCCTCCGCCTCCACGACTCTCTCAGAGATGCGGAATGTGTGCGTCTCACTTATTCAGGGAATTCACACCCAAAGCGCATTCATCCGAGTCCTCCTCTGCCTGTTGCAGGGCTGATGTGACCGGGGTGCGCTGCGCATGTGGTGAGGTTGATGTGTGAACATTGTGTGGCTGCTGCAGTGTGGGAGCTGACCTGTAGCTGTGCATTGTGCAGACGCAGACGGGTCCTGTAGTTGTGCAGTGGGAGCTGACGCAGACGGGGCCTGTAGCTGTGCAGTGTGCAGACGCAGACAGGGCCTGTAGCTGTGCAGACGCAGACGGGGCCTGTAGCTGTGCAGACGAGGCCTGTAGCTGTGCTGACGCAGACGGACCCTGTAGCTGTGCAGACGCAGACAGGGCCTGTAGCTGTGCAGACACAGACGGGTCCTGTAGCTGTGCAGACGCAGACGAGGCCTGTAGCTGTGCAGTGTCCAGACGCAGACAGGGCCTGTAGCTGTGCAGTGTGCAGACGCAGACAGGGCCTGTAGCTGTGCAGACGGGGCCTGTAGCTGTGCAGTGTGCAGACGCAGACGGGGCCTGTAGCTGTGCAGACGAGGCCTGTAGCTGTGCTGACGCAGACGGACCCTGTAGCTGTACAGACACAGACGGACCCTGTAGCTGTGCAGACGGGTCCTGTAGCTGTGCAGACGCAGACGGGGCCTGTAGCTGTGCAGACGAGGCCTGTAGCCGTGCTGACGCAGACGGACCCTGTAGCTGTGCAGACACAGACGGGTCCTGTAGCTGTGCAGACGCAGACGGGGCCTGTAGCTGTGCAGACGAGGCCTGTAGCTGTGCAGTGTGCAGACGCAGACGGGGCCTGTAGCTGTGCAGACGGAGCCTGTAGCTGTGCAGACGAGGCCTGTAGCTGTGCAGTGTGCAGACGCAGACGGGGCCTGTAGCTGTGCAGACGGAGCCTGTAGCTGTGCAGACGAGGCCTGTAGCTGTGCAGTGTGCAGACGCAGACGGGGCCTGTAGCTGTGCAGACGGAGCCTGTAGCTGTGCAGACGAGGCCTGTAGCTGTGCAGTGTGCAGACGCAGACGGGGCCTGTAGCTGTGCAGACGAGGCCTGTAGCTGTGCAGTGTGCTGGCGCAGACCGGGCCTGTAGCTGTGCAGACACAGACGGACCCTGTAGCTGTGCAGACACAGACGGACCCTGTAGCTGTGCAGACGGGTCCTGTAGCTGTGCAGATGCAGACGGGGCCTGTAGCTGTGCAGTGTGCTGACGCAGACGGACCCTGTAGCTGTGCAGACACAGACGGACCCTGTAGCTGTGCAGACAGGTCCTGTAGCTGTGCAGACGCAGACGGGGCCTGTAGCTGTGCAGACGAGGCCTGTAGCTGTGCAGTGTGCTGGCGCAGACCGGGCCTGTAGCTGTGCAGTGCGTATGGGAGTGTGTGGGCACACAGACCCACTGTGTGGGGAACAGAGCAGAGCTCCTGCACTCTGACTTCATCTCTTCTACCTGGAGTGAGTTTTACAGCCTTCCTTTGCGTGGCCTGCACTGTTGGGGCATAAAGATCTTGAATGGGAACAGAACGTACCGTTTAGCTACAAAATGCGTGGGGTTTTTCCTTTTGACATGCTCTCTGATTCGCTGGTTTGGGTAAATGTCTAAAGCAGGGCTGCCCAACCGTTTTCCCTAGAGATCTACCGTGAATTTTATTTCCATTCCAACTATAACTAAACCCACCACATTCAACTGCTAGAGATCTTATTGAGCTGCTAATTAGTATTATCAGGCGTGCCAAATTAGGGTTGTGAATAGAGCCTCTAGATCACGGATACTCAAATCTGGACCTCAGATTTAAATCCGGCCCTGGTTGTCTTTTTCCCCCAGATCATTTTTGTGCTGATATTTTCTCCATGTCCGTGGTCTCATATCATTGAACCTTTGCTCAGCACAGCGGGACATAGGCAATGGCATTTAGTCCAGACTGCCTCTGTCGCCTCTTACTCCTGCGCATCTGTTGGCTCTTCATTTCAGACTGAGGGGTGGGGGGGGGTAAGCTTGACCTGTGTGATTGACAGATAGGAAAGAGCCGTCAGTGCCCTGTTATGCGTGCAGGCTGGCACCTGCCTCACCCACGTACCGAAGTGCCGCCTGTTGGGTGATTTGAGACACACGGGGATAAAGTTTTCGTACGATCACTGCAGGCATTTATTCCCATCTCCCACCGCGGGCTACGTAGCTCCTCTCTCAGAGCCCGCCAGAGAGCCGTGCGTCTGCGTGTCTCGCTTGGGCGTCCGACTCAAAAAGGACCCCTCCCCCCCCCCCCACCCCCCCCCCGAAGGGCTCGTGCTGCTTAAAGAGCCGAGGTGGCAGGGTCTACTGCCGCTTTAAGGCTCCTTCCTGTGCGACGCAGGCGCTCACCACATCCTGTCCCGCTCGAGGGGTCGGACCGTTATGGCTATGGCGCTCGTTTTCTCCGCCTCGTTTTCGTTCGCCCTCCCGGCTCGGCGACGCCTGGCGAGGCCGTGACGAATGGGCCGTGTTTTTTTTAACCTGTCTGGAGACTCGGGAGTGCGCTCGGCGATGCAATCTGAGTGACAGGCACGTCAGAGATACAGGGCTACGAAATGTAGCCTTCTCGGGAAAACCAGTTCAGCCAAAAAGATGGCGGGGGGGGGGGGGGCGGTGGGGGGGATGAGAGAATGTGAAAGCTTGTTTAGTCACCCGCTGCTGCCACTGCGTGACACACGTGCTGCCTGAGACAGGACCGGCCAAAAGCGGCGAATGGTCTCCTTTTCAGACCGTTCTGGATGAGCTGGCGTCCGGCCGGCTGCACTGTGCAGTCCAGCGGCTCGGTCGTCCTGCAGGTCCGCGGCGGGGAAGGTCAGAGGACGGCGATGAAATACGACTAGCCTCCTTTTTTTTTTTCTTCTCCGCGGCATTAAGGGCGTTCACCGGCCCGGTGACATTTAGCCCCTTCAGGGCCTCCGGGCGCCTCTTTATGTTTAAAAAGCCGCCGTTCCTCACGCGGTGACTGGGAAACGGGCTCCTCTCCTGCCCTGTTACCAAAATGGCCGCCTTAACTCGAGTCTTCTGTCAGGACGAAACGCCAGGCGGTCGGAGGCGATTGGTAACCGCTCTCTGACACATCGGTCTTGCTACCTTGGCAAGGGTTCTGGTGTCGAACGCAAGCGACGTAACTGAACTCAAGTGATCACGAGCTGAACTGCGTCCGCGTTTAAAATGTAGGTGTAGACGGGATGTCGGGATGGCACTTCAGGTTCTGCGTTTCAGGAAAATGAAGTTTGAAATGTTGACTGCGTGTTTTACTATGGGACTGTGGGCCACAGTGACTATGTAGTGAAGCTGCAAGCTGCCATGCCCTTATCTGATTGAGTTTTGTTTTTGTGATGTCTTGTAGGAGACTGTTTCGGTCGCTGTTTATAATTTCAGCAACATCCGCGTGTTAATTCCTGTCGTATCCGTAACTGGTGATTTCGGTTATTTCTGGCTGCCGTGCTTCGGCTGTATCCAGCGCCGTTGGCTTCGCCTGTTTCCAGAATCGTTGGCCTGCGTGACTTCCTCTGCGTTTTCTCCTCTGATGTCACCGCTGTGCCATCCACACCTCCTGTACACACGCTGCGCTGCGACTGGCTCGCCCGCACGTGGGCCACGATCCAGGCTATTTTCAGCACGGCAGACCACGGAGTACTACAGGAGGGCTAGCACTCTCAGCGGTGCGTTGCTGAGAGGAGCAAAATATAGAAGTGACCAAAATAAGCGATTGTGTGTGGAACTTTCACGGAACATTCCGGAATCAGCCGCCATCGGTGACGGCCCAGCCCATGTTTGTATCCGCAATGCCAAGGCTGCTTACATCGCAGGCTGTGCTTGTAATCTCCCTCCTTAGTGACCGAGCCTGCCCCCCCCCCCCCCCCCCCTCCTTGTCGCCTGGCCTCTGTTTCCTGAGCAATGTCTGCCCCCCCCGCAGATGGCAGTGGCAGGAAAGCACAATTACCGCAGGCGGATAAGCGAGCCAATCAGCGATCTGGCACGCGGAGGCGGCCCGGAGAAACGGCCGGACGTTGTGTGAAATTCAAGCGTTCATTTAGCTGCCCGGGAAGTGCGTCGGATGGGGGGGGGGGGGCGGGGAGGTCAGCTGTGTGCTGGGGGATGATGAGGTGTGAGTGTGCGTGTGTGTGCGCGCGCTTGTGTGTGTCTGTGTGTCTGTGTGCGTCTGTGTGCGTGTATGTGTGTGTGTGTCTGTGTGTCTGTGTGCGTCTGTGTGCGTGTATGTGTGTGTGTGTGTCTGTGTGCGTCTGTGTGCGTGTATGTGTGTGTGCATGTGTGATAATGCTGTAGGCGGGCTTTATATACACTTACTGACAGAAATTGCTGTACTGAATCCATCCTGGCCTTCTGCCTGAGTCTGTGCTCCAGACTGTGCTGCAGACTGGCCTGCTGCCTGAGTCTGTGCTCCAGTCTGGCCAACTGCCTGAGTCTGTGTTCTAAACTGTGCTGCAGACTGGCCTGCTGCCTGAGTCTGTGCTCCAATCTGTGCTCCAGTCTGGCCTACTGCCTGAGTCTGTGCTCCAGTCTGGCCTGCTGCCTGAGTCTGTGCTCCAGTCTGTCCTCTAGACTGGCCTGCTGCCTGAGTCTGTGCTCCAGTCTGTGCTCCAGTCTGGCCTACTGCCTGAGTCTGTGCTCCAGTCTGGCCTGCTGCCTGAGTCTGTGCTCCAGTCTGTCCTCTAGACTGGCCTGCTGCCTGAGTCTGTGCTCCAGTCTGTGCTCCAGTCTGGCCTACTGCCTGAGTCTGTGCTCCAGTCTGGCCTGCTGCCTGAGTCTGTGCTCCAGTCTGTCCTCTAGACTGGCCTGCTGCCTGAGTCTGTGCTCCAGTCTGTGCTCCAGTCTGGCCTACTGCCTGAGTCTGTGCTCCAGTCTGGCCTGCTGCCTGAGTCTGTGCTTCAGTCTGGCCTCTAGACTGGCCTGCTGCCTGAGTCTGTGCTCCATTTTGCGCTCTAGACTGGTCTGCTGCCTGAGTCTGTGCTGTAGACTGGCCTGCTGCCTGAGCCTGTGCTCCAGTCTGGCCTACTGCCTGAGTCTGTGCTCCAGTCTGTGCTGCAGACTGGCCTACTGCCTGAGTCTGTGCTGTAGACTGGCCTACTGCCTGAGTCTGTGCTCCAGTTTGTGCTGCAGACTGGCCTGCTGCCTGAGTCTGTGCTCCAGTCTGTGCTATAGACTGGCCTGCTGCCTGATTCTGTGCTCCAGTCTGTGCTGCAGACTGGCCTGCTGCCTGAGTCTGTGCTCCAGTCTGTGCTGCAGACTGGCCTACTGCCTGAGTCTGTGCTCCAGTTTGTGCTGCAGTCTGGCCTGCTGCCTGAGTCTGTGCTCCAGTCTGTGCTATAGACTGGCCTGCTGCCTGCTTGGTGATTACAGCCTGCATACTCTGCCTGCACCTGATGCTCTAGATTCCATATGACTGAAATTCTCAGACCCAGACTGTGCTGTAGACTGTCCTGCTGCCTGAGTCTGTGCTGTAGACTGGCCTGCTGCCTGAGCCTGTGCTCCAGTCTGGCCTACTGCCTGAGTCTGTGCTCCAGTTTGTACTGTAGACTGGCCTGCTGCCTGAGTCTGTGCTCCAGTCTGTGCTGCAGACTTGCCTGCTGCCTGAGTCTGTGCTCCAGTCTGTGCTGCAGACTGGCCTGCTGCCTGAGTCTGTGCTCCAGTCTGTGCTGCAGACTGGCCTACTGCCTGAGTCTGTGCTGTAGACTGGCCTGCTGCCTGAGTCTGTGCTCCAGTCTGTGCTGCAGACTGGCCTACTGTCTGAGTCTGTGCTGTAGACTGGCCTACTGCCTGAGTCTGTGCTCCAGTTTGTGCTGCAGTCTGGCCTGCTGCCTGAGTCTGTGCTCCAGTCTGTGCTGCAGACTGGCCTACTGCCTGCTTGGTGATTACAGCCTGCATACTCTGCCTGCACCTGATGCTCTAGATTCCATATGACTGAAATTCTCACGTCTATAATCAGTCTCAGGGACATAGTGTATCCATATGAGCAACAGATGTATGATTCATCAAATGTATTTTTTTAAATATATGATCATATTTCTTTGTTGATTTCACACTAACTGTGCCAGCGTGAGTAGTAGCACATTTTAATAAATGAATGAACAGAACCGAAAGCTCAAGGATCTCTGTTGTAATACGGTAATCCTGTAGTTAGTTTAGTTGAACGATCCTCAGTTGAGACACATCCCCTTACAGATGATGAATTACAGATGAGCTACTGGTCTCCAGGAGGTGAATCTTGATTACCTTCTCTGTAATTGTACCTTTCAGACGCATTCACTGGGGCATGACATCCCCTAACGGTATCAGCAATTAAGTCTGAACATCCTATACCCAACCCACACACGCGCACACACACACACGAATGCACACACACTCAGACACAAGCACACACACACACACACACACACACACACACACACGCGCACACACACGAATGCACACACACTCAGACACAAGCACACGCACATGCACACACAAATCTACACACAGGCTAAGGTACGCACACACCTACGCACACGCACACACACGCACACGCACATACACAAATCTACACACACACACGCACATGCACGCACGCACGCACACACACACTCACACGCCCACGCACTCATACACACGCACACGCTCACACGCAGGCTTTGGGTGTTGAGTTCCTGCTGGCTCTCTCTGAGCACAGGAAGAGCGGCCTGTCAGACAGCGGCACACAGGCTTTGGGTGTTTGGGTGTTGAGCTCCTGCTGGCTCTCTCTGAGCACAGGAGGAGCGGCCTGTCAGACAGCGGCGTTTAGCGCGGCGCGTGCGTGTGACAGGAAACCGGAGCCGCGCGCCACGAGAGCAGCAGTTTGTCGGCGGTGTCGTTGTCTGCGCCGCGCGGCTCGTTCAGGGCAGGCCTCCGTGAGGAAGTTCACAAGGGCAGTCAAACTGGAAAAAAAGTGAACTTTTCAAATTCTGTCCGTTGGGTCCCCTCTGGTGCGACGCGTTTCCTGATGTGATGTGTTGACTTGACGGCCATTTTGTCCCCTCCGGTTTGATATTTGGCCGCCGTGGTGTTTGGTCTGTGTGAGAGGGCCTTTGAGCCCCTGAGTGGGTACTCTCCTTGAGCTGAGGGTCCTCTGAGGACCGGTTGCTGTTTGGAGAGACGGATGGCACAGGACACACACACACACACACACACGGGCACCCGCAGCACACACACACTCCTCTCCCAGGTGGGGGAGAGCAGCTCCTCCTCCCTTTTACCCGTCATGTATGAGAGACTGCGGGCCCGATCACTTGGGCTTCGGAAATCACAGATCTCTCCGGGCAGGTGCTGAACGGAAGCTTTAGAAAGCGGGTCTTCCCGGCGCTTCTGCTGAGTGAGTGAGTGCGGGAGCTGTCCAGAGCAGGCTGCCGGGGGCCTCTGTGGTACTGCAGCTGTCTTTGTCTGTGCTGAGAGAGCCAGACTTGTCTGACCAGGTCGCTGTGCGACGGCCTCCGCCTGCCAGGAACTCGGCATAAGCGCCCATGGGGAGGAGCTCACAGAGTGGATTGCATTATCGGAAAACAGCTACATTAAACAATATATTGTGTGATGGCCTGTAGCTGTCTCTGTGTGACGGCCTGTAGCTGTCTGTGTGACGCCCGTTCCCCTTCCTGTAGCTGTCTCTGTGTGCTGGGCGTTCCCCTTCCTGTAGCTGTCTCTGTGTGCTGGGCGTTCCTCTCCTGTAGCTGTCTCTGTGTGATGGGCGTTCCCCTCCTGTAGCTGTCTCTGTGTGCTGGGCGTTCCCCTCCTGTAGCTGTCTCTGTGTGATGCCTGTTCCTCTCCTGTAGCTTCTCTGTGTGACGGCCTGTAGCTGTCTCTGTGTGATGGGCGTTCCCCTTCCTGTAGCTGTCTCTGTGTGATGGGCGTTCCCCTCCTGTAGCTGTCTCTGTGTGATGGGCGTTCCCCTTCCTGTAGCTGTCTCTGTGTGATGGGCGTACCCCTCTTGTAGCTGTCTCTGTGTGATGGGCATTCCCCTTCCTGTAGCTGTCTCTGTGTCCTGGGCGTTCCCCTCCTGTAGCTGTCTGTGTAAAGGCCTGTAGCTGTCTCTGTGTGCTGGGCGTTCCCCTCCTGTAGCTGTCTGTGTAAAGGCCTGTAGCTGTCTCTGTGTGCTGGGCGTTCCCCTCCTGTAGCTGTCTCTGTGTGCTGGGCGTTCCCCTCCTGTAGCTGTCTCTGTGTGCTGGGCGTTCCCCTCCTGTAGCTGTCTCTGTGTAAAGGCCTGTAGCTGTCTCTGTGTAAAGGCCTGTAGCTGTCTCTGTGTGCTGGGCGTTCCCCTCCTGTAGCTGTCTGTGTAAAGGCCTGTAGCTGTCTCTGTGTGCTGGCCTGTAGCTGTCTCTGTGTGCTGGGCGTTCCCCTCCTGTAGCTGTCTCTGTGTGATGGGCGTTCCCCTCCTGTAGCTGTCTCTGTGTGCTGGGCGTTCCCCTCCTGTAGCTGTCTCTGTGTGCTGGCCTGTAGCTGTCTCTGTGTGCTGGGCGTTCCCCTCCTGTAGCTGTCTCTGTGTGCTGGGCGTTCCCCTCCTGTAGCTGTCTCTGTGTGCTGGGCGTTCCCCTCCTGTAGCTGTCTCTGTGTGCTGGCCTGTAGCTGTCTCTGTGTGCTGGGCGTCCCCCTCCTGCTTCCAGCTCTCTTCCCGTCCTCGCTCTCTCTGTGTGAGAGCCCTGGCAGCTGGCAGCATCCCCCTCTTCAGTCAGCGACAAGCCGCCCCGTGAACACCCTGGCCCAAATAATCCACACGCCCCGCTCCTCCTGGTTCTGCACACCCCCCCAAACTCCCCCCCCCCCCCCCCCCCGAATTCCAGCAGGACAGGCCCTCACCCTGCTGCAGGTTGAGGTCTTTATTGAGTCTGTCCAGGTCAACTTTACAAAATTAGAGGAGAGTTAATACAGTCATCTTAGGGGCGACATAGCTCAGGAGGTAAGAGCAGTTGTCTGGCAGTCGGAGGGTTGCCGGTTCGAACCCCGCCCTGGGCATGTCGAAGTGTCCCTGAGCAAGACACCTAACCCCTAACTGCTCTGGTGAATGAGAGGCATCAGTTGTAAAGCGCTTTGGATAAAAGCGCTATATAAATGCAGTCCATTTACCATTTACCATCTAGCACCGGTATCTGTCTCTGCATTCAGTGAACACAGCCTCACAGTGCAAAGTTATTTTGCTCGTTATTCAGTGAATATGTGTGGAATGAATGTGCAGGTTGAGATGAATGTTTTACTGTTAGAGTGATGAAGAGTGTCCTTGCTTTCCAGCGACATTGGGTCGTTAGTTTTCTCGGGAATACGTCACAGCTCAGCCATCCTGCTCGTTCGCGTTCACGCGATTTTCGGTCGGACAATTGAAAGGAAGATGGAGGTGATGGATTACGTGCCTAGCTGCGTGTTTCCTGTCAGGCTGTTTACCTTCTAGGCTAGCAATCGACTAGCAGTCAATCGTGGGGTTTTTCAGTGGGTTAAGAATGCAAGTACCACAAGGAACTGAATCCTACACAGTTCTGTAGTTATCAAAGAAGGTCTGTGTTTTCATATTTCACAATTTCTTTAAAATCCGTATGACCGAAAAACAAGATTTCCAAATCAGGCAAGCCGATCCATACCAATACAGCAGCCACATAGAGAACTGCTGCCAACAGAACCATGGTGCCACTGCACGCCCCTTATGACACCACGGTAGTGGGCTTCTTAACTGTGTAATCCCTCCCTCTCCCCAATATAAATAATATTCATATTGTACTTTTGAAAAGAAAGTGAAAAGCACAGAATGTCGAAAGTGCAATGAACTTCCCCTGTTTTTGTAATGCTGTTCACTCAGCGCTGTGTTCCAAAACACAGTGGCGTAATGGTGGTATTTTATCTTCAGTGTTCTTGTGTTTTTTTTTAGTTTTTTTTTATTGGTTTTTGTCCGTACGCTGTTGTTTATTTCTGGAGTATTCCGTCACGGTTCTCTTTTTGAATGTGGTTGTGTAACACTGGAGTAACGTATCTGCGAGAGATGTTTTTGAAAAAAAACGTCGTTTCCCCCCCTGGTCTGGAGTTTCCAGGGGGGGCTGGGCCTGACCGCGTGGAGCCCGGAAACCCCGTCCCAGGCCCTCCCTCCTCCTCCGTCTCTTCCCAGATTTGTTTTCCTTCGCCAGAAGACACGCTGGGTTCGCTCGTAATACTCCGCTTTTGATTGCCTCTGGAAGCCGAGGTGGGTAATGCAAATCTCTCCTCACCTCAGGGGTGTTTTGTTTTGTTTTTCTGCCGTTGTGCGGGGAGATTTTACCGGACGGTATATTACCGTATCAGATTTATCGTACGGCTTACCTTTTCAAAAAGCTGTCTGTGTTTTTTTTTTTTTTTTTACTCCTGTAATATTTTTTGTAGAGGCCGTTCTGTTTAAAATCTCATCTCTTTATGTCGCCGGCTCATTTTCTCCCCGTCATGCCTCGTGCTGTTTATCGCCCTGAATTTCTCGCCCGCGCTCTTCTGTGTGGCTGTTATTTCGCGGAGTCGCGTCCGCGTTCGATCGATTGGTGAACCGATTGGTTCGTTAATTGACTGAGTAATTGACATCGAGCTGCTTCTTCACTGTTCGGTTCCATCTCCTTACTTCATAACCTTCGCGCAGCGTTAAGCTGATCTTTCTCTGCCCTTTCTGTCTATCCGATATTTCCACAGGATGTTCATTTCTGGCTTATTTTGGCTGCAGGGACATAAGATCACTCTGTAGATGCATTTAAAAGCATCTCTGGTTCGTACTGCCATCTGGATTAAATCTCTCTTACCACAGTCCCTGTACAAAATAAAATGGTAGCACTTCCTTATAAGGGTCAGTATATGCTGTTAGAGCTGTTCTGTGTTACTACTTATTCGTGATGACTGATTTTTAAATGGTTGATATGCAGATGTGAAATATTAATAGGCAATAAGATTTCCTTTTTGGTTATTGGTGTTCCATATTTGTCTGAAAATAAGCTGCCTAAATTGCATGTAACTGCAAACATCAGTGCTTGGGCCTCACATTAGTTACAACAGTATGGAAAATACTTTTTGAAGTTCTTAGTGACTTCATATTAGAAGATTTGTAAATTTAAAAAACTAATTTCAAGCCGCTCTCACTGTCTTTTAAAATATGTCACTATTAGGTGTAGGTTGTAGGTTTGGCTGCTGTTTTAATCAAACATGACCAGTAGAAGTTGTGATTGGATGACACAGATCAAGCGTGTCTCCCCGGGGTGTCAGAGCAGACGGGCTCTGAGTGGGTCATCAGGGTCTGGTCTGTCCCGGGCCCCAGCCTGGAGGAGGAGGAGGAGGAGGAGGAGAGGGAGGACAGAGTGACAGGAAGCTAGTAACTGCTCCCTTTTTGGTACTATGTTGGGGGGGTGGGTGGGGGGGGGGGGCTCTCACCTTGCCAGGCTGACGTGTGCTTGGCAGTGCCTTTCCTTCCCGTTAAAGAAGCCAATTAGGGGAGGCTTTGAGCCTGGGGCCACTGACAGGCTGACCCGTGCTGACCCCCCTGTCAGGGCTTCTGTGGGATCTCGCGCCCTGGCCTGTCTGTGGAAACCACTCACTGGACCGTAAATCCAGCTGTCCACGCCCACGCAGCTCATCCAGCCACACAGGGCCCTGCGACAAGCTGTCTGTCACCAGAAACCCAGATGCTTGTTCTCCTTGGGTCTCCGGGGTTGCCAGAGTCTGTGTGAGGATGCCAGACACCTGGCGGTCGTGTGCAGCAGATCCCCCGTCCTGAGAGGAATCGGAGCTGGGCCGGGTGGGCGGGCGGGCGGGCGGGCCGCGCCCCGTGCTTTTCGGCACGCGGTGGCCGCCGAGCGCTTTCAGAGCGGAGTCGGAAAACGCCGTCAGTCTGTTCAAGCGCCCGTTTCAAACGCTCCAGGCTGCCGAGGTGTGGGTGGCCCTTTGTGCCCCCTAGCCCCCCCCCCCTCCCCCCCAGATTCCTCTTTGTTGACTCCATCGGCGCTCAGACAGCCTGACGGGCACGAGCGCGGGCACGGTGCCAGGAGACGGGCGCGCGAGGTTCCCGTCTGTTTTTTGGGGGGGTCGTGAGCACGCCCGTCTGTGGCGTGGCCTCCGCCGTCAGGAAGGCCCAGGTCGTTCTTTTTTTCCCGCCTTTTTCCGTTTTCCGTGTTTTGGCTTCCCGTCTTCCGCGCCCTGTGCTGTAAATCAGCTTGGAGTTGTTTTCCAGGCGCGTGATTGGCTTGCACGTCACCGTAAATAGACGTCACCGTTTTATTACGAAAAGGGAACGCAAAGTATTTTTTGTCATGGTGGGGATGCCGTACGTTCCAAAGGGGCAGACCTCAGACTGAACAGGCACTGAAACGTGTTCTAGTCCAACTGTTGCCTCTTTTTTAACTTTTTTATTTTAACAGTTGCCTGTCCCCTTTCTGAGTGAGTCTCTAATCAGCTGTGAAAGTTACTGAATTACTCCAGTGAGCAGGTTTCACAAGTCCAAATGGCGTTTTTTTAAATCTCATCTCTCTCTCTCCTCCTCCTCCACCTGGCACTCAGTCAGCCTTTGTAAATCCAGTGGCAAAAGGTGTTAGTGAAAGCCTTAGACTCTTTTTCACCCCCCCCCCCCTGCACATCCTGGTGCCTAGCAATCCCCTTTTTCTTCTCCCTGCCTGTGTGCTTGTGTGTCAGCGCTGTTGCCACAAAGTCGTTTCCATACCCAGCGGACCCCGAGCCTCTTACTGCACGTAATTGGACAGATTATTACTCCACATTTTACATTTGCCCCGGGTTGTTCACAGGCTGGCTGGCTGGCAGTGTAATGTGAGTTTGCATTGTGCGTTTGCTCAGTGCATTCGATAGGATAGCCTGAGCTGATTTGATTTGTACTCTCTTCCTGCTTTTTTTTTCTCTCTCCTTTAACAAATGTGCTGTCTCACCTCCGTGGCCAGTAAACGGCAGTTGCTCAAGAAAACCGTCCGATTTTTTTTTTTTTTAAAACGGCGTGGGCGTTTCCGTGGCTGAAACTGATGCTGGAGCCGAGGGTGTGGGAGAGGGCTGTGGTGGGCAGGCAGGCAGGGCAGGCAGGCAGGCGGGCGTCAGGAGTTTTGTCTGAGCGGGAGAACGTGGGCTGCATTGACAAGCAGCAGGTAGTACAGTAATGGCGCTAACCCTGGCCTGGGGAATGACTCCGCCCCTCGCGGGGCCAGTGGAGGTCAGGCTGTTACCGGGTGCGGAGGGTGGAACTCGCGAATCGCATCTATACCTGGCTGCACGCTCTGATTCGGCTGGACGTAATTCATTTATAGACCTGGGTACGAGCTCCCGTGACAGTTCTGTAGATGTATTATAAATGTGTTATATATATTTTTTCCCCACTTCAGCGCTGTCTCTATCGCGCTGTCTCTGTCTGCGCGACGGTGCTGATGTCCTAGCCTGGCTCCAGGGGGGGGTAGGGAGGTCTGGCAGACGCGGGCTTAGCCCGTCTAAGCAGGTTATCCCGGCCCCCCTGTTTAAGGCCGTCCTTATTTTAGAGCCCAGGGCTAATGACCCTGTCCTCATCTTCACCCCCCCCGTGTCCTGGGGTGACTCCGGCGGGACGGCGCCCGCTCGTCCCCAGCCTCCCGGTTACCGAATTTAGAATCTACGAGCGAGCTTCGTTACGCGCTCCGTCGGCAGCGCGGTCCTTAACAGACGACAGCGTTGCCTTAACAACAAGTTCTTGACGGGCAGAGCAAAACTGGAAAGAGGGGGGGAGGAGGCTGCTGTTGGCATGGCAACCGGGTGATGTGTTCTCAAACAGCCAGAGATGCACGCAGACACGTTGACGACTGTTTCTGTCTTTCAGACCGGATGGATCTGAGAACCATTTTGATCCTGCGTTTCATGCGCTTCTGAATACGAATGCTTATCTTCACGTGCACTTGAGTACAGTTTTGAAGTTTGAACTGAAGGAACGGAAAACTCGGTTGATCAATCACGGTTTCCTGAAATGCAGTTGGGAAATGTAGTTTATCGTTAAAGGCCTGTGCTCTTCTTATATTATTGGGCAAATGAAGAAAGGTTCTTCTGATTAAAACATTTTTGCAAAACAACGTCTGAGCATTTAGCATCTGAACACCGTCTTATAACTGGTGTTAGAAACCACCAAGAGTCTTTCTGCCAGTGTACACCAGTTAACACCCAAACAGCCCGATTTCCTCACTTATGGCATTAAACACTGTGAGTGTAAATGGAGACATCGCCACGTTCTTTATAAATCTGAAAGTTAAGGACGTGCATTGTGCCCAGTGTGGTTCTGGATCGGGATTGTCCCTGCTCACTTGGGGAGGCGCAGAAGTCGTCCCGTGGGTGAAGCGAGTGCTGATTGGGCAGCCCGGACGAGGCCGCGGGCAGCGCGTTATGAGGGGCGACTCGAGCCGGGGCGGGGCGGGGTGAGACAGGGAGGGGCGGGGCGGCTGCGTTTGGGCCACCGTGTCAAGGGTGCGTGCACAGTCCCTGAGCAAAATCTGCCGATGCCTTCCCTCAGTAACACTTATCGATGTTTTTCTTGCGCTCTCTTTCTTTGATTGTGAGAGGTTGGGCGGGGGGGGGGGGGGGGGGGACTACTGTGAAGTCTTTGATGAATAAATCCCTGTGATTTCGAAACTTTTCCCTAGCCGAGTCGGCCTTGCACGCCAGTTTGTTTTCAATCTTTCGTTCCATTTCAAATTCATCAGAGGTTTGTCTCATCCTCTCCATCCCCCTGACGCAGTTCGGCCATTTTGGCTCTTCAGAAGGCCCTTCTGTGTGCTGTTACCCTCGGGCTGATTTGATGAGACTGAAGCTGACTGCGCCTAGTTTTGGTACACCTGAAGCAGATGCTCAGAGTGGTTCCTCAGCCGTCCTCATCGGTGTTTGGGAATAAGGGGGACTTGCACATAGCCTCCTCCATGCACTACTCATCTGTGCATTGCCAGGGCGGGGAAACGGACCCTGTTTACCTGGGTATTAGAGCAGAAGCCTGCCCTTCCCTGGAGGCAGTTAGTTATGTCTTTGCAGCCCCCTCCCTCTCTCTCTGTCGCTGTCTCTTTCTGTCTCTCTCTTTCATCTCTGTTTCTCTCTCTCTGGCTCTCTCTTTCTGTCTCTTTCTCTCTCTCTCTCTCTCTCTCTCTGTCTCTCTTTCTGTCTCTTTCTGTCTCTCTCTGTCTCTCTCTCTCTCTCTCTCTCTCTCTCTGTCTTTTTCCGTCTCTCTCTTTCATCTCTTTGGAGTGCATTTCCTGCAGGCGGCTCTATCGATGCGTCTGACTGCACACACGCCCACCTTCCCCTCAGCCCCTGTGTCCCGAAACCAGGTCACGTCTTGTTATTCGCCCGAGGAGCGAGTCGCGTCCTCCTCGGCCCCTCCTGCTGACGTGTGGAGCCCCCGCCCCCCCCCACCCCCCCACCCCCCCCGAGCGGGGGCTCTCTGGCTGGCTGCCTGTTTTAATCCGCTGCGCCACAAGCGCTAATTTCATTTAGGGGCCCCCCAGAGCTCAGCGAGGAAAAGCGTGGGGCCCGACGCCCTTCGGTCAGACAGGGCGGCTCCTCCTCCTCTCAGATGTCTTGACCCCCATTGGTGCCTGTGATTTGGGTCCGGGGCCAAGGTTCCTGTCAGCGCACACTGAGCGCTCCTCGGGCCTGTCTGACCCGTCGGCCATGTGAGGACACGGCATGGAAAACACTATTTGGGTCTGTTCAGTCCGCACAAAATGGCCATTTCTCATATTCGGTGAAACAAGGTGTGTAAGTTGTGCTTGGTTGGGCATCCAGTTAGCCCGGGTTGACTGCAAGTTTAATTTAGAATTCAAGTTTTCAGTTACTC
The DNA here is from genome assembly GCA_039654925.1 of Anguilla pacifica. Classification (NCBI taxonomy): domain Eukaryota; kingdom Metazoa; phylum Chordata; class Actinopteri; order Anguilliformes; family Anguillidae; genus Anguilla; species Anguilla pacifica. Next base: position 73,433,526 of record CM077285.1, on the reverse strand, counting down.
ATTAATAACTAGTGTTGAGTTCACTAGTTAAATGTAACTAGTGAACTCAATCACTACTTTTCATTGCAGCAAAAAAGCATTAGATTGTCATCATAATTTTTATAGCAATTCAAACAAATTTATTTGCCTATAAGCTTTAGATTTACCTGTACATTCCCACAAATGACACGAAATCAGGTCAGTTGTCCGACACCATTCCCCCCGGGGCGTGCTGTTGTGTGTGTGAGATGAAGGCAGCGTGCTGTAGAGCGATGAAGCTCTAATTGGAGATTAATGACTGCATCGTTCCAGTACGTTCCCCTCTGCGGTCCGTGCTCTTGTGGAACGCGAGGCACTGACCGATGTAGACGGGGAACGAGCTGCGGGACTGAGGGCGTCCCGTCCTCCGCGTTCGCTGACATCATCGGCCCGAGCACTCCGCCGGTCGATTGGGTTAAGGCGAGAGAAGCCGCGTGACCGTTGTGCTCCCCCGGCCAGTCAAAACAAAGCATCGAACACGGGCGTCAAAGCGAGATTTATTGCGCGCGTGTCGCGGAGAGGAGAGAGGGCTCACAAGGCAGCGATTGTGCGCCTGCGGCCAATCGCATTCTGTCTCAGACATCGCAGGGGTCCCGACTTTATTCGTCGCGTGACCCGTGAGTAACGAACGTTCGGCCCGAGCTCCGATCTCTTCTGAGAGAACGAACGTCGACTTCTCTGAAATTAAGCCATCTCACGCACGGTCGGTGGTTAATTAGAAGCATTCTGCCACAGAGAATGGACTGTTGAGTAATTAGAAATGGTGCCATGTTGGAATTCGCATCTCCGTCTCATCAGATAACAACCAGATCAGAATCTGAGGAGTTACTGCTTACGGGCGACAAAACGGCAGCAGTGAATTCGGAGTCCCTGTTGTTTGTTTTTATTGCGGAATATTAATAACGTGTGAACCACAAAAATGATCTATACATGCCAGTTTTTATCATGCAATTCTCGGGATGAAGGCGGACTCCTGACTGAGCCTGGTACAGTGCCGTAAAAAACTATATCACCCCCCCCCTCCTGATTTACTTATTTGTCAGACTGAATGGTTTCAGATCCTTTGGCAAAATGTAATATTGGACAAAGGGAACCTGAATAAACCCAAAACACATTTTTTTTAAAAAACTTTTAATTTATTTCATGAAAAAATCAGGAAGGGGGCAAATACTTTTTCATGGCAGTGTGTGTTGGCAGATGTAAAGTAAAAGGCTTATCCAGCCACTCCCCGCAATCTCAAACACTCAAATGCAGGAGACACTAAGCCACTCAAATGAAGGAAACACTAAAAGCCACATTTCAGATGCAAACTTAACACTGAGTAATACTAGGACTTTAGAACTGCCCATTTTAACATCCACCACTGTGAAAATATTTAATTTGTATATGCAAGGTCCAGTATTCCACTTTGGAAAAGGTACCACGTGCTGTATGATGTTTGCCATTGCAATGTTGTTAAGGAAAAACTAATGACGAAAAACGTAACAAAGAAGTGACAGCATTAAATATCCAAACGGCAAAAAAAAATCTAAGAGTACTGTGTAGTTAGCAACATATATAAGGATTTATCAGTCATTCAAAAAAAATGAATGAGTGATTAACAGTACCTGGAGCTGGCCCTGGGCTTTTTATTAATTGGTTATTAGTCGTATCAGTTTGGTGAGCACCATCTGGCCGCAGCTAAAACACTTTGTCCTTAATGACTGAGAAACCATTCCTTAATAATTCTGTGTGAGATTATTCATCATATATGAATGACATCGTAAATATTCATAAGTGGTTTATGCACTTTATAAACCCTTTCTGAATGACGGTATCTCTTAGATTATCACTGATCTAATTTAATGATGTTCCAAACGTGGTCATTTTTACTATGGTGTTATTTTTTTCCAGTCAAATCTGTCCTTAAGGCTCTAAGCTTACAACAGGCGTCTTTTAATGTAAGGTTTGATTTGCATTGGTGCTCAGTGTAGCAGTGTACCAACGTCCATTAATTTGTCACAATATACAGTGTTTCCTGTGGAATTGATCTCTTGGTGTGGTGGTGGGTGTCCGAAGGGGGGGGGGGGGGGGGGGGGGGTGTAGCAAAGGCAAAAAATGTTTAAGACTATGAAAACATAACCTCTTGAGACTTCTTAACGGTTTATTTTTTATTATCTAAATCTATCATAGCTCTGACGAGCTCTTGATACAAGGAATAACAGTTTGCAAGAGCTAAAAAGTACTTTTAGACGTACTTTAAAACCATAAAAGGTTTGTTAACCCTTGTATTGTTTGTAAATATTGAAGCAAAATAGGCCTGTATTTTGAGTTATGGTGGGGTGAGAACAATTAAAAGAGCACGTTGTCCATCTAGAAGTTCTATCTTCAAGATTAGAACACTATATAACCAAAATTGATAATCAGGAAAAGTTACAGATTGCACTTTACAAGGGACACTTCTGCTAAATTAACTCAATTACCATGACCAAATAGTACTTAGAATGTTTTATCTTTTTATTTAACAATATAATTTGAACTGGGTCCACATTCAAAGCCCTCTCTCTCTGTCTCTCTCACACTCAATGACAGAGTTCACATGCATTGTCCATGCAAAAAAAAAAAGGAAAAAGTGAGAAAAATGGCTTTAAAGATTCTGTTCTGTTACATTCTAATTCTACTGAGAAGCATGATACAAAAATGTCCTAACTAACTTAGATGCTTGATTAATGTATTTTTTATTAGCTAGTTTTATCTGTATTCATTTCTGGACAGTGCAGCAGCTTGTGAGACTGCTCCTCTCGTTATAATCGTAATCGTCATTAGAATGCAGCCCTCTTTGTCAGCTGTAGCAACTGTAGCCTAACTCAGTTTTGCTAGCTCACTACATTCACAAAACCTTAAAAATAAACACTTTCCCTTTCGTTTTCATGGGAAAAAATCACCATGCTGTAGTATGGAAATGGAAGTAGTTGAATCACTCGAACATTTTAAATGCCCTAAAAAAATCTGTATTTTTTTAATTCGCGCTGTTTTGGCGATTTGCCAACAATTTTCGGTCGCGACATCTGACGGGCTTCTCCAGGTCACCATTTTAATCAGATGTATTGTGCCATTATAACAGTAGCTCTAGATTTTAAAAAAAATGGTAGGCACGTAGCCTACGTAGCTCAACTGGAACAGGTTCCTCTTCGGCTCAAACAAACACTGTTTATTTTCAGATAACGTTACATATTTATCACATTTATTTTTCACTTGTCCGATCAGACAACTGCATGAGGCATATTCCACTTGCCCGAACAGAGTTAGGATCCGCCAGTTGTCATCACCGAATTATAGTTAACGCCAGTGCTTCAGATGGGCAGGAGCTGTCGAGACTTGTATAAGAGTACCGACTCTTCTTTTGATTACCAACATTAATTTATTTTAAACAGTATGTATTTTGAGGAGTAGGTACCGGCACTTATTTTGGTCCAATTAAAACACTGGTTAACACTATGGTATTTTTGTAATATTTGAAGCGTCGCTACCTACCTTTTCCTTGTCTTTCGGTGGCTGAAGAGTGAGTCAAAGTGACGCTTTGACAGACCGTGCGACATTCGCGGCTTAGGCTCTTTTTGAAAATAAATATGTGGACGCGACAGTATGGATTTGAAAGCGCATTTAGGCAGAAATATTTAGAAAGTTTAACATTTTTAATTTATGAATTTAATATATAGGCTATATACAGTATATATATTTTTTTTATTTAATTTTTTTTTTTTTTTAAATTATGGTGTGGCGGCAAGGATTTTGCCGTGGCGCCACGCCACGGCAAAACCTTACCAGCGGAAACGCTGATATAATTAGGCAAGAGTGCATTCTGCCGACCTGTGGCTTTGAATACATTTGAGCTTATTACAGTCAAAATGACAGATTTCTGTCTTCAGCAACTGAAGCAAGGATATTGAGTTTGTGAACTAGACCAGAAAGACATTACTTCTTCTGTGTGTTGATTTGGGGTTGGCAAATCCCATAATCTCTCTCTGTGCAAGATCTGCACTCTTTTTCTGAATATTATATGTGGCTGCCTTCCATGAGGCTTTTCTCCCAAGTTCTTTGTAGATGAGGGTTTTGGGCCATTTTTCTAGCTAACCAAAACTGCGCACATATTTACACTGTGTCGATAGGTCACACACACTTTTTTAAGCATAGAAATTAACGTGCAACTGAAATGAAACTGCAAACATTTCCCTCAGGGACAGTGAGCTTCAGCTGCGTTGTCCTAGCAGGGCAGAGGGGTCCCTGTTTTTCTGCTAGGAGGCTGCTGCTCAGTCAGTCCCTGCCAGGCAGGCACCCCCTCTTTACACTCCGGTCTCTCCCAGACCTCCTGCTTTTTGGCTGGACCGCAACAGTGGGGCCAGCCCTACAGGCGCAAATGTCTGTGAGTAACTGACTGACTGACTGAATGACTGGCTGACTGACTGACTGACTGGCTGAGTGATGAAGTTACACCATTGGTCGGCTGGATCACGTGTGTTAGGTCCAGCCATATACTAGGTTTTAACCTGGTCTTGTTATCTTCCATTTTGGGGTATGTGGGAATACATGGTCTTTGTTTATTTGGGGGGGAGGTATAATCGGTTATATTTAATGAGTAATGCTGATTGTATAAACAGACAGATTATAGGGCAGAGAAGTGTAGTTTTGTTTCGGAGGCGTATGAGTCTTGGGGAAGCGTGGACTGAAAAAGCCGAGCTCCATGTTTAAAATGGCAGTTGGCTGAGTCAGCACTTCACTGTGGCCTACGGCCCCTCGCTTTCTCCTGGTCTCGAAATGCTAAAATAAACGGTACAATTTTAACTCCGCTTTTCCTCCGGAATTTTTGGAATGGGTGAAATTCCTGTAGGCAGTCGTTGGTAGTTTGGCTCAAGGTTTGTACATCTTCTACGGTGTCTGGTGAATGCTAACAGCTGCGATTTCTATTCCACGCAACCGTGAGATTGTCTGTCGGTTTCTTGGCGGTCAGAAATGTTGTTAGATTCGCATCAGCGTCCGAGCCGACGAGGGATAAATCCAAAGGCCAATGAAAAATGACCGATCGGCAACCGTTCCGTGTTTGAAGCAACCCGATAGCGGCGAAAGTAGAATGACGCCATGGCAACAGGACAACGGCGTCGAACCAAGCAGTACGCGTTGAGCAGAACCGTGGCAACAGCAGGGTATTTTGGTGGACCGATCCAAGCTGCTGTGTTAACGATGTTAAACTACCAAATGGAAATAAAAAAGTTCTGCAACTTGATAGAATACAACAGACGATTTTTATGGCTCCAAGCTATGTTTTGTACTTTAAACCTCCAGTAAAGCTACCGGGTTGTAAAGGCAGGAAGAATAAGTTTGCCTGAGAATGCATGGTGATGACTCTTACTTTGAGTGCCTATTTCAAAAACTGGTGCTGTGATAACTTCAACAATTCCACTTCTGCCAAGTTTCTACTGTTATAAAATTATGCTCGTGTTTGTTGGGTGCACTAGCTTGCACTGTTCAAAAAAAAATTGTACATGCTATGCATTAGAGGCTTAAGCTGTTGGTTTCATGTGGGGTTTGTAAAAATGGTGCGGTAATTGCCTTGCAGGTGCTGTAAAATAATAATGATGAGTGGTTGCATCACCTACCCAGTCAAAAATTGAGTCACAGAAGACCTTCTGTAGCACGCATCTCGGTTTTATCGGTTAGCTTGGTATAGCGAAAACAAAACCAGCATCGGCTCCTCGTCACCTACGTTTTCATTTCGTACGATAATGCGCGTGAAGTGGGAAGTAAAGACGATGAAACGCGTGGAGTTCTCAGGCCTTGAGGGCGGTGTCGGACGAGATCGTCCGAACGTCCGCCCGCCCTCGTTGTGAAGAGCCGTCCGCGGGCGGCGAACGTTTCTGGGACCCTGTGTTTTAACGGTGCCTGTTGATGCGGCCGGCCCCGGTGTGTGTGTGTGTGTGCATGCGCTGGCATTCATTACACCTGCATTATCGGCCCTGTTGTTGTTTCCACGGCAGCGGTTTGGTGTCTGGAGGCGCCAACGCATATTCACTAGCCTGCTTTGTTTTTTTTTTTGTTGTTGTTTTTTTTCTCTCTCTCTCTCTCATATTTTTCCTCTTTCTTTCTTTCTCTCAGTATCCACGTTTAGACCGAAGCAGAATGTTAATAAGCCGTTGAGATTCCGAGAGCTGACTCCTGCTGCTCTGAACGCACACGTCACATGTTCTGTTAACCCCTCGGTGTGCAGGCGGTTAATTAACTCTTACCTTACCTTTCATTTTCTCCTCCTCAGCCCAGTCCCATTCTCCAGGCAGGGCTTTTGGGAACTCTTTGAAGAGATTAAATGTTTTTAACGGCTCAGTGAGAAAGAGAAGTCTGTGAGGAGGTGAATTATTAGCCGCACCGTTTTAAGTAGATGTTCTCTCATGGCAGGTGGGTAGGCAGGCATCGAGTAGTCTCTGCTTCGCGTGGGTCGTTCAGCACCCCCGACAGGCCAAAGCACCTGAATATGTGATTAATGTGGGGTCATTTTGTGTGTGTGCGTGTGCGTCCGTGTGTGTGTGTGTGTGTGTAGGCGTGTCCGTGTGTGTGTTTAGGTGTGTGTAGGTGCATGTGTGTGCATGCGCGTGTGCCCGCGTGTGTGCGTGTATTCGTGTGTGTTCGTGTGTGTATGTAGGTGTGTGCGTGTGCGTGTGTGTGTGTATGTGTGTGTGTGTGTGTGTATGTAGGTGTGTGTAGGTGTGTGCCTGTGTGAGCGTGCGTGTGTGTCTGCCAGTCTGTGTGCATTGGTATGTGTGTATCCTTCTCTTTTTCCGTATGACTGTCTGTGTCCGTGCGGAGCAGTGCAGCAGTGTCTGTGTTTGGCTGTGTGAGGCGTGGGTATCTCTGCTTGTCCACTTCTGTGGGTCTCTATGAGCGCACCGTGCTGTGGACAGTGATTGTGATTGTGATGAATGCCAGAGACCATGTCGACGATTACATCAGTATTGCTGGAGAATGCCCTGGTATAACACTGGGGGTGGGGGGGGGGACAAATACCAGGCAGGGCAGAGATTGTGTCATTTCTGGAAGATCTCTGGCAGATTCAGGCTGAACGGCATGCGTTTAATGAAACCCCAGGTATGGAGGAATAACGCGTCTGCTCTGGACTATAAAAATTGGGAACAAAGAGACAGAAATGACAGGTGTTTGCTTTTGTTTTGCCGGCAAAGCAGCAGATCATTATCTGTAATTAACATGGCTGTAATTGCGGAAAGGCTATTTGTTGTGGGAAAGCCTTCTGCATCCAAGAAAAATGGTTTCTATATTTCTTTGATGCTCTAAAGAAAAGGCAAGATAAGTCTTTCTGAAGCTTGCAGAAATATTGCTTGGTTCTCAGCTGTGAACTTTCTATTCATATTCACTGCACAATGCACACAGGCCATGACTGGGGCACTAATATCTCTCCTTGCCCAGGGAAAGAGTGTCTGTTTGCAGAGGTGTTGACGAGGGTGTTTGAGGGTAGGGCTGTACCTGTGAGGGTAGGGCTGTACCACTGTGGATGAGGCTGTACCTGTGAGCGTGAGGCTGTACTGTGAGGGTGAGGCTGTACTGTGAGGGTGAGGCTGTACCTGTGAACCTGAGGCTGTACCTGTGAGGGTAGGGCTGTACCACTGTGGATGAGGCTGTACCTGTGAGGGTGAGGCTGAGGCTGTACCTGTGAGAGTGAGGCTGTACCTGTGAGTGTGAGGCTGTATCTGTGAGTGTGAGGCTGTACCTGTGAGGGTGAGGCTGTACCTGTGAGTGTGAGGCTGTACCTGTGAGGGTGAGGCTGTATCTGTGAGGGTGAGGCTGCATCTGTGAGGCTGTACCTGTGAGAGTGAGGCTGTACTGTGAGTGTGAGGTTGTACCTGTGAGAGTGAGACTGTATCTGTGAGCGTGAGGCTGAGGGTGTACCTGTGAGTGTGAGACTGTTTCTGTGAGTGTGAGGCTGTACCTGTGAGAGTGAGACTGTACCTGTGAGAGTGAGACTGTACCTGTGAGCGTGAGGCTGTACCTGTGAGGGTGAGGCTGTACCTGTGAGGGTGAGGCTATACCTGTGAGGGTGAGGCTGAGGGTGTACCTGTGAGGCCGTACCTGTGTGGCTCAGCGCCCTGCTGTCTCTCTCTGTCCCCCTGCAGGCTGTAGGCTCAGCGCCCTGCTGTCTCTCTCTCTCCCCCTGCAGGCTGTAGGCTCAGCGCCCTGCTGTCTCTCTCTGTCCCCCTGCAGGCTGTAGGCTCAGCGCCCTGCTGTCTCTCTCTGTCCTCCTGCAGGCTTTAGGCTCAGCGCCCTGCTGTCTCTCTCTGTCCTCCTGCAGGCTGTAGGCTCAGCGCCCTGCTGTCTCTCTCTGTCCTCCTGCAGGCTGTAGGCTCAGCGCCCTGCTGTCTCTCTCTGTTTCCCTGCAGGCTGTAGGCTCAGCGCCCTGCTGTCTCTCTCTGTCCCCCTGCAGGCTGTAGGCTCAGCGCCCTGCTGTCTCTCTCTGTCCTCCTGCAGGCTGTAGGCTCAGCGCCCTGCTGTCTCTCTCTGTCCCCCTGCAGGCTGTAGGCTCAGCGCCCTGCTGTCTCTCTCTGACCCCCTGCAGGCTGTAGGCTCAGCGCCCTGCTGTCTCTCTCTGTCCCCCTGCAGGCTGTAGGCTCAGCGCCCTGCTGTCTCTCTCTGTCCCCCTGCAGGCTGTAGGCTACCTGGAGCACTGCGATGACCAGTCAGAGCGGCGGCCATGCAGAGAGACCAGGTGCCCCGCCCTCCCGGCCCCCGGCCGCGCCCAAGCTGCAGGTCCAGCGCTCGCTGTCCCGGGAGACCATCACCATCCACTTCTCCGCTCTCGGGAAGGAGGAAGAGGAGGAGGAAGAGGAGCTGTACGGAGCCGCCATCTCCGCCATCTCCGCGTCCGCGGCCGCGGGGCGGGACTACGACGACCAAGGCATTGTGACGGCCCTGGAGGCCAGCGAGGACCTCCTGTTTGAGGGGGGCGGGGCGGACCCCGCCGCGGGGGGGGCGGGCGCGGCGGTGCTCCCCGTGTCCTCCACCACCCTGCCCCCCGTCTCGGGCCCCCAGCGCTCGGGACACTCCGCCCCCAGCCCCGCCCTCTCCATCCTGTCCTCTTTGCACTCTACCGGAGGCTCCGCCCCCGCCAGTTCGTCCTGGCCTTCGGGTCAGAAGGCCCAGGCTCCTCCCCCCGCCCCTTCCTCCTCCGGCTCCTCCCCCTCGAAATCCGTGGCCCTGCCGTCCGGCGACAAGCCCTTCATGAGCCTGGTGAAGTCCCTGTCCACCGACGTGGAGCCGCGGGAGGGCGTGGCCGTGCCCCCCTCCGTGCGCCACCGCCACCTGATGAAGACGCTGGTGAAGTCCCTCTCCACCGACACGTCCCGCCAGGACCAGGAGGCCGCCGCGCCGGGCCGCCCCCCGGACTCCCGCCTCAACCTGCAGCTGTTCAAGCAGTTCACCCAGCCCCGGGTGACGGGCGCCGGCGACTCCAAGACCGCCCCCTCCTCCCCGCTCACCTCCCCGGACAACCGCTCCTTCTTCAAGGTGTCGGAGGTGGAGGCGCGCATCGAGGACACCAAGCGGCGGCTGTCGGAGGTGATCTACGAGCCCCTGCAGCTGCTCAGCAAGATCATGGGGGAGGAGAGCGGGGGGGCGGCGGCGGCGGCGGGGGGGGGCCCCCCCCGGGCCAAGGCCCTCTCCTCCAGCGCCTCGGAGCTCTGCAGCCTGGCCGCCCTCAACGGCCACCTGGAGAGCAACAACAACAACTACAGCATCAAGGAGGAGGAGTGCGACTCGGAGGGGGAGAGCCTGCCGGGCGGCTCCGCCTCCGCCGCCGAGCCGCCCCCGGCCCCGCCCGCCCCGCCCGCCCCGCCGCTGGCCGAGGCCTGGAGCCCCCGCCACGCCTCCCTGGCGCTGGAGAAGTGCTCCATGTCGGCGCTGGCCCGGCAGGAGGACGAGGAGTTCTGCGAGCTGTACAGCGAGGACTTCGCCGAGGCCTGCGCCGACGCCGAGGCAGACGCCGCCGGCGGCGCGGGGGCGGCGCGGGACGCGGCGGGCGGGGCCAGCCTCCCGCCCAGCGGCAGCACGGGGGTCGGGAGCGAGGACGAGACAGAGGAGGCGGAGGAAGAGGAGGACGAGGAGCCGGAGTCCAGCGTCCCGCACAAGACCCTGTGCGCCCTGACCATGCTGGTGTACGGGTACCTGGTCCTGCCGCTGCCCACCTACCTGGGCGGCGTGCTGCTGGGCGTGGCCGTGGGCTTCATGCTGGCCATCGGGGTGGTGTGGCTGGCCGCCCCCAGGTGCCCCGGCTATGCCTCCAGGCGCGGCCGGCGCAGGGACCAGCTGTGGAACGTGGCGCACCTGGACATCAAGGAGCCGGGCATGTTCAAGGTGGGTGGATTTGAACCTGCAGCCCCACAGAGGCCTTTCGGCCTTGGGGGGGGGGGGGGGGTTCTGTTCATTTTACATTTTATTTTAGGGGGCGAGGCTCTGCTCATTTTTAGACATTAGCCCGAAGGGGGGGGGCCTCTGAACACTTTCAGCAGACCATAACACTGACCAGCTGCATGTAGTCTCCCATGCCCAGTAGATGAAGCACTATCACATTACCTCTCCCCGCAGACCTGCTCAGGACTCAGGAAGTCATATCTGCCTGCCCGTCAGTGCAGAGAGCAATCCGATGCTGAGCTGAGTCACAGCTCCTCTCTCCTGGAGAGTGCAGGAAATTATACACACTGTACATCTCTCATTTATTGATTTACTCAATGCGCGCTTTCTAGGATTAGGACGTCCTCCGGTTTGTGCCTGTGGATTTCAAAGCATCGATGCAGCGCTACCCCTTTTATGGATGTTTTAAATCCCTAATTTAATCCAGTGTAGAGCTTTGAGTTAGCCCGACGAAGCATGGATTCAAAGGTTCCCATCCACCGTGAGCCTATTGCGTGCGGGATCCAGAGGTTCGCTGAGTTCACATGTACTGCTGACCCACAGTGAGCGGGTGCTGGATATAACTCCAGAGTGGATCTGGTAAATGGTAAATGGACTGCATTTACATAGCGCTTTTATCCAAAGCGCTTTACAGTTGATGCCTCTCATTCGCCAGAGCAGTTAGGGGTTAAGTGTCTTGCTCAAGGACACTTCGACATGCCCAGGGCGGGGTTTGAACCGGCAACCCTCCGATTGCTAGACAATCGGTCTTACCTCCTGAGCTATGTCGCCCCTGTCGATCTACGCCGGTTTCCCTTACTGCCGAAAAACCCCCTTTTTTTGGGAGGAAGTGGGAGTGCATATATCCAGCGTGACTGTGGGAAATTAAGGAAGCTCTCTGAAGTGCCTTTTTAAGACGCTGCCGCTGAAGGATCATTAGTCACGGACCCAGAACCTAAATCCTCTGCCTTCGCCCCAGAGCCACACAGCCTTTCGTCATCTTTGTCAGAAAAGGTTTCCCAGCGAATGCTGTCCTAATGTCTCCTCTCTGTGTCGCTGGCGATGCGATAGTAAGTTCATACCCGTGCTGTGTTTGCTGCAGGTCTGTCAGACTCTGCTCTGCACTCCACTTCCTGTCTGTTCACTTCCCCACATTCGGTTACTGGTGCTGTCAGAACCTCTTTGTTTGAAAGCCAGAGCCGAGGCTGTGGCGGTTGCGTGCTAAAACCCAGGGCCGTACTAAAATCAAGACCAGGGGGCAGGACGGACGTTGATTACGGTGCCAGACAGAGAATGAGATCAGAAGGGTTTTTGCCGTGCGACCCGCACTTGAGGGCGTAACCACTTTGTCTGGTGTTGATGTGTGTGCACAAAGGAAGTGCGAAAAAGAACAGATGCAGCTTTCAAAACAAAAAACACGACGCTTTAAAAGCAGGGGTCGTCCGGGCCAGAATTAGGATTGGGGTAAGACTCGGTGCTGTCTGGTTTCGGCGGCCATATTTAATTCACCTTGGGAGAGAAAAGCACCGAAGCTCCTGTCAGGGAAATGACAATATAGCCTTACAGGGGGCACCACTTATTTTGGGATTATATTTCTATATTCTCACATTGGGCAACACTTACGTAGGCGAAGCGGTATAACTGCACAATTAAAATCAGTCTCATAAAATTACAGTTATCCAGACTATTCGACCATAAATTTGGAACTTCAATTAATAATCAATAATACAAATATTAAGAATCAAATAATTAAATCAAAGATTTAAGAGATAACCGGAAGGATGTAGTTCTTGGATAGGCTGTTTTGACTCAGATTCTGACAGCTCTGTGGACAGAGAGCCAGCTGTTCAGAGACCCCGGTGCCTCTTAAAGGGACCCTCCGCTCTGGGAGCTCTCCGTGCCGCTCGCGAAGACTCCACGTTGGCGGAGAGAGCGGAGAAGCGCTCGCTTGTTCCTGTGTGATTGGGCGCGGCGTCTACGCATCGGACGATGTCGTTCGTTCGCCGTCCTCAGAACGCTGCGCGAGGACGGAGGAGTGCGATGGAGCGGGTTCCCGGTTCTCTCGCGGTCGCGATGAAGGGGCGCTGGGGCAATTTGCGTCTGTTTTTGATTTTTTGATTTTTGGCCGGACCGCAACAGCGGGGGCCAGCCCTACCAACGCGAATGTCTGTGACTGAGTGACTGAGTGAGTGATGAAGTTACACCATTGGTAGACCGGAGAGGTCCAGCCACACACTAGGTTTTGACGTGGTCTTGTTATATTTATTTTGTCTTTACAAATACGCTGGAAATGAGCGAGCGAAAAGTGCCAGCTCACGTACGCACACGTACTCCACGCGCGCGCGCGAAACCCTGGATGAGGCGTGCGGTCAGAGAGCGGGGGGCGGGTGGAGCACTGCCTCAGCCCGATCCGGTCATCGGACCCCTGCCCCAGCGGGGAGGGGGGGGAACGGGCCGCTTCGCGAAGTCGCGGCTGAGCTCCCAGCGACGCCCACGCGATGAAGTCACGCCTCCTTCGCTAGCCGTCCTGGCAGTTGTGTCACATCCTGGCGCGCGCGCCGCAGTGGGCGGTGTTAGCGGTCTCGTTGTTCCCGTTGCGCTGGGCGGCTGCTGGCCGCCGCGGACAGAAGAAGGAGCTCTGTCGAAATCGATTTTTTTACGTTTCGGGTCGGAGGGGGCGTGAATTCTGCTTTTTTCGTAGAAAAGAGGCCTCTCATCGTCCCGAGTAATGAAGAGGCTCACGGCGATCTCGGTCTGGGTGTGAGCGTGTGCACGCAGCGAGCGCCCTCCACGGTCCGTCTGCCATCGCTCACACGGTCCCCCGGGGGGGTAGACCCAGATACATAACGCGCATCTGTCAGCCTGCTGGCGCAGAGCGGGAAGTAGGAGGCGAACGGACGCTGTGGTGTCGAGCGCCATGGTAACCGCGCGACTAGCCAGAGCCGCGCGATCACCTGCAGCTACGCGCCCGTCCTCACCGGCGCTGCCAGTGAGGGGAGGAGCTGAGCGGCGCGACGGCGCTGGTGTGTGTGTGTGTGTGTGTGTGTGTGTGTGTGTGTTCACTGCAGGTGTGTGTGTGTGTGTGTGTGTGTGTGTGTGTGTTCACTGCAGGTGTGTGTGTGTGTGTGTGTGTGTTCACTGCAGGTGTGTGTGTGTGTGTTCACTGTAGTGTGTCTGGCCTGCTGGTGTGTGTGTGTGTGTCCGTTGCAGTGTGTGTGGCCTGCTGCTGTGTGTGTGTGTGTGTGCTGCAGTGTTTCTGGCTTGCTGGTGTGTGTGTGTGTGTGTGTGTGTGTATGTTCACTGCAGTTTGTCTGGCCTGCTGGTGTGTGTGTGTGTGTGTGTGTGTGTGTGTGTGTGTGTCTGCTGCAGTTTGCCTGGCCTGCTGGTGTGTGTGTGTGTGTGTGTGTGTGTGTGTGTGTGTGTGTGTGTGTCTGCTGCAGTTTGTCTGGCCTGCTGGTGTGTGTGTGTGTGTGTGTGTGTGTCTCTGCTGCAGTTTGCCTGGCCTGCTGGTGTGTGTATGTGTGTGTGTGTGTGTGTGTCTGCTGCAGTTTGCCTGGCCTGCTGGTGTGTGTGTGTGTGTGTGTCTGCTGCAGTTTGTCTGACTTGCTGGTGTGTGTGTGTGTGTGTGTCTGCTGCAGTTTGTCTGGCTTGCTGATGTGTGTGTGTGTGTCTGCTGCAGTTTGCCTGGCCTGCTGGTGTGTGTGTGTGTGTGTGTGTGTGTCTGCTGCAGTTTGTCTGGCCTGCTGGTGTCTGTGTGTGTGTGTGTGTGTGTCTGCTGCAGTTTGCCTGGCCTGCTGGTGTGTGTGTGTGTGTGTGTGTGTGTGTGTCTGCTGCAGTTTGCCTGGCCTGCTGGTGTGTGTGTGTGTGTGTGTGTGTGTGTGTGTGTGTGTGTGTGTGTGTGTGTGAGTGTGTGTTCACTGCAGGTGTGTGTGTGTGTGTGTGTGTTCACTGCTGGTGTGTGTGTGTGTGTGTGTGTGTGTGTGTGTGTGTATGCATGTGTATGCATGTGTGTGTGTGTGTGTGTGTGTGTGTGTGTGTGTGTGTGTGTGTGTGTGTGTATGCATGTGTATGCATGTGTGTGTGTGTGTGTGTGTGTGTGTGTGTGTGTGAGTGTGTGTTCACTGCAGGTGTGTGTGTGTGTGTGTGTGTTCACTGCTGGTGTGTGTGTGTGTGTGTGTGTGTGTGTGTGTGTGTGTGTATGCATGTGTGTGTGTGTGTGTGTGTGTGTGTGTGTGTGTGTGTGTGTGTGTGTGTGCATGTGTATGCATGTGTGTATGCATGTGTATGCATGTGTGTGTGTGTGTGTGTGTGTGTGTGTGTGTGTGTGTGAGTGTGTGTTCACTGCAGGTGTGTGTGTGTGTGTGTGTGTTCACTGCTGGTGTGTGTGTGTGTGTGTGTGTGTGTGTATGCATGTGTATGCATGTGTGTGTGTGTGTGTGTGTGTGTGTGTGTGTGTGTGTGTGTGTGTGTGTGTGTGTGTGTGTATGCATGTGTATGCATGTGTGTGTGTGTGTGTGTGTGTGTGTGTGTGTTCACTGTAGTGTGTCCGGTCTGCCTCGGCCAGATTTACTGCCCTCAGTCTTTTAGAGGGGCGCTGTATCCTTGGCTGTCTAAAGCAGACGCACAGTTTCCCATTAGAGCCCCTGGTTCCCTCGGTGCCGATATCGTGTTGTCGGATAGCGGGCTTGTTTGTGCATTTACACCAGCCGTGCTGTCACAATTTGGAATCTACGGCCCAAACCCAAGACTCAGAAAGCGCGTGGACGTACGGAGGTACGAGTTGGTTGTTGGGGCCCTGTTGGTTTTACTTGTCAGAGAGGCTGATTTGCTGGGTGCTTTGAGGAAGAGCTTCACCTAATGGAAAACACAACTGAGCCACAAGATTTAGAAGTGTATGTACGTTTCATCCAGAGCTGGCTTGGTTCTGCCATATTCTTTTGTCTGAATGGTGCAATAACACCAAGCATCTACTCTAGGCTAGTCGCTGCTGCTCTTATAATATTGCTTTCGTTCACCAGCGGTGGTTTCCTTGCCCAGTGCTCCCAAATAATGTCAATTCGGAAGCTGGCATCTGTGGTGTGCAGGAAGCTTAGAGACATTTCGTTGGCCAGCGTAAAAGGTCAGCGGCCTGGCTATCTGACCTTCTTTTTTTGAAATGGCAGTTGATTTGCAATTCTCCAGCAGTGCACATACATTTTATCCCGGAGATAATGTGATCATACATGAAACGAGGGCACTAATGCCAACACAACACCACACACTGATTATTCTTGCACTTTGAAATGCGTATGTGCACACACACACACGCACACACACATAGATTTGTGCACACCCTCACACTCGTTCATCCCCCTTTCCACCCCATATTCTATCATTCAAAATGAAGCAATGCTGCATCCTAATGAGACATTCTTTAATATTTTAACAGAGGTTCAATGTGAAACATTGATAGCTCTTTCACAAAAATGCACGGGCTTGTAACCTACATCGTTGTCTGTTCACACTTTTTTTTTTCTTCTTTCACACCTGAGCATCATCGCAGGCAGGTTTGCGGTCGGCTGCATGCACATGCAAAGATTTTTTTTTTTTTTTTAGTAGAGCAAGCAGTCACAATCACTGCAGTCATTTTGACTCTCTTCTCTGTTCTGTGCAGGAAAAGGGGAGAGGCAAAAATGGCGTCCAGGAGGTCTCAGGAAACTAGAGTAGCGCACCTTTAATTGGGAACGTGTAAGCGATGTTTCCGGTCACATCTGACCCGTCTGGTTCAGTTCAGTGCAAAGGGAGAGCAGTCAAAGCAGGACGTCCCTGGCTGAGTCTCTCGCCATTGAGGGAGAGCAGTCAAAGCAGGACATCCCTGGCTGAGCCTCTCGCCATAGAGGGAGAGCAGTCAAAGCAGGACGTCCCTGGCTGAGTCTCGCCATAGAGGGAGAGCAGTCAAAGCAGGACGTCCCTGGCTGAGTCTCTCGCCATCGCTACGCTTCAGTGTTCAGCGGCCGGCGCGGTCCTTCACAACCAAACCTCGGCCTGACGCTAGCGCTTGCCAGTTAGCCTTCGGGCTCTTACTGGAAGCGTAAATTCCTGAGGAGAATAAGAGCTTTTTAGAAACACTCCAGAATTTTTGCCGGTTAAAGAGCAGTCTGTTCCCATCAGCTGGCTGTGCCACTCGCCCTGTGCCCACTGTGGCATGACAAGGCTGGACGTGGCATTCTGCCACCCATGTAGTGCCTACCCTTCCCCCTGTTTGCACAGCAGCAGCACCGGAGTGGTGGTCCTCCTGGCTCCTCCCCCCTTATCCGTACATACATCTGCCTTCTGGAATCTGAACCAAACGCTCAGCACCTCCTCCGCAGGGAGGCGCATTCTGGGAGCAGGAGTCAAGACGGTGCGGTCTGAGTTACGGGAAGCTCATAGCTGAGTCAGGTTTAGTTTGGAAGCGCCTCCCAGGTCAGGGGCCGATCGTGTGAGATCGTGTGCTGCTGTCCAGCCCCTGAGTATGAGGGGTGAGTAAGACACGGAGTCTTCAGTCATCGCCGGAGGAGTTCGCAGCTGCTCAGACGATGTGTAGAAACTGTAGTTGTTGCGGATGCAGCTGTCTGTTCCCCAGGGTCCTTAGTCCCGTCTCGCTGAAGTTCAGTTACTTCATTCGCAAAAAAGTCTGACAAATTTGTTATTCGTGTACATTTCCAAAAGAAGTGTTTGTGGCCCTTGAGGGAAGTTCAGGGTCACATGCTAACAGCAGCAAACTGTGTTCTTCATGAGTCGCAGTAAAGCACAGGGTGGGAGAAGCACCTGAAAGCTTTGTGGCTATTGCTTTGTGGCTATTGCCACTATTGCATTTCAACGTTTGCTATATGGCTAATGGTGATTTTTTTTTTTTTTTGCTTTATGCTGGCAAGTGACCTAAGGAGATGAAACTATAGGAGATGAAACTGTCCTCTGCACAACCATTGGTTAACTTCCCAAGGAGGGATTTTTCATTTTAATATTCTTTGGAATGCGTGACTGCCCGGAGGGTAAGATGGATTAGCGATGAGCTCTCGGCTCTTAAGTTGAGATCAGCGACCTCCACTAACTGCCCCCCCCCAGCCCACCCCCTTCCCAGCACAGCAAGACGTAGAGCAAGTCTGAGTGACACACCGTATGAAAGGAGCTTTGTTCTGGCCGTGGCAGTGAAATTCACTGTGAATGCCATTATTCTTCTGCCCTTGTCCGGCATTCCGATCATTTCGAGTTGCGCAAGCCGCCATTAAGTATACAGGAAAATTGAACAGCGAGTTACCCTGACGTTCCTTCCCCAGACTGGGGTAGTTCTTCGCGTTAATACAGTTGGCGTGCATCTACATTCGGTCATACATCACGCCCAGGTGAGGTGTGACTTTGGAGCATTGCGGCAGGACTAATACATCACTGAAACCCATTACACTTACAGACTGCTGGGAATGGCACATAAAACAGGCCTGCCCCCCCCCCCCCCCCTTTTTTTTTTTTTTTAGTAAGAAATGGTGTTCACAAATGTCTTAAGTAGAAGGTAATGGGGACATTTGTCAGAAAAGAGAATCGCTGCTACCTCAACCTGTCCTGCTGGACCAGCGGAGATCCAGCAGGGCGGCTGGGGCGTTTGGGTGGAAGTGCACAGAATGCCGCGCCGACGGGCACACTGATGTGGCGGAGGGGCGCGTAGGTGGCAGAGCGCCAAGGCCGATCTCAGCAGTGGCTGCTCCAGTGTTCGTAGGGACTGGATGGACCGGGACATAACCAGGGAAAGATGTGTATTGGCCAGTGCTACAGAAAATCATAGGGTTCTCTGTTGTGAAAATCTGAAGAGGAACATTTTTTTTGGCACAGCCCTGGTGGACTTGGGAATGTGCATATGTGTGGTTCACATATCAGCTTGTGATCACCTCATACGGAATTACCACACATGGCAATCTAAAATAGATTAATACTTTTATGACTTTGTTTTTGTGACTATCACATTATAGCGCTCGCATTTTATTCTGTTAATTATTGTAGTGTTCGGCTTCCTCACAGATTCCCCGTTGCCTAAATGTCGTGTTTTTTTTTTAAATATATAAGTCTGACGTGTTGCCCCTCTGCGGCCTTGACCCAGGGGTGGATGAACGAGATCCTGAACTACGACCCGGAGACGTACCACGCCACGCTGACGCACTCGGTGTTCGTGCGCCTGGACGGGTCCACCCTGCGCCTGTCCAAGCCCGGCCGCAACGTCGCCCGCCGGGCCACCTTCAACGAGCCCAAGCCCGACGTGACCTACGTCAGCCAGAAGATCTACGACCTCACCGACAGCAAGGTGGGCCCCGGAGCCCGGGGCTTGGGTCTGGTTTAAGGCCTTTGCTCTGAATCAGACCCTGGATAACGTGTGATATTCTTGCCTGTTTCACTCCTACCATGTCCGGTTCCTCATATACAGCAGCTTTTCAAAAAGGGAGATTTTGTTTGTTCTGCAATTTAGGGTAGATTTCTTGCATAATCATACATTTTGAAAGACCTATGATTAACATGGTTTAAGAAGAAATGAATGTCTCTTAGTTTATGAATTCAGTTGTTGATTTACCAGTTTTGGCAGTCCTCTATGTGCTGTCTAGTATTGCTCTACAGTCTTAGTTTTTTATAGCAAGAACTGTTTCCATACCACTGTAATCACTCGTGTATAATGTGTATATGGAATGACAGGAGTTAGCAGATGTGTGATTTTATGAGAACTTAATGGTGGTGATTGTCCAGTTCACACTATGGCATCACAACTGGTGCTATTCACCATAACGCTAAAAGGAACAGATAGCTTCTCAGTGAAGTGCCCTTTACATTTGGTCACACGTTTTCACGAAAAGACACATTGATGTTAAGTGGGTCGTAATGGAAACCATGTAGGTGCATAGTGAGATTCTCCTGGGGGCGTGGCAGACATGTTATAAGTGGTGAGCTCGTAAGGTGCATTAGCCCCCAGGTGGGTGACATGTCGTGTTTCTGCTGTGTAGATATACCTGGTGCCTGAGAGCCTAGCGAGGAAGCGAGTGTGGAACAAGAAGTACCCCATCTGCATCGAGCTGGGCAAGCAGGAGGACTTCATGTCCAAGGCCCAGGCGGACAAGCCGGAGGCCGCGGAGGAGAAGGCCGCCGTGGGGGGGGAGAGGCCAGAGGCGGCCGGGGGGGGCGAGGAGGCCAAGAGGCCGGCCGCGGCGCAGGACGGGGGCCGGGGCCCGGCTCCCCGGGACCACACCCTCTTCCTGTTCGGCAGGACGGGGCGGGAGAAGGAGGAGTGGTTTCGCCGGATGCTGGTGGCGTCCAGGCTGAAGTCGGAGACCAAAAGGGCCTCCAGCCTTCCTGGGAGTATGAGCGGTGAGTGCGTGCCGTCCCTCCCCCCTTACGAAAAAAAAACACAAATCCCTCTCAGCCTAATCCGGGGGACGAGTGAAGATCCTGTTGCTGTGGGGTTCCAGATCACACAAATCCCAGCCTTTCTTTAGGCACGGTCGTGGCTCAGCCTGAGATTCATATCACTTCAAGTCAAGCAACAACAACAACAAAAAAAAATTAACTGAATTAAGGCAGCGAGGTATTCCAGGGAAGCTGACGCAGCAGATTTGGTGACAAATGGCGGCCTTGTTCTGTCGATGAATGAGGGAGCTTGTCCGTGTTTGAGCACAGCCAGGGCGTCGGACGTGGTCTTGCGAGCGGGGCGGTGGCTGGTTCTGTTGTGATCGGTGCTTAGCTTAGTGCCAGGAGAAGGAAGGTCAGCCGGCTTTGAGAGTCCGCTCAGATGCTAAGTTAATGCCGCCCGGCCCGTAGCAACCCTTGCTGGGTCCTGAAGGCTTTTCACTGACACGAATATAAGGGATAGGCACCAGTGACGTGGCCAATATGAGTCCTCAGGCTAACAACAAGTGTCTGCAGAGGGCCCAGGATGAGTGAACCTTCCCCAGGTACTTTGGGGGTGGGGTGTGGGGGTGGGGGTGTGGGGGGGGGGGGAGAGAGACAGCAAGTCAGAGCGTACTGTGTCACGTGATCTCCAGATAATGGTCTGCGTGCCAAGCAGTCTCCAATAATGATCATGGATGGCCTTTATAGACTCCATTTCCTATTTCTGGTTTTGAGTAAACATGCCCAAGGGACAGATGACTGCGTCAGAGACAGGCCTCTGCATGGGAGAGTACAATTAAGGTCCTCTGGCATTTCAGGGTGAAATCTGTCTGCATGTAATTATACTGACTATTGAGTATATGTGTTTATTATTATATATATGCACTGCTGCTTGCCTTAATGGGCGTGGAAGTTGCTTAGGATGAAAGTCTCGGCTAAATGTGAATGGTGAATAACGTGCAGTTTCGAGACTGACGGTTGTGTTACCCTGCGTGCTAGCCTGGGTTTCAGAGAGGCGGTTTCTCAGATTGTAACTGCGGAGGCCAGGCCTGATCCAGCAGCTGATGAAGTACGAGATGCCCGAGTTTTTCGTTCGGGGAAATATGACACGGTTGTTTTTTTATGTGATTTCGGTGAGGACGGACGGAGAGATAGCATCGATCGCGCGAGGTCTCCGGCTTTATATAACTACATTTTCACATCTTTTTTTTTTTTTCCTCTTCCATGCAAGATCTTTGTCGTATGTTTTTTTCTCTCGTGTGAGCAGGTGGGCTCCTGGCGCCGGTTCTTATCCGGTGAGCCCTCCAGCCCGAAAGCTGTCGATCTGAACGTCGCTCAGCGTGGGCTCTTGTCTCTGTGCCTCCCGCTCGAGTCACTCCGCGGTATTGTTTCGTTAGTATTATCGGTTAGCGTAGAGCCTCTCGGATCCTCTGAAGTCCTGAGCGCTCGCGTGCCTGAGTGGCACACAGCGGGGACGCTAATCTGTAAACACATTAAATTAGCCGCTTTTGTTCTCCCGTTCCTCGAGGCTTCGTACGAGGCGCGCAATGGAATACGTAACGACGGCGCCCTTTGCTTTGCCGAGTTTAAAGCCTCTCGCTTCGTACGGCTGATATTTGATCCGCTCTGCTAATTCGCACCGGCACCGGCAGCAGCAGCGGCGTCAGGAGCGCCAGCCTCGCCTCTCGAGCGTGCCGACCGCTCTGGTGCGCTCTTACGGTTTGTCGCCTTGCCCCCTGTTCCACGTTCGCTTGATGCGCTCGGATTGTTTCGATGTTGGTTATGTTGACGTTGAACCATGCTGTGAAATAGCCATCTTAAGCGAATGCTTTAGACAAGGGATCTGAGACTCCGGTTCAGGAGGAGCCTCGTTATCTGCTGTTCTCTGTGGTTTCCGTCCGATCCTTTCGAGCCAGTTTAGGCTTTGGAAACCTGGTTGTGTTGCCTGCTCAGCACAAGCTGTGTTTTCTCGCTTTAAACCACCAAATTGCCAGCCATTGTGAAGCCGGCAGGTTGTTGGAAACCTCCGAAAGTGTCTGAAATATCTTTCAGCGCTCATAGAACTCTCTGGAACACACTGATGTGAGCAGACACCGTGCCCATCCTGGACTGGTCATCCCTGCTTTGGGCTGAGGAGGCAGGGTTGAGGCGCATGAGTGGATGTGAGTTTGAGTGACGGTTTTGGTGTCCCCCCTCCCTCTCCCTCTTCCCCTTCCCCTGACCCGCCCTCCCTCTCTCCCTGCCCCTCCCCTGCTCCCCTCCCTCTCCCTCTTCCCCTGACCCGCCCCCCCTCTCTCCCTGCCCCTCCCCTGCCCCTCTCCCTGACCTTCCCCTTCCCCCACCCCCCTCTCTCCCCCTCCCCTGCCCCACCCTCCCCCGCCCCCCCCGCCCTTCCCCCGCCCTCCCCTCTCCCCCTCTCCCTTTACTGCCCCTGCCCCTCCCCTGACCCCTCCCTCCCCCCGCCCCGCCCTGCCCCCTCCTTTGCCCCCGCCCCCCCGCAGCCGTCCTGCCCACGCACAGCCGCAGCAGCAGCCGGGGCAGTCTGGACGAGGCTCTGCCCATGACGCAGCCGCGGCAGAAGGAGCTCGCCGGCGGCGTCAAGCAGAAGATGCTGCTGGACTACAGCGTCTACATGGCCAAATACGTGCCCCCCGCCCCGAGGAGTCCCGCCGCCAGCCCCGCCCACAGCGCCGCCAGCAGCCCCGGCGCCGGGAAAAAGGTACCGGGGGGGTCTCCCCTTCACCCCTTCACCCCGTCACACCAGCCCGAAATGATGGCGCTTCAGTAAAATAGAGTGAGAGAGGGGGGAGCCCTCTGCAAATATGATCTCATCATTCCATGCTAACGTGCTATCGAGCTAACGCGACCTTGGGGCCAGCGTCTGTCAGGACGCGTTATATATACATGCGCGAGCCCGGTTTTCGCATCGTGGAGGACGAGGCGCTTGTGTGCTCAGTGAACGGCTCTCTCTGAGTGGTGTCTGTGGGCATCGAGGCGTTCTGCCGGCGGGACCTCCCTGTCAGAATCGTTCAGACGTGGCGAGGGGTCGGAAGGGGGGTGGGGGGTGGGAAAGTGACGGCGTTCAGGTTTGACGGGCGGCGGCGGCGGAGGCGTCGTCTTACGGCTCTTTGCCGCGTGTCGCACCGTGTCAGGGCTGACGCCGGCGTTTTCTGCGGGGCGACACATAGCTCAGGAGGTGAGAGCAGTTGTCTGGCAGTTGGAGGGTTGCCAGTTCGATCCCCCTGCCCTGGGCGTGTCGACGTGTCCCTGAGCAAGACACCTAACCCCTAATTGCTCCCAATTAGCTGATTGGTACCTTGCATGGCAGCCTTTCACCGTTGGTGTGTGAGTGTGTGTGCGAATGGGTAAAAGGCATCAATTAGTAAAGCGCTTTGGATAAAAGCGCTATATAAATGCAGTCCATTTACCATTTACCATTCTGCGCTTCGAGAGAAGAACCCGTCCAGCTGAAGCACTTAGGCCATCGTGTGGATCCCGCAGTTACTGGCTATAGGGACAGATAATAAATAATTATCTCACTTCATTTTTTCTCTTTTTCTTCCCCGTCTGATTCCGTGTCCGCGACCCTACGACCGCGTCAGTTGCCTGGCAGCCCCGGAGTGGAGGAGGAGTCCGTTGCCTGGGTCAACGCTTTAGTGGGCCGGATCTTCTGGGACTTTCTGGGGGAGAAGTACTGGGCCGACATGGTGTCCAAGAAGATCCAGATGAAGCTCAGCAAGATCAGGGTGGGTGTCGCTAAGTCCTGGCTGTGTTTATGTGCTCTCACGTTGGCAGTTTTGTTTTTTATATTTGAATGCATGAGTATTACCTTCAGAACAGTCCTCCAGCTGTGCAGAGTCCTGTGCTCTTTCCCCAATTAAAATGGCCTTTTTCATAAACTTCAGAAAATCAAAGAAACTGGAAGGAGGTTCTCCATTTTGTCCTTGTGAAGATGCGTGAGTGTTTGCTACGGGCGGGGGGGGGGGGGGGGGTTTGATCGCTAGGGATGCTTTGAACGGGCAGGAGCCCCGCGCTGCTTTGGCCAGCCTAGCAGGGCCGGACCGATGTGGTCAGCAGCTGCAGCGGACTGCGCAGTCGGGGCCGCGTTGCCATGGAGACGGAGAGCGCGTATATGTCATCATCCATTGTTTTGTCTTTCCACCTCTGTGCTGACTGGAGGCTCGGCCAATCCGAATCTCCCCCGGCTGACTCTGTCCTGCCTGAACACCTGGGCCTGACTTGGGTGTGTGTGTGTGTGTGTGTGTGTGTGTGTGTGTGTGTGTGTGTGTGTGTGTGTGTGCGTCACTGACGTGTCGCCTGTGTGTTACAGCTGCCGTACTTCATGAACGAGCTGACCCTGACCGAGCTGGACATGGGCGTGGCCATTCCCAAGATCCTGCAGGCGTCCAAGCCGTCCGTGGACCACCAAGGTGAGACCGCAGTGTGTGAGGCGGCTTGGAGCAGGCGGTCGGTCAGGTGGTCCTGCGGGTCACCCATGAGGTCGTGAGGTCCATGCCCTTTCAAAGCAGCTTTGCGCCCTGGTGCTCAGTTCAGCTCGCACCAAGCGCAGGTATGACTATGGCATTGTGTGTGTGCTGCTGAATTACATTTAACTCTCACAGCGAACATAGCATAACTAAGTTTTGGCACGTATCAGTCTTTTTAGTGCTCTCTGGGGTGGGGATTCTGGATTTTATCTTGTTTCGTGAAGAGAAGGTTCCATTTTAATCCCCACATTCGTAACTGTGGTGAAGAGTTGTACTATTGTGCTGGAGAGTGTGTTTTGATTTACCAGTGGCCTAGGTTACCAGGCACACAGAAAAGGCCTTATAAAAACTCACACAGACACACACAGAGTCGCACTCAGACACACACACCCACACACACACACACACACACACAGACACGTTTGAGAGAATTATTCCCCATGAGAAGTATGCTATTAGCTGTGTGAATTACCCCCCACCCTGTCCCCACTCTGTGCTGTGAATCAGTGCTGTGTGTGCACTGATGTTTAATTTGGCCAGGGGCTGAAATGCCCCACTTTACTCCCTGTAGCAGAGTACCTGTGGGACATGGGAGGTGGTAGCGGCGGCCATATTGGCTCATCCATCAACCCGGTGCACAACTCACGACATTAAGCAGCAGAAGACGACATTAAGCAGCAGGAAACCGGGTCTTCCCTGGCCAAAGGGCAGGCAAGATATAGAAAGGCCTATAATGGGAAATGAGCTCACTTGTGTCTTACGAAACATGCCTCTTTGTTCTTCACCTCGCCCGACTTCTGATCACCGTGTGATTTTGAGCCACCGCCCTCGTACCTACCGCACGATTACAGCGTATGGTTTAGTTTCGACCGCAGTGCCTTCAGCTCAGAGGGCGAACCCTTTCCCCTCGGCCTGTACGTGGGGGAGGGGAGGGGAGCGCGTCGGAGCTCTTCGCCGTGCATTATGGGTATTTGTGTGGCTTTCGCGGGGATTAGCCTGAAGCTGTCGGGCCGTGTCTGTCGCGCGGCGTTGAGTTCACCCAACGCCGCGGTGTCACAGGTGAGCTGGGCGGCTGGTTCAGGGCCGAGAAGCTCGTCACTGGAGCAGGAACCTGTCTCTGAAATCCTGCCTTTCTTAACATTTTATGTGTAGTGATTTTGCATACATAATAAGACCAGACGGATGAGATCACAGCATTTCTACTGTCGGAGAAACAGCATTTCTACTATCAGAGAAACAGCATTTCTACTGTCAGAGAAACAGCATTTCTACTGTCAGAGAAACAGCATTTCTGCTGTCAGAGAAACAGCATTTCTACTGTCGGAGAAACAGCATTTCTACTGTCAGAGAAACAGCATTTCTGCTATCGGAGAAACAGCATTTCTACTGTCGGAGAAACAGCATTTCTGCTGTCGGAGAAACAGCATTTCTGCTGTCAGAGAAACAGCATTTCTGCTGTCAGAGAAACAGCATTTCTACTGTCGGAGAAAGCATTTCTGCTGTCGGAGAAAGCATTTCTACTGTCAGAGAAACAGCATTTCTACTGTCGGAGAAACAGCATTTCTACTGTCGGAGAAACAGCATTTCTACTGTAAGAGAAACAGCATTTCTACTGTCAGAGAAACAGCATTTCTACTGTCAGAGAAAGTCGTGTCCTTTAAGACCTTCCCCTCTGTCCCCCCCCCCCCCCCCCCCGTGTCTGCGTCTTGAGGTTCCTTGTCTGTGGCAGTTTGCCGCTGGTCTGTCTCTGTCTCCTCTGAGGCTCTACCGAGCTGTAGCGCGACTCTCTCCCGCTGGCGCTGGGCTGCCTTCCGCGGGACAGGCGGAGCTCTGGAGCCGCTGCCTCCGAGCCGCGTAGCGCGCAGCCCCGCCGGGTTCCCCGTCGTCCCGAGGGGGTTAATGACACGCGGACGGACCGCGTTCTGAAAGACCACCGGCCCCCGCCCACGGCCGCGCCCGTCTCTCATTGGACGTGGCGGCTGGCGCCGTGTATCGCGTAAGCGCGGCGACCTCTCGCGCGGGTCCGGTCTCGAGCGCGTATTCGGGTTCAGCTCGAGTCCGTTCCGAAATACAAGCGGTGCGTTGTGTGAGCCCGTTCTGCGTCGACCCCGTTCTCACACCCCCGGCTGGAATCCTTTCAAGTGGGACCAGGGGGGAGACGGAGAAGCTCTCGCCCCACATTCGCACACAGGCCGCGCTGTTGTGGAGACTGCTCTTGCTCTGTCCTCGGACGGACGGACGGGGGCAGGGGTGCCTTGTGACTGCCACCCCCCCCCCCACCCCCTTCCAATCCACCCATCCCGGCCCCCCACACCCCGCCCAGTCGCATGACTAAGAAGATCGGAGCACTGTGAGCGTCGGCTGATTCTGTAATACCCTGAGAAAGAGAGAAACAACACCCGGTGTTGTAAAAATCCAGAGAGCATACGTTTCCCATTGGGCAGGTAGTTTCTGACTGGAGGTGGATTGGTGTGTATAACGCTCAGACTTGAAGTATCAAATGCTAAAATGCTAGCTACACAAGCACAGGCAGCCCAGGGTCAGGCACAGAGCTGAAGGTGATGTTTATTGACTGCCTCAAACCGGGATTGTTCTAGAACCGGCCTCTTCGCAAGACAAACACAGTATACTCTGAGGGTTAATTGGCTCCTGGTGGAGAACGTCTTGTTATTTCTCAGAAAAATATTGAGAGCTCGAGGCCGTGAAGACACAATAGCCCTGAGTGAGCATTCATAGGATGTTAACATGTATTTAGTGTTGCAGAAGACAATGTAGCACTGTGTTTCGTAATAACAATATGCAGTTGAGCTAAAGGCACATGGTGCAATTTTGGTTTTGCCTCTGTACTGTTGCACATTGGATTTGAAATAAAAGCAATGAATATGAGGTTAAAGTCCAGACTGTCAGCTTTATCAGGTGATCAGTGTAGGAATCACATGTATTCCCTCATTAGACAAATAATATTTACAAAAATAATATTTCATAGTCTGAAAAATATTTAGCAAAGTATCATTACAAATAGATCCTAAAAATGTCAATTTAGTGCTTGGTTGTAAATCCTTTTCAATTCATGACTGCCTTAAGTCTGTGCCCCGTAGACCTCGCCAGACGCTGGTGATGTTCTGCCAGGCCTGTACTGCAGCCGTCTTCAGCCCCTGCTTGTTTCTGTGCTGCTTTGTTTTCTATTCATTGCGTGAACTAACGATGCGAAGACTCACGAGAATCACCCAATATGTATGTAAATACCCTCAAAATTGAAACAGTCGGTACTTTAACCTCGCGTTTACTGTTTTATTTCAAATCCGGTGTGCTGGAGGGTTTTATTTAAAATCCAACAGGGCGCGGGTCTGAAGGAGAAAGACGATGAGCGAGTTTATGACATCATGTGAAGTCATCCCACCGCAGGAGTTTTTATGGTGTCGTTCCCGAGTATGGTGAAGTTAATGTGCGCTCCAAAGCGCACTGCTTTAACAGCTTCTCACCCTCCGCTCCCTGGAGTTATTGCTTTGTGATGTCACTGCACCCCCCCCACCCCCCCCCGCACGCCGTGACTTTGAGAGCTTAGCTGATGTGCATACTTTATGCCGCTATTAAAAGATTAGCCCGAGAGTGCATTGACACAGACTCGATGGTGTCATCTATGTCATTTTTATCTGTTTCATGTTTCTGTGTCTGGCCCCTGGTGCCAGAGTGGCCCCTCGCTCCTCCTCTTCCTCTCGCTGCCGATGTCGCCCGACTTGCAGCTACCGCTAAAGCTAACGTTTTATCAGCCGCCGCGCAGATGAGACGTGATGAGGGCGGAAGTTGATTCAGCCTGCCGCTCACGGCGCGGCTCGCGGTGGCTGAGGAAGCAGAAGAGCATGCTGGGAGTTCGGCAGACCGTATAAACCCCTGAGATCCATATCAGAGTCACT